>CALSBV010011200.1:13179852-13218385 GCA_943590825.1 Bovichtus diacanthus | reverse complement strand
TGTGTGTGTGTGTGTGTGTGTGTGTGTGTGTGTGTGTGTGTGTGTGTAAGTGTGCATGATTCCAGATTATTTCTGTCATTTAATATCTTCCACAATCATTTCTCATACCGTGAGCAGCACAGACCACTCTTAAAGGCTCTAATGGCTTACACACTGAAACCAAATCTCTAATTTAACTTCCTCGAAGCATTAACTCCTGTAAAAGACCCATCAATTATCACACATTGATTTTTCCATTCACATAAATGTCTTTTAGGATAACAAAAAATGATTTTTCGTCTGATCAACATGTGAAAACACGTGTGACGGCTTGTTGTCAAATCCACCAATGAAAGCATTTTGTCTATCTGAAAGCATGGGTACTGAATGGGCCAATTAAATCGATAAAAGCTCTACTTTATGTGTTTCCTCTTCGGCCAAAGCACCCTCTCTACATACAAAAAACATGACTGTAATGTGACAATGTTTTGTCTTTTCTGTGCTCAGATAGAGGCAGCATCAGTCTCCGCTCTCAGCCTCCAAAACAAAGTTTTTACTGTGTTCTGTCCAAAACGTTTCCTTTCATGTGTGTGTTGGAAGGGGATAGGGGAAAGCACAGGGATACTGGGAGATGTTAGTAGGAACATTATAATTGTCTTCATGCTAAATAACGTTTGTTTAAGTCCGTACCCGCCCACTGACTCCGAGTGCACAGTTACAGCAGTTGCTTTCAGTTTTGACGAAGGCATAAGAGAGTGTCTTGGTTAGGAAACTGTTCAAACTTGAGCATGATTTAGGACATCAGAGCCTATAACTTCATCTGACACCAGAGGAACTTTGTGTTCCTCGTTAACATTGGAATACCACCTGAACTAAATGCTACCACTTGCAATAAAACCATGCTTAAAATGGTTTCTTAAAAGTGAAAAACACTTTTTTTCCATTTACTTTTTGTTATTTCTAGTTGACATTTCTCCGCAATTCTGTGCGTCTATAAAGACATGTGGCCCCCAGATCTGTCAAAGGGATGACATATAATAGGTGGGTCACAGTTACGCACCATATGATATCAAGAGGAGCACAACTAATGTCTAGTGTATGTCAACTCAATGAAGGGCGGGCTGCAACGCTTATGCAATAAGTCCCTGTTTTCTTTATTCATTCATCGTCTTGTGCTTATAATCGATCCCCTTTGCTGCTCTTCATAAACGTTTCACGAGCAGAGTTGATGTATTACATTTTGTTCTAGCGTTTTGTTCTAGCACCACAGCCAGCACTGGAAGAAGACAACTTTTTTTCACCTGTGACTCTGCAATCACTCACTCTGTTGTTTGTGATCACTGTGTTTAAGTGCAGTTAACAATTCAATAAAGATGTTGACAATAGATGACTGGGAACAAACGCTGCTTTCATCCACTATACTAGGGCCAGGTTGAAAAAAACTGTTTCCTGTATCAGGTGCTCTTTCTCCCCAGCGGACCTCGCATAATTCTTTTTCTTGCCCAAAGTTTGACACATTCTGAACATCTTTCTAAGTTTCTTTGCATCTCCCTAATCCTGCGCAGCTTAATTGCCATCTTCTGCGTGTCTCCTGTTGAAGGCAGGTTTAGCAAATACTTGGCTGACCTTGTTGCGTTTGCTACCCTCACCGCCAAACATTACTAGTGATGAGCAGGTGACGCTTTGTGTTTACAGTAGCCTCTGACTGTGTGTAGACGTTTGAATGCTGACATGTTTATATAAATGCAGTCCATTTACCATTTAACAGAATTCGTGCCGAACTTGTCACGCTAGCTACGGATGTCACGGTCCGGCCCACCCAGCCACACGCAAAATACATAGTATGCAGGCAATGCAATGCGGAACCAAAGTTCACAAGAGGGAGTTGGAAACAAGCTCCAAGAGCGCTGTGATTTTCACAATGGTCAAACTGTGGAATTATAACTTCCTGATCTGTCACGTAATGACATGGGGCCCAAAAATACTTTTTCCCATAGATCATTGGGAAAGAGAAGTGTGTAAATCAATGGATATTTTTCTTTTAGGTATATAAACTTCCTAGTACGAACCTTTAGAAAGCCCTTAATAAATCATTAAATCCTAAATGTTGTAAAATGAATCCAGAGTTATTTTCCCTCCACCGTTCATGTTAAATGAGCCACAATCGAGTGGCTGTGAGCTGCTTGGAGGCGGGGTTAAAGGAAACATTAGTGCGCTTTCTCTATGGGCCCACATATGCGGAAGATCTGGGTCATTTTAGCATTCGGCAGTCGAGCCATTTTGGCTTCATTTGCCACTGAGCAACTTTCATGGCAATGAACAGGGTCCCGCCTTCAACCCTGTATCCAGATCTCTTCACGCATCCATGGTCGAAACCTTTAGCCGCACGCTGTGAGCAACATGTGCTGAAGTTAGTATGCAAGTGAGTCACGCTATGGTAAGACCAAATGAAACGACAGAGCTGGAAGACCCATTTTCGGGTTTAGAGTCAGCTTCAGCAGCAACGGAGAAAGAGTTGTGTATAAGACGAAGACAGTGTGTCGCCATTGCTCCACCGTCGTAGGGCATGAGAATGGACTCAAATGCTGATGCATTTTGACGGCTCATCCAGAGGTGCCAATCACCCAGACGAGGAAAAAACAACTGGTATTTTGTATTTTCAGTTTCTGAGCATAAGAGATGCTTTTCAGCTTTATAGCCTATTGTGACCTGTTTGCCTTTGCCTTTGCAGAACAACGTAGTAAAATTGGGCTTGCTAAGCGGGGTCTATTAGACAAAACTGTAACGTGGCTCACACTACCAACAGAGGTCAGCTGGCATTAAGTGGTGGAAATTTGAAAAAGAAAAAGCGCTGTAATGCTGATAAAAGAAAAGTCCACGTGTCTTGCACGGACGAAAAATAAAAAAGGTAAACAGGATAAGGCAGGGTTAGGGTTATGTTTGGAGTTACATTTTCCCAAAAAGTAACAAGAGAGTGGCCGACAACAGGGCTTTGTGGCTTTGACCAGAATGTCATTTTGGGTCATGTGACTTAAAATAAAAGCATGGAAGTGTTGTGTTTGGGCACAGTTACATCCTGGTAAACAAGAGTACACTATGGCTCACTCTGACACACAGAGTGAGATAAAAAAAAAAAAAGAAAAAGCAATAAAGTGAAACTAATTGGGTGCACGCAGTTGATGAAAAAACAAAGACACTTTGAGAGAAAGAGACTGCGGGGAAACAAGAAACAAGATTAGCAACAAGAAACACAAATGACTAAGTCAAGCAGTGCTGGGATCTTGTAAGTAAAAGAATCAGGGAGAAACCACACGTAGAAATGTGTTTAGAAACATTGGAGAATCTCCTTCATTAGCAGAGCTCTTTAAGAACGATACAGCCAAAGAAGGCCTGGGACAACAGAGAATACACAAGTGAAAACTTCAGCAGCCTACAGGATGATGGTGTAGCATGACGGAAGCACAAGTATAGAGAAGAAGAAGAAATAGAGTGAAATTCCTCAGTAAGTCAGTTGCACAGCTGCACCTATTCTAAAAGTGAGCTGACATTAGCCACAATAAGCTACCAGTGATATCAGGTGAAGTGCCAAAAACCATCAACATTATATTCCTTCCATCTTCTGCTCTTCATTTGTGAGTGAAAGATTATGTGGTGACTTTGTTTTTCAAGGACTTCAAGGGTTTAGTAATGTTAGTATGAGGGTAATTAATACCTGACACATTTTTAAGGAGACATGAGGTGTGGCCATCTTAAAAACAACAAACAACATGATAACCCTATCTTTTTAATACTTTGGAATATAACATGCTTTAACTGCGAGAGAGTCATCGGTTGTCATTAAATGCTGGTGATAATATTTTGTTTATATTGTACCTGGGTATTTTGATCAATATGAACATTTTCAGGATAGTCTATTACCAATAAAGTCCTCCATACTGTTATTATAACGACGAGAGGAGTCGGCCGGTTGATCCTAGGTTCAGATTGAAATAAGTCAATAACTATTGGATGGCTAACCATGACATTTGGTACAGGTAAGCGTGGTGTCCAGGGGACAAATCCTAGAGACTTTGGTGATGCCTTCATTTTTCCTCTGGAGCCAACAGCTTTTCAAAGTTTTTACATATCCAGGAAAATGAATATGAATTCTCATGACTCTGTGATCCCCGGAACTTCCTTTAGCGCTACCATGAGGTTTATTTTTTTAGTTTTTAGTTTATCATCAACTATGGGATGGATTGCCATAACATTTTGTACACACACTCCTGTCCCATTAGCACCAATTTAGCGCCACCATGACGTCAAGGTTTTAATTTCTCCAATGCTTTTGTTCATGACCAAATACCCCCTGAATCAATGACATTCCCATCAACCTCAGCTGTACTTTGCGTGTATTGCATTACACCTTAATTGTAAATATCAGCATGTTAATATCGTTACAGTGAGCATGGTGTAGCGTGCTCACGTCAGTATTTAGCTCAAAGCTCCACTGTGCCTAACAGAGATGCTAACATGGCTGCAGACTCTAAGCTCGTGTTTTTCTGTTGACTGCATGATTCAGAAGAAAGGGGGAAATAAGTATTATATGGTGTGAATTGTCAACTTTGCACTTCCTTCAATTTTATACATATCACGCTTGTTAAAATCTCTTCCAACTATAATGCTTTGTTAGTTATGAGCCATAAACCTATTAACAAGATGCTAAAAGAAGAGAGGAAGTAGCAGGTCTGACACAGCTATACTTTAATATTGTCTATACTTCATTTGTACAGCAGGGAGGCCCAGCTGCTTGTTATCACCAAGTAGACATTAAAAACACAATTTCCCAGAGAGGGAAGGCTGTTGTTGCTTGAGTTCAGACACATTTACGACGTAGATATGACTTTGGAATTTGCAGCTTTGAAAGAAGAGACGTTTGTAAGTTAGCTTGATTATTCACTCCACCAAGGCTGGTTTGATATTCCACTCAAGAAAGTTTGCTTGGACACAATTCCCAATTATACAATATCGGAATTCCTTCCTTAACTATTACTTTTTGTTTCAAATTTTCCAGGGAACAGCTAGGTGGAAAAAAAGCTGTTGAGAATAAAAGTCTGGCCTGCAGGCCTCGTTTGCTTATGCCAATATTGACTTAAGAACTGAAAGTACAACAACCTAGATATAGAAATACTTTTGTAACCTCTGTCGAGTCACTACATCTTTTAGTAAAAAATAAAGTTAGACTAACAAATGAGATGTTTTATTTGCCTTTCAGACACAAAAACTGAATTTATTTCCTACTATATATCCATCATTGATAGTTAAAGTCTTCATTAAAGGCAGTAACGTTGATGATATTTCCCCATCTGTTGCAGTGTATCAGCGCTGTGTGAAGGCTCTGTGATATAATATTGCTTAATCAATCTTACATTTGAAGCCGTTGTTGACAAGCATCTTTCGATCTGCAATGTGTCCAAGTCTGACACGTTAACCTGAGGCTACCAACTTTTCCAATTACATTTTTGTCAAAGCACAGAACATTTGCTGGAATATATAAAGTGATGGAAGTCCCCCATTTTTTCTTAATACAAGAGCCTGATGCCCAGATTCGGATATCTTTGGGGTTTACATTCATTTCCTCTAAATCACTCCGATTAAAGAGTGCAGAAAATGAATGTTTTGCTCCCCACACCAAGAAATTTAGATTCACGGTAATTGTCCACAGTGGTTCACCAGTCAAGTCAATAATCGCAAGTTGTTGTGTAAAGATCTTTTATCTGATTTCTGATTTAGCCAATTTGTTCCTTTCAAGCATTAAATAAGTAGTTGTATAGATACTGTATTTGCATTTCATTTTCACTTTATATCCTGCTTGCCTCATACAAGTCCATCCTCGCTGGCTGTGGGGTGTGTTTTCATGAGTTAGTTTAGTTTAGATTACAGTCCACAAATTACAGTGTATTCATTTGGTATATATGGGGTAACAATAAAATACTTGAGGGGGTTAAGAACAACAAAAGAAGAAGAAAAGAGGTTAGGGATTAAAGGCATAACAACTTTGTGTATACTCACTACTTCCTACTACGTACTAATAGATACAAATTACGCTGTCAATCAAGGAATCAAGGATTTACTGAGTACTTTGAAACTTGTATATGGTCTCATTATTACGGTGTAACAAGGCAGGACAAATTAGAGTGGTATAGTGGGTTATTTTAGGATATAGGCAAAAAATACTACTGGGGTAAAATGTTATTTAATTATGGAGTACTTATTATTATTAATATACTGCACGTTATCATTGTTGCTGGAGAACAAAACATTAGGCTAAACCTAGGCAGAAGGGTGTACCTCTATAGATGTAACTATACAATAGTTGTGTTTATGTTAGGTTTATTGGAGAACATACAGTATAACGAATAGTGTGCTATTCTGAAATACAACAAATGGCATATCAATTTTATGCTTTTGAATGAATTGCTATCTATTTGTTACCCCTGTAATCCCTGTTAGTACTTCAGTGTGCACAATGGATGTACTTTGCAATTTGTACAATTACAAATAACAGTGCATATTGTAACATGTTAAGTTTTACTTAAATCTAAAATGTTGACTGTATCCTTCTAATTTCAACAACAGAGAGTTGCACTTTAAGTTCTTAAGCTGTAAACATTTCCTTGGTATTCAGAATATAAATTCTGAATTTGACTATAGTCAAAATAGAAGTTGGAGTGTCCAGAATACAAATCCAAAGTGCTTTTCTGCTCTTTCATCATTCTGAACACCTTTTATCACATTTAATTTCAACGAGAATTAAATAAAATGATGACTAGTAAAAGGTTGCCCATTAGCCCCCTGCAAAAACATCAACTACTGTCAAATGTCATATCATACCACAGAGGTCTGAATAATTTTATGGTATTTTCCAAAATAGCTGAACCTCTATGAGTATCGTGAAGGATAGTCCGAGGTAAACACATGTAACAGTAACAGGAGATAGTTTGTTAAACTCAGGCCTTTTTTTTACTTCTAATTCCTTTCCCAATAAAATGCATTACTGCATGTATGCTCCAGTGGGGATCAAATAATTACATACCACTTTAAAATACAAGACCAAGAGTTGGCGGTACCTCAAGTCTTACTCTGCATTCCTTTTTCTGGTTAGAAAATGTTGCAGATGGAGACATACTCAGGGTAAGTGTTGCCTGTGCTGAATCAGTAAAGCTGCATCTGTGTTGGCTCTGCCAGACCACTGCAGTATTAAAAACATCTCCACTAAGAGCAGTTTAAAAACAGCCTTCAGCACAAAAGACAAATATGTGTATTTACTGGGACTGAGAATTTTAATATGTTTGCTTCACAACACATGGAGGGCATTGTGGCCATTCTTTGAAACAATTTGGAAGACCAAAGCACTTTGGTGAATTTAGAGAGTTTATTTCTGTCACTCTTGCATATAAAAAGAGTATACTTCCCCCACTTAAGCCTGAGGCTCCTACAGAGTACCAACACAGCCCACTGTCACTGATCACATGAATGGAAGGGTGTCATCCCCGGGCCAAAAAGCACATGACTACTACATTGGCTCAGTAGCACGCCAGTGCACATGCATCCACAAAGACAAGCAGACACACCAAAGCAAACACACACACACACACACACACTCGCTGAAGACACTGCAAGATACAAAAACAGTTTAAAGCAAAAACAAGCCCTCACACGTTAAAAAACAAGCCATACATAGTGTTGCTTCGATTAAACATTGTTATAGCCAGCTCGAACCTTCCAGAAAAGGACAAGGCACAGTGTTCCAGACAAAAAGCCATACAATATAGATGGGGTAGGGGGTGAAAAGTAAAATAAAAAGAAAACAATCATCACCACATTAAGTGGTAATGCAGATGCAATGTGTGTTGTTGCTTTACTAGAAGTTTGGAAGCAGCGGACAGTTACAGTCTGATTGTTTCAATACATTTGGCTCAGGCAGACAAGGCACAGAGTTAGCCAGAACAGCCAATAAGCATACTGGAGGTTATTTGTACGAGCAAAATTAGGTGGAACACTTTCAGCGAAAACCTCAGTTTGTTACCAACTGAGCGTGGTCATTCAGAATTGAGGAAATAGCCCACTGTAATGTGAGGCAGAAGAACATTAATGTTTAAATATACTATGTGGTGGAGTGGTGTAGGAAACAGGGGAACGGAATAGCTGGGTGTCTGGTATCCTCAACAATTGCCACTATAGTCCAATACCAAGTGGTGCTTGTCAAGCTTGAACTATCAAAGACTTTCTTTTCAAATAAATATTTCATATATATATTATATGGATAATTAAAATTATGGAATCTGCAATCTTTTATGCTGTGGCTGTAGTGGTTTGGGCTTTATTAGCTTTGGCGAAACTGAGTTGCCTAAGCTGTTTTATATATATATATATATATATATATATATATGCTTTTTGTGTAAAAAAACATACTTTGAACACAACAGACAACTACTCAGTTATATTACGGCGTCACTGGTTGTGTCTCTACTTTGACACGATATAACTTCTCAAATACTAGCTTCACTTGAGAAGCTCCGACACTTAATAATACTAATCATGTAAGATAACATTTACATTAATTATGTTGTCAGAACGATGAGAGACAAGTAAAAGTCTGCATGAGATGGGTTTTTTTTATTATTTATCATAGATCTTTCTCAAGTCTCTGACTCAAGAGGTGATATTTGATCACTGAAGAAAGAACCATATTGTCAATGTACATGTCCAACTCTCCCAGCTAAACAGAATATACAGTTAATAGTTAAGGAGCAAGATGTGACCAAATAAATGTTGGCTTAGAAAAGAAAAATAAGAGGATGTCTTAAAAGTGTTGTTTGGAGTCCTGTACTGCCCCAGCCTCCAGCGGTCTCATATGATTCCTGAAAGCAAACTTTCTTCACAGTCATGAGTTAGCATGTTTTCCTGGCTTGCAGCAAGTTCCCAACAACAAGGCCTATGTGATTACAGCTACAAGCTACAGACTGATATCAATAAAAGTTTGCTTCCTGAAGCATTAATATACTGTATGTGTCTTTTTCAAAAGTTAGGCTGAAAGGATTGTTTATATAATTTAACTGCTGTTTATTTTCCCATCTGTGTATGACAAATCAATAGCAGTATCTCTTACAGAGATGGTGTTTTAATCTGGATATGATGCTCCCTGTTAAACAAAAAGCCTGGGAAGCACATGTCGGGCCCTCAGAGGAAAAGCTGGAAATGGGACACCGGCCTCGAGGACACGTGGTGGCCAAGAGACAAATCTATTTTACAGCAGATTTGTCTAAACCCTGGACTGCTCCTGGACCTATGCTCTCCCAGAGGAGCGGAGGATGGAGACCACACAGATGGCAACGAGGCGTCGAGTTTCACGAAGGAGACTGATGTTACATATCAAACAAACCAAACAGATCGTTAATCTAATTGTCTCACACTCACTCGTACCGGCAAATATATCAAAATCAGATTCCCTCTCACTCTTGCAAAGTAAAACATGATACAATCAAATATCCCTCAACCTCTCTCATGATTTATGATCTGGCACGGTCTTAGTCTTTATTCCATGTTGTTAAAAGAGATCTTTAGCTGTTATTCTAAATCAAATCTAGTGTAAGTTCGGTTCACAAAGCATTTTGGTAAATGCACCGCTTGTCCTCTGTTTGCAATATATTTGCTATTCAGCCCTCCCTTAGCAACTCAAAGAAATGAATTGTTCTTATTGAAAGGCAGCAAGGGTCAACCAGAATCCAATCATATGATATGTTACATATTTCTCTGTGCTAAATAGCCCAACAGTAACTTTTTGTACTCCAGGTCTGTTTGAGTGCACCCTCTACGACACATTTTGACTGAGACCAAAACCCTGCAGGGCACTAACTGTCCTCAGCAGCGCGGTGGAGCCTGAGAAATGAAGCCAACTGCGTTAAGTGTATAAGCAGCACACCAAATCACTTTATAAATAAGCAAGTGCTGACAGTCAATAATGTGTGGCTTTGTCTCCCTCCTCTCCCCTCAGCATGATTGTTATCTTTTCACTTTAGCACTTTTTTTTTTTTTTTTTTTAGGTTAAGTTGGTGCGAGTATGTGTGTGTTATGTGGCAAAGTCGGTCTGTTTGACACCAAGGTCCAGTCTGAAATATATTAGCACAATCAGATCTATGATGCATGAAATGTTGAACAAACATTCATGTTCCCCAGAGGATGAATGTGTTTTCACCGCAGCACCGAAGGTAAAGTTTTCACTTATTGTGTGAAATATCTTGGACGGACATTTGTGGTTCAAATATGATGAATCTTTATTGAGTTTGGGGATTCTCTGACTTTCCATTTACTGCCACCATGAGGTTTACATAAGTGGTTTAGAGTGAAATGTCACAACAACTATTAAAGGGATTGACATGAAATGTGTTACACACATTCAAACTAAAATTCAAATGTAATCCCTACAGTTTATGACCAAACAATGACATTCCCATCAGCCTGAGTTGTTAATCTTGTTAATTTCTTATAAAAACTTATAAAAAATTTATATTTTCTAAATCTCAATTTTTATATTGTGTTACAGAGCCTGAAAGAGTTCCATTAATTTGTTTTCCTTAAACTGAAGTTAACCATTAATTTGTTTTCCTTAAACTGAAGTTAACCATTAATTTGTTTTTAATAGATTCTTATCAGACGCGTTTCTTGGGAATACATTTCCATAAATGCAACCGTTCTTCCAAACCTACAGTTATTTTATGAGTGTGTATTCACCACAACACTTTACATACAAGTCTCATGTCAAGCAAAGTCCAAATGGCCCATTTGTTAACATTATAAAGGGATCTTTCCTTCACCCCGTACACCACAGGGGACTTCATTTTTCTCAAGAACAAAGCCTCCTATGGGGCCGTTCTTGGCTCATTTATTTCATTTAAAATAAAAATAACACTTGATCACTGACATATTTAGATGTAATGTGGGCCTTTTTCTGAAAAAGGATTTGTTCCATTTGCAAGACCATGCTGACAGACTGCAATTCACTTCTGACTTTGACAGACAAAAGTATTTCACTGTAACCCCAGATGTGAGGGATATATTTCATTTTGTTTTTGTTTTTTGTTTTTTCCTGCAGCAAGAAGACCTGCGCGTAAACCTTCAACTGTTTAGGTTCTTAGCATAGGGATATGTTTACCAGGCCTCAAGCACATCTCCAACTATTACTACCATTTTGTACAGCTTCTTTTGCATGATCCCCTGGGGTGGCAAGCTGCAGCTGCAGTTCGGAGCACATATTGACCCTGCGGCAGCAAGCCCTAAAGTTTCAACACTGAGCAAACAGAAGAACAAAACGGAAAACCAACTATAAAACGATTGAATTAGTAAAACTATTAAGGGAAAAAGTTGCTGTTAAAGTTGTATAACTGTGCCGATGTGGGTAAAAGTGATAAAGTGAGACATAAGTGCAGAAATACATTCCTTAACAAATGTAAACACATGGTTAACATGGTGAAATGTATTTGTTTATCTTTCCAGTTAAAGTCGCAGTTAAACAGCATGTGGTAAAGGTTGGCCTTAGGAGATGGTTTCAAATGACTTGCAGGTGTCTTGCCTGATCGATCATAAAGCTGTACTTTCCCTCAGAACACACACCTTATGGTTATAGTAGTGAGGTCCACTCACGTCTGCTCAGATCATCATGTGTGAGTCTCCTCATCTCTCACTTCCTCCCACCTGAGCATTATGCAGACACTACCTCCCTCTAGTGGGAGGAGAGTGTAACGACACGTGACTCTTACTGTTGTGAGCAAATACGGTTGAGCTGTCTTTGTTATGGTTAAATATTATCTTCAAGCACACAAAATCACCACCTCCAAAAAAAAAAACAACACTGACAAAACTGACATATTTGTTTAACTTAATAATTGTTTGCGTTGTTTTAGCCAAAGTAGTTGTCAGTCTGGCAGTGAGATTACTGCCCTCTCATGGCTGACTTTCAGATTGCATGTGTGACAGAGGGACAGTTTATTTGTATGTATATTTTATCAATATAATTTCTACATTTCAATGTATTAGCAGTGTGATTGTTCATGTGCGTGCCGTGTTAGTTGTGTGCATGCATTGAAAGTGACTAAGTACATTTACTCAAGTATTATACTCAATTACAAGTTTGAGATACTCGTGCTTTACTTGAATATTTCTGCAACTTTGTCCTTCTACTTAACTACATTTCAGAGGGAAACATTGTTCTTTTCACTTCTTCATACAGATGTAGCTGATGTAGCAGATGTGTATAAAACACACTGCATTATTAAAGATTAAACCAGAGATTCCTTCTATTGTTATCTTGTGACTCATTACACTATGACAGTGTCTAGTTGCGGCCCCTTATTACAGATGTCTACGGCAGTTCCACTGAAAAGATATTAGACGGTTTAATCGAAATGTTTGAGAGTGTATCCAATAACATGAGCAAAGATTGGAGGAAAGTCTAAGAAATTAATACAGCTTTGTTTTTTCTTCTTTCTTATCCCAATGAATTATCTCACAATCCTTTGGAGGGGATCGATCGCTAGGTTGAGAACCAGCCGACTAAACTGACTAACTGTATATGAAATAGTTAAATATAAGCTCCACATTGACCAGCTACAACAGTTTAATTACGCGTATGCATTGTTGCATCAGTAATACTATAATAATGAATATAATATATAATAGTACAACAATCACAGGGACCGTTGTACTCCATTATGGATACATTTTGCTGATAATACTTCTGTCATTTTGCTCAAGTAGGATTTTAAGCATAGGACTTTTACTTCTCTTACTTCCTCTGGTCGTGTGTGTGTGTGTGTGTGTGTGTGTGTGTGTGTGTGTGTGTGTGTGTGTGTGTTTGTGTGTATGACAATGCTCTAACATATAGAAGGCATTTCCTTTTACAGTCTTGTATTATTCATATTGATGTTATTTACCAATATGTTATGTTGCCAAATATATAAAATGAGTCTCACAATTCTTGTCCAGGAATGCTGAATCTTCTATTGCATCTAATATCCTTGGGGACAAAAATGTGCAATGCAATTTTTTATTCGGCCTTTCCTCCCCCATTCCAGATATGCACCTCATAAATCCTTTTTCTATTTCTACTGTTATTTCTGTTTGGTTGTGCAATATTTTAAAAACACAGAGAGAGCAGAGAGGTCTTTTACATTATAAATCATTTATTGAAATATAAATCATCTGAATGTACATGGTGTAACATAATGAAACACAGTATTAAATCATCATATTGGGTGTGATTACCTATAATTACAGATACCGTACCGTCAACAACAAATCACTCACCTGCGGCACAAACATTCACATCCACACAGCTTTAAACATCTAAAGCCAAAACAAGACCTTTCTGTGGTACTTTTTTTCTTTTCTTTTCTTTTCTGCATCATCCAAAACAAAATGGAAAAAAAAGAGGAAAGTGCAACAACTGATTGCAGATTATATCACAGTCAACAGGAAGAGGCAGAGGCAGTGTCACAGCTGGTACAGTAGCTGGAAGATACAGAGGATTACACAGAGTCTACACATAACTGATGTATAACATCAGGTCGACATTAATCTCTAGTCCATCTAGTGTCTTAGTATAACTAGAACCTGCTAATAGACGTGAGGACAGTAGATAACATATGAGACTGGAGGACACAACCTGCTAATGAAGCTATTGGATACAAGTATTATTATTTTTTTTTTTTTTTGCCATACTGCCATGTTTAATGACATGATAAACTGTGTTTCTCTTCGATACCTTACCCCTAACCCTTTTGTATTAGCTAAATTGATTACTATCCATATCATACATTAAAAACATGACAAAATATGAATATTTCTAATCCACAAATAGTGTCACAGACTACATATATGCTGTCCACGACGATGGCAAATGTTTCAACGCTATTCCTACTGAGGAAAAGTTATTATATTTTCTTTGTTGTAATGGATCCATCAAAAGCATTGGCTCCGCAGGGGCGAATTTGGGTGCAGAAGCTTAATATGTGCTAACATAAAATACTGTTTTCCCAATAAGTCTCTCTTATAAAACAACTCTGGAGCTATTTACAATACAATCACATTTCGTTTTTGTTTTTCGAAGCCCATATGATACATATGACTGAAGTCTTTATCAGGGATGACATTTGAGAACATTATGTTGTATTTTGGGCAAAAGGCAACTCAAAAGCTTGATCCTCATAACCATTCAAACAGCTATGGTCAACATCTACTTGGTATTCACAAATAATACACGTTTACAAAATGATACAGTAAAAAAATAAATTTGAATTACCGCACATATTTCGCCATTGAAAACAGTACATGGTCATATACACAAACATAGTCCAGATTTTGTGCTTTCAAATCTGAGTATTGCTTCTGATTGTGCCAGCATCAGGTGCTTCTCTTGCAGCAGGTGAGTGTGAAGTGAGTTTACCTGCCAATGCTGTTGCTAGTATTGGACCCATTTAGTTTAGTGCATCTGTAGTGGTTAAATATATCATATGAATGATATCCTGTGGTGTTCATTTAGAGTTGCTGACCAATATGTTGAATCCGTCCCTTTCTTGCTTATATTGCTGTTAAAAAATGCCCGATAGAATAAAGCTCTGCAAATAAAAAAAAAACAAAACAATATTTTCACCTGTTTTATCTAAGATAGGTCCGACACTCAGGCTCCAAGGTTCTTTGAGTCCTTGATGTCATGTTCTCATCAATGTTCGCTCACTCCTCCAGCCCAACAGGGGGCAGAGTCCAGGGAGAAGTAAAGGGCGTACCGTGCTGTCACCACAGACTCGTCCAGAAGTGGTTTCGTTCTGTCCTCTGAACGGGCGGTCAAGGAGGAGGAATGGAGGGGCTAGAGAGTCGACAGCCAGAGTCTTCGGTTGATTTACACGTTTTTCTCTAGTTTCCTGTTGTCCTTACACCCCTTTTCCTGGCTGCTTTTGCTCCGCAGGCTGGGTAGTTGTCACAGGAAGCTGTCCTCCCCCAGGTCACTACAGTCCAGACACATCTCGTCCAGCAGCGTGATGTCCTCCAGAGTCTCACCCTCGCGCTTAGCAAAAGTAGAGCTGCTGGAGCCCGTCTCAATGGCGCTCTCCTCGGAGGTCTGGGAGCTGTAGGGGACACGGATAACGCAGGTTAGTGCCTTCTGTGGTGTACAGGGGTTTTCAAAGTCGGACACTGTGGATATCCACTTAAACAAAGCTTGAGGAAAGGCGCCCTCTCACACACCCTTAGTTTATGCCTATGGGATCATGATTGTGTCATCTGATCCCATAGACACTTTACAATTGAACCAAGATAGCCTAATATTGCTGTTTGACATAACTTCAGAATATGACAAATACATTAAAAAAAAAACGGTCTTTCCTAAGGCATTTATTAGTTTCTGACTCTGGAGAAGTGGGAAAATCGTAATAATTCCCTAAAACTACTGTATCTCTGAACTAACTCCTTAACCAAATCCCACACATTAAGACTGATCTTCTTTTGAGAACTAACGTAATAACTAATGTAATAATTTTTCACTTCAGTTCAATGAGCCTCCCCTTAAACCGTGGAGACGCCCCCCACTTTAAAAACCTTTGCTACAGACACCGTAGAGTAGTGGAGGTAAAATGTTTGGTTCCATTTACCCGTGTCTGTTCCTCTTTCCATACTCATCGTCAGATATAGGGTCCAGGTCGGGCAGGGGAATGATGTAGCCGCTGTCAGAGCTCAGCCGCTGCTCATCGAAGCCACTCTCCCTGTCCTTCAGCTTGCCCTGGTTCTTGTAAGTGATGCCGATGTAGGCGTCGTCGTTTTCCATGCACACCCGAGTCACGGCGGGGTGGTCGCTCTTCAGGAACTCATGGTTCACCCTCTCGTAATGCTGCGAACATAGCCAGATACATTAGAATGGGATATTTCAAATATAATACAATACAGTGAACAAGTGTACGAACAGAATAAATAAAGTTCTACAACGCCTTAAGGAGAACTGTGGTGTAAGTGTGATCACTGCTTGTATTGCCAGCTGGATGGTGCATCCAAACTGAAAATCACACATCCCTTCCAAGCCGGAGGTGCTAAAGCAGGAGTCAGTTCCTCCTCTGGCCCCCAGCCATTATAAAACTCTTTAAACTCTGTGGAGGCAGAGGTAAAGCTGTTTTGATGTGCCATGTGTGGCGTGGAGTTTAATGGAGAAAATAAGTTTGGATGGTGGAGGCGAGAACTGGGTCTGCGTCATTACCCAGTCTGAGGCCAGCCGCTCTGACATCCAGCTGCTGCGTTTGCACTCTAATCACATGTAGGTTTGTGTTTCACAGAAACACAGATAGCCCACAGAAACACTCCTAATGCACTCTCAGAGGAAGTGGAAGGGTTTTTAAAAATGAACAGCCTTCTACTTAGAGAGTGTTTTAAAAATTTTAAACCTGTACTTTGCTCTGCATCACGATTTAAAAAATAGCAGCATGACGGCGGATATTTTTCATTCAATCATCAGCCAGAAATTGGCAAAAGAAAGAGAGGAAAAGAATGTGCCGGTCCCATTATGGTGTCAAGAATGAGACCTGGTTAACTAGAAAGCAGGTGTTGAGGATCCAAAGAGGTCTGGGGACGCGAGAGGTCACAAGGAGACTCACCCTCTTGTAGCTGGAGGGCAGCAAAGAAGATACAGTTTCACTCAGACCCAGGAAAGTAGGCCTCTTCTCCGGCTCGCTGTTCCAGCACTTCATCATCATCTCATACCTGAAAAAAAAAAGCAAAAGCAGAAGATGTTACCATGGAGATCGGTACGACCTGTCCTTCACCTTGCAATTTCGCCATGACTCATGTCAGCCACCGTTTATCACACATTCCTCATCAGACAGGATGTTTGGGAAGCTTCGTGTCATGCACAGCAACAGTACAGTCATCATGTGAATCATCACGTACACGTCATCAGGGGCATGCTCTGGTTTGGACATCCTGTAGCCACTCTTGATCTTGTTGTAGAAGCTTGAATCCACGACCATCCCTGGGTATGGGGTGCCACCTTCACACCAAAACAAATTCTCATGAGTCTATCATCCAACTTCACTCTCAGGGATTTGCTGTCTTTAATAGATGTTTGCAGGAGCTCACCTAAGGAGAATATCTCCCAGAGGAGGATGCCGTATGACCAAACATCACTGAGAGTGGTGTACATGTTGTCAAAAATACTCTCCGGTGCCATCCACTTCACTGGCAGAAAAGTCTGTGTGATGACGGAGAGGAAATGTTCAATCACACTGGCAAAACCATTACGGAAATGAATACTTAAGATACGTTTAGTGACAGTCGTGCGTGAACAAAGACTTACGCTCCCTTTGGAGACATAGTTGTTGTCGTGCATGATGTCTCGGGCCAGTCCGAAGTCACAGATCTTCACTATCTTGCCCTGAGAGAGGAGGACATTCCTGGCAGCGAGGTCCCGATGCACACACTGCCGAAAGAGAGAGTAAGTGATTTGCAGCTCATCGCATCACACACACACACACACACACAATTATTTTCAATCCTCAGTTCCATCCATTCCAAACACATTTCGCTCCCACAGCTACCGAACTGCATCTATTTCTGTATGAATTTAATTTCAGCCGAGTTCATTTTTAATGCCGTTTCATATTTTTTTATAAAAGCATGGTCTTTGTGTAAACATGCCAGTTGGAAGGATGGCTGTGACCACTGGATATTTAGGGATAATAACTATGAAGCTGAATGAATAGCTTCTGGCTGCAGCGTGTCCCTGCCTGGTAATTCTAGGCCTGGCTGTGCTGCTACTATATTCAGCCCCTGGCCTCTCTCCTGAGTGGGCTCAGCAGCCTTCACAAGACTGCTTATCACACACTGCTGATTTCCTCAGCCCCCCTTTGGCCGGCACCACTGTCACCATATAGGACACAGTGTGAAATCCACAACCAGTGGGAAGCAGGGGAATGTGAGGCTGCGGGACATATATGCGATATGCAAACCCCAGCTGTACAAATGTGGAAATAAATATAAAAATATAGTTTTTATTCATTGTCCCTCTGTGGACAAAACTTACATTTTTGGAAGCCAGAAACTCCATGCCTTTGGCCACCTGGTAGGTGAAACTGAGTAGATCGGTGGTGGTGAGGCCTTCGTCCATGTCCTCTGACAGCAGGTCGTCCATCTCGCCCTCTGGTTCAGAAAACACCATGAGTACATATGTTCATCATGTAATGCAAATATAGTACTGGCTGCCCAAACCCTGGCTTTTACTAATCGCAGGGAGAAACCAGGCATTACTATGCATGTGCTACAATTATCCTCTCCATATAATTACAGGGCTGTACCAGTCCTAAATTCTGACAAGGGTGTACCCCTCAACCAACACTGACTCAAACACAGCACTAAAGCCAAGCAAGTACATTTCAGTAACTCAGCAGAGAGACAGAGAAAAGGAGGACCGAGAGAAGAGAAAGAAAGTGTATGTGTTTACCTTTCTGGGAGGGTGGCTGGTCATAGTCAGACTTCTGGATGTCTGAGTACTTAGAGGCATTGCTCATCTCCAGCATGGGAACATACTGAGTGTTGTCACTCTGCTTCATATCCATGTAGTCTCCTTTGCTCTCGAAGGACAGGATCACATAACTGGGTGCAAAGACAACGTGACACAAGGAAGAAATACTGTTAGTGATGAGGCGAGGACACGCTGTGGGAATATTGAGCCATATAAAGAACTACGGTGATAAAACATTATGCTATACATGTTATTCAATCCCCTATTGTGTGTACGCCAATGTGTGTGTGCCCTTAAATCCTCTGCCTCCGTCTGGCTGGGGTTAGAGGAAGATGTGGTTGAGCCTAACATGGTAGCCAGGATTAAATCATGTTATGGTCAATTCGAGGTGTGGTCAGTGTGAGTCATCCATCAACACAGATGAGCCTCGGAGGGAAAAAAGAGGACTGCTGTTTCACCATGATTGTCTGGGCGGACAGAATTAACAGATACCTTCATTACAATGAGATTAGGATGAAAGCCGAGACCACTTCAGACTGCGATTTGATTAGGTGAAGACGCCAGACAATCCTCAACCACGGAGAAAATGGCGATAGAGTTACCGATTAAGGGGCAGGGGAGAATGTTCGTGTGTGTGTGAGACAAGTGTGCAAATTGTTGTGACGATGGCTGTACTATTTGGAATGGCAAAGGGGAGGCGAATTGATGTAAAACGTGTTTTTAAATGTGTGCGTTTGTCCATTCCTTAACATTTTCCCAAACACAATAAGTGTCTGAATTTACGAGGATTGTCCAAGACACACATCGAGCTTTCGTAAATGCATGCATGCAAGCTTAGAAGCATTCATGTGATACCTCCTGCTGCTCTCATCTGACGGGTTGATTCCAAAGATATCCAGCTCTTTTTTACTTTTCTCTGGGTTCAGGCTGAGGAAGTTCTCCCTGTTCTTGTGCAGGTGGTTGACCAGGTCCCCGTAGAAGCAGTATTCAGTGATAATGTAGATGGGGCCTGGGAACAACACAGCAGATAAAGTCGTGCATCGGCGTCAGTCTGCAGGCTAATCTTATCAGAGGCTCGTAAAGGCTAAAAGCACAGTCAAGAGGGCAAGCCTCCACTTTCCCATAAAAAGCCTATTAAAATACCACACCCACCAAGAGCTGAGACAAGGCTGTCAATCTTTTTTTGGCTTTTAGAGCTGTACATGTGTACAGCTGCCCAATGTGACTGAGTGTGTATGTGTCGGCATGTTTTGGCAGCGTGAGCGTGGGCGTTATTGTGCTTTACTCTTTGTAAAGTGGCTACTAAATTGAAAGGGAAAGGCAACACTCTTTAAACTTTTCTTTTCTTATTATACAGTATGTGTTTGGCCCGTGAAGGGTTGCGCGTCCCTCTTTATTTCCAGCGTGGGTGTGTATTATTCACCTGACTTGGTGCATGCTCCCAGGAGGTTAACAATGTTGAGATGTGGTCCAAGATGAGTCATGATCTTCAGTTCAGACATCAGGGCCTGTTTCTCACTGGAGCGTGCTGTGGCTGAAAAAAAGCAGAGCACCCACGACTATCATCTCACGTAATAAAACTGTCAAACAAAAGCACATTCAGCCAAGCTTTAAATTTCAGCTTCAATATGAATATTTATAACTAGATTTATCTTGTTGGAATAAAAGTTTCTTTGTTATCCTGCAGGTTCTTTCACTTCTTCCACGTCTCTACTGTTGCCCCTACAAAGTACAAAGTTCTGCAGCAGGTGATTGAAATCAGCTGTCAGATGAGGTGTTGCTACACTTAGATCTTTCAGTGTTTTCAGTAACATTTTGGTATTAAATGGTTTAGTAGGCATACTATTTTGTGCCACAGATTGCATTTATTATTGCAGTGTTTTATAGGCCAATTCATTCATTACAGGAGTTTTCAAACACCACCCGTCTACCCCCCCCGCTCCTTTGGCAATTTGGCACCATTAAAAGAATGCCGAATAAGCTATTACCAATTACTGTTTGCGATACACTTATGGGTGTACAGACAAACATCACTGGATCACTTTGATGCTGAAGAAAACTCAAAAATATGATGATTCAGATGCCACTGTTGTACAGTATATTTGATTTAGTAACAACAGTGGCCCTCACCCCACCCCACACTATAACTAGTGAGCTTCACTGGTAGAAAGAAACATATCAGATGACTGGTAACACCATGGCTTAAACGTGTTGTCACTGTAATCCAATTGTAATCTGTTAAACTCACGTTTCAGCATCTTCACTGCCACCTTCATGACAGGTTGGGAGCGGCTGAGTCCATAAGCAGTGCCCTCTACCACCTTCCCAAAGGCTCCAGAGCCCAGGATACGACCTGAGTAAAACACAAGATAAAAGCCATAGGATCAATTATCAACGAGGAGAGCTTGCACAAACACAGCCATGCACTTTGGATGCCCCTGCTTTCTCATCCGTGACTCTTCCAGTAGCTGAAAGTCCCCTTGATCACCGAGTCAAACCAAACCCCAGCCAGCAAACCCTTCTGCCCAGGCAAGATAAGCTCATGGCAGCCTCACTTCAAAGACAGAGTGAGGCATCCTGACCGAAACATCCCTGCAAGGAGGCAGCAGAGCCACGGGTAGAGGACTGCAGCTTTTGCAAAAATCGAAAAATGACAGTCAGCTCACCGAGCACAAGTCTGTCACGGGGAAACTCCCATCTGGAGTCGTAGGGAAGCTGCATGGGATCCACATAGATGTACTCGTGGCCGTCTGGGCTCACAGACTCTATGACCCTCCAGCGGATCTCATACCGTGGTTTCTAGAAGACAAGACACATATAAGAGCTCATTAATTAACCTTTGTCACCTTAAGACTGTTGGATGTGCTACTGGGACTTATATTTGGCATTTGGGACAGTTTTACCATGTTTTTAACAGCAATGTTTCTCCCAGCCTTGCAAAGTCGGCCCACATATTTTGTTTCATTTATAAGCTCAGGAGACTTTTACTTTGGTTAGGAGCAGTGCTATTTGGTGGACACCCAAAATAACTTGACATGCGAGTGCACAACTGAAATTCATAATGCATTTCGGCTCGTGAGCCGTCATAAACCACTAATATCATTCATTTTTAGGACCGTAGTCTTAATCTGAAAACATGAATCAGGAAATGTAGGCTTGAATTTGCAAGGCACGTTTTTAAAATACATAAACAAGTGGAGTACAAGAGAGTAGGAGAATAGATGTGAGAGTGAATATGTGAGTATGAATGCAGAATGGGGGCAACAGTACCTGTTTCCAGATAATAACCAAGACAATGAGTGAGATGATGACAATGACCAGGAGCACCAGCACAGCAGCAGCTACAGTCAGCTCTGGGTGAGGGCCTGTTCAGGAGGAGAGCCAGCGATCACACGTTAGATGGAGAGCACATTGATCACATGGGTGCAACATGTGTCCGTTGACAAAAAATGAAATGCTTGCAATTAGGGCTGGGCTATATGTCAATATTATATCAATATTGTGTTACAAGACCAGATCATCTTAGATTTTGGTTATCGTAATATCGCACAGGTGTCTTTTTGCTTGTTTTAAAGGCTGCATTACAGTAAAGTCATCGTTCTAGCTGCTCTATTATTTGCCTTTACCCACTACCCTACTAACACAATATCAATTCTGAGGTATTAGATCAAAAGCTATTGTGATATTTGATCTTCTCCATATTGCCCAGCCCTACTTGCAATGAAAACCAGTATACATGTTGTAAAACAAAATGCCTTCTGTCATACCTAAGAAACATTTAAACCCACAGGGTGTCCAGATTACTAGGACCAAAAGGTATGCTGGGAAGATAACATGGAAGGTGAGTGGTGGGGGAGGGGTGCAGCCACTTAGAGGCAGGGGGTGAGGATGGGGGTGCAAAGCTCATCTGGAAGGGCCAAATGGCTTTACAATCTGTTGCTTCCCTGAATTAGCTGTCAGAATAAGAGCCCTTCCCTCATGGCTGAAGCACAGGCCCCTATCAGCTGTCTCACCACAAACTCATCATCTGACAGCTGCTGTAACACTGACAGCTCTATGCCAGCCCTGAACACAGGGACTCACACAGTCCGTCACACTCGGAGTGTCAGAAGTGGAAGGAACTTCAGAGGAAACAAGGTGGAAACAACAACATCAAATGTCAATTTAGAAGCTGGTTTATAAGGAAAGTTGCTTCAGGGGAAATGGACATGAATGAAATGTGTGTGTTCTTGCTACTACCAGCCATCAATCTCAGCACAAAGGGTCCCAGGATCATCTCCTATGCTGCATCCAAACTTTGGAACTCACTTCCCCCTCACATCCACATACTGTCCATCACATAATTCAAAACTGCTTTTAAAACCCATGTTTTTAAACTATAGCTTACTCACTTTAGCTGCAACAACTACATCTTATTTTATACTGATTTTAACTCATTGCTGTGCTCTGTTGCTTATTATAGGTCTTATTATTCATTTAAATTTCTTTTATTACTGGTGCTTTTTCGCTTATTGTATGTTTAGTTGCTCATCTTGTGTGATGTTCGGTGACGTTGAGTGCTACGAAAGGCGGCGTTAAATAAAAATGCATTACTACTGTTATTACCATTGGACACCAGTTTGACCTCCCTGCTGACGGCGGCCATTTCGTTCTTGGCCAGGCAGCGCACCGCCAGTGTGCTTTCCAGATGACCAAACATGACTTGGCTCTCCAGGTTACTTTCCTCGTCGAAGTGCGAGTCCATCGTGATCTCCGTGGAGTTGGCGGATAGGGGCACCCAGGAGGACGAGTCATTGGCACAACTTAATGTGAAGAAAGGAAAGGATATATAATCAATTAAAAACGTGGACTGACTGCATGTATGTGGATTGAGAAGCCTGGAAGAATCTCTGTTGGCTGTCGAGCAGATGGACTGTTGCACTAAAGACGACTGAACTTACTGCTTGATGTTCTTGCAGACGAACCACTCCACCACAGGAGTGGGCTGCCCTCTGGTAATGCACACGACAGACTGGCCTGTGGCTGAGCCATGGTGGATGTCCATCAGGTCCACGATGACTGCAGGCACTGTAACATAGTCCGACAGAAGGGGGGTGAGCATGGCAACGGGTGTGTAAATATGTGAGGAAAAGACTAACTAGTAACTGGGGCTACAAGGTTGCAAGAGCAGTATCTAAGGACGTAAAAGGTATGAAGGGCTTGGGGCGTTCCTCTCTCTGACCTTTGACCTCCAGGATTAATCCGACGTCACGACTATGGTCTCCGTTTTCCACTCGCATGGTGTAGTTCCCGCTGTCTTCCTCCTTGGCCCGGATCAGGGTAAGAACACTTGTGTAGCTAAACAGAGCAACAAAAAACGAAACTGCAATAAACACACAGTTTTAGAAGCTCAGTATCGCACTAAACCCTAATGACAGGCCTGGTTAATGTGTGGGAATGTTCACTTTGAGCTTGTCATTAGTCAACCTTGTATGGGAGTCTCACCTGGTCTCGCTGAGCTGCCGGAGGCTGGTGGAGATCTCCGCTGTCACGTCGCTGAGTGGGATGCCGTCTTTGAGCCAGGTGACATGAGCACTGGGGAAGGAGCTGATTTCCGCCCTGAACTCCCGGACCTCATCCAGCTCTGCGGATTCATATTGTCCGAACTCCGGCCAGACGGACATAAACTCACTTGCTGTTTCAAAAAAAGGAGAGGCCGGCAGACAATCAGCAATCATTCATCCCCACAGGAAAGACAATGCACGCAATAATGCCAAGTCAACAAAATAAAGCTTTCATACCAAAAACTCGAACAGCTATTTCCTTTGTCTGGCTCTCATTACTCATGATATCAGTGATGGAGCAGGAGTAGATGCCGTTGTCTTTTGTTGAGGCCTGCGGGATCGTCAAGGTGTAAAGGATCTCCTGATCCCTCTTATTTTCATGCACTGTTTTGATAGTACGATTTGCCTGTCAAACGAAAAGGAACATCAGGAGTTTTGAGTTTCAAACCAGCTTGCACTTTTGGAGGACTGCCACCAAAACACACACACACTTGTTATTTTGTGCTGCATGGGATGACCTGTGCCCTCACCAGTTTTCCAGGGTATTTCCAGTGGTCTTCCAGTATCTCAGATCCCCGAGCCAGACAGGTGACTGTGATGGTGTCTCCCACCAGCAGAGCAGTCCGTTTGGCTGTCAGCTCAACATGCAGCGCAGCGCCACCTGAGATGCAACGGTTGACAGGGTCCAAATGTGTGAGGGCAGAGATCCACCAAAGTAAATATGGACTGGTCACATTTGAAAGGTAATTTTAACGCCTCTACACAAATCTACTGCCACATATTTAGACATTCACACAACGTGAACACCCACCTGTCCAGCCGTGGACGATATATTCCCCACTGTCGTGTTCCTCTCCATTTATGAGAGCCTTACAGACGTAGGTTCCAGCGGTGAATACTCCCAAAGCGCCCCTCTTGCTGTCATAATAACTGGCCACAGGCAGCTGTGTGTCGACGTTAACCAGGGTCACGTTGGCACTGGGATCAGACACTCGACACTGGATCTCCATCTCCTCATGGTCGGACAGGACATGGTTGCCAAAAGGCACCGGTGACGGCACAAAGGGAACACCTGGATCTGAGTTGGAGTAAAAAAATGTGTTTCTCAGACCGGATGATAAAGTCGGATCATAAAAAACACACGCGCTCGAAGCTGCTGTGTACCTGGCACATAGATGTAGATGCTGCTGTCCTCTGTGTCCTCAGTGGTATTTCGGCTGTAGAAACATGTGTAGTAGCCAGTGTGCATTGCAGTGGCGTTGTCCACAGTGATGGTGGTGACAAACAGGCCGCTGTTGTCCTCCTGCGTTTGCTCGCGCTCATCGAGCGGCGTCTCCCAGGCTAGTTTTGCCTCTCCCCGACAGGTCAAGGTGAAAGAAGTGTGGAGGTGCACCACCATCTCCTCCACCTTTGGCAGCAGCACGGGGGCTGAGGATGGTGGGAACATCATTGCGGTGGGTGCTGAAAGAATGTAAAGTGCATGTAAAGCACTCAGTCATAAATCACAAATCCTCTGTCCAACTATCTATATATCTATCTATCCATCTATTCATCTTACCTTTCACTTTGAGAGTAAATGAGAACTGAGCAGTGCGAGAGCCACTGAGGGCCGTGATGGTATAATTCCCGTTGTCTTTCACGAGAGGCTGCTGTAATGTCAGAATGCTTTGATACCTGCGAGAAGGAAATTAGTAAACATTTTCGTCATTAAAAGGAATTGTTGAGAATTTTGGAAATACGTTTATCTGCTTTCTTGCCGAGAGTTAGATGAGAGGTAAATATGAAGCTGTAGCCAGCAGGTGGCTAGGTTAGCTTAGCATACAGACTGGAAATGGGGAGAAACGGCCAGCCAGGCTCTGTCCGCAGGTGACAAAATAACATCTACCTGCAACTCTTAAGCTCAGTGATAGTATTTATTTGGTTTGAACGTTTTAAAATGACACATTGTGGTTTTACAGTGTCAGACTATTCCTTCAGGAAGTTACTGCTCCCAGCCAAGAAATGGTCCAGTACATAACTGGGCATGAAAATTGCAAATTGTCGTTTTAACCCTTTGGTTTTTGTGGATTCAACAAACAAAAGAATGTTTATTAGGGAGATTTCGGGGTGCTGGTATACAGATTGTGTTACCTTTAAACAGAGCTGGTGAGGTGGGATCTTATCATCCAACTCTTAGAAAGAAAGCACATAAGTGTATTTCCCAAAATGTCAAACTATTCCTTTAACCGTATTAACTGCTGTCAGAACTGAAACTGAAAAGCCTCGTCCATTACTCTATTAACAAATCACAAACTTTATTCTCACCGATTTTCTTCAAGGTGGCTAGTTTTGGTGTGGATGTAGTAGTTCTGCGGCATGGCTTTGCCGTCTTTCAGCCACGTCACTTTGGGGGTCGGGTAGGCATCAATGAGGATGGTGTACTCTGTCTCCTCTAAAAGGCTGACAAACTCCGTAACTAGAATCCCGCTGTGGTCCAGTGCCAAAAAAGAACTCTCCTCTGAAGAGAGAAACAGGACATAAGAAAAAACAATAAGCAGGTGATCATGAATGAAAAAGGGTAAAGAAATGGATTCAGTGAGTAAAACACCACAGGACAGACGAGCGAGGATTGAGATGAAGGTGGAGTGACAGAGGTAAAGTGAAGGCCTGACACACATCTGCTGGAGCCATCCCGTAAAACACAGTAGCTGATGTTGAACATGTGTCGCATATTGTGCACATATGCGAGACCACGACAAATCAATCTGAACGATGATGATATTACATTAGGATTAAGTGGATGTGGATAAGCACTTACTCACATTATTACAGTTCGACTTCAAAGTCATTAAAAAAGTATCCAGGAAGTGTTTTCTGACCAGACAAAGACTTACCGAAGACGGTGACAGCCACGCTGCTGACTCTGACCTCTCCGCTGGTTTGGTGTGTGATGGAGCACTCGTAAGTGCCGCTGTCCTGAGAGGTGGCTTGTGGGATACTGAGGGTGTAGATGACCCGGTCAGGAAGCGTCACTTTCATCTGAACTGCATCTATAGCCTATAAGAACAAAAGAACATGACGGGTTTGAGATCCTACTCACCGAAATTAAAAAAATATTGGTAATAATATTGAAAAAGAAAAGAGGACATTTTTAACTAAGTGTTTTTTTTCCATTGTACAGGTACAATGCATGAGAACCGGTGCGTCGTGCTGCTGAAAGCTAATGGTTTAAACACTTGCTAGGCCACAGGAGATAAATCAGGATCACGGGGCCTTTTAAAAGTCAGTAATTGCAACTGAGACCAAAACCAGGAGTTAAGACTCCAGCGTTCCTACCCTTACCGTGTCTGGAAAAGGGCTTAGAGGAATCCCATGCAGAAAAACAGACAGCATGCTGTATAGATTAAGAATCTGAATACAAATATAAACAAACGCAAATAGCACATGAAACTCTTTCGGAATCACTTCAAAAGCGTTAAATGTTTAGCTGGCTGTCATGTGCAGACAGCATCTGTCCTACAAGTATAAAGGTCACTGGGGTCAAAGGATTTACTATCCTGTTATTCCTGCTTTTGAACTGCCTGCTCCCCTCGAGCCATTTGTCCGGAACAACCATCAGTGTCCTGCGTATATGGGGTTAACTGCAGCAGGAGATGTTTGGCTGACGTCCTCATAATGAAGACACGACATTCAGTCGTTGCTTTCCTAACACATACTTTGTAACCACTAAGGGCCGTCCTCAGAGCTATATTCCACTTGCCACCGCTGCAGCAGGTTTAGGTCCAAAACCATTATTCGTTAATTTAAGGCTCGGTGCTGCTGGAGAGGAAATTACATGGAAATATGGGGTGGAAGGAAATAAGGCAAAAAGGCTGAGAAGTTAAAGCTGATTATGGATGAAACCATATAGGAGACTAAATTGAAATACATTTGAAAAAAAAACAGAAAGAAAACAGGCTGCATCTTGCCTGTTTTTTAGGATGGAGCCACTGCTGTAGAAAGCCCAGTCCAGCGGGAGCGACACACGTGACGTTAAAGGGCTGCCCTGCTCTCACCGTCTCCCCACTGGCTTTTACTTCCACGTCGAAATTCTCCGTCTCCGCAGGGGCTAGAGGGACAACCAGAGAGCAGCACCGTCATTTCACCGGTCCCAAGATAGTGACAACTTGATTACCATGAGCTCATTTATCATCGAGTAGTGGCTCAGTAGGTCGTCATTACTCACTCACACACATATAGAGTGAAAACAGACGTGTTAAGTCATCTCCCTCTGTGATAATGACATAACGTCATGGCTCTCATGCAGTGAGATCACCCTGCAGCGCTCTCATGGTAAACAGACTTGGGGAGTGAGTCCAGCTGTGCAGTGTTTTAATCCTTACCCTATTACTTAAGTGATTGTTTTCATGCAACACACTAGCAGAATTTAAGAAAATATAACACTAAATCTCCACACTCCATGGTCTCTATATGCATATTCGTCTCGACTTACCCTCAATCTCCACAGTGTAAATGACACTTCTGATAGCATGGCCGTTCACTATGGTTTCACACTGGTACTGCCCAGGAAAGAGGCTTCCAAAGAAACCCAATTTGTTGTCGTAGTAGGCAGGCATCTCCTCTCCACTGGGGACACTCCTCAGGGTGACGTGATAGTAGGGGTTAGACACACGGCAGGAGATGGGGACCCCAAGTGCCTCCATGTGGACTACCAAGTTATCAGGGGTCTCTGGGACAAACGGAGCCTGGGGATCTAGGTGTGCAAGCAGAGGTCACAGTGTGCAATGGGATTTGGTTTGATTGAAAAGCACCAATGTGATACATTGTACTTCTTAATTTCATAATTACTATATAAAGCCTATCTTATTTTTTTTACTCTACACTGATTTATACCTGTGACCACAGTGGACGCTGTGTCTCACGTTAAATGTTCATAGCATAGGCCTACACAGTACATCCATGACTGATGGCACCATGTTAAAAAAAAGATTATATATTTATATTCACCTGGGACAAACACATATATTCCCGCCTCATTGTCTTCTTCCGGTTCGCCCTCGGGGTCACCCTCCTGTCTTTCATAGGTGCACATGTAATAGCCGGTGTTTTCTACAGTTGCGTTGAAAATAAAAAGTGTCGCCGTGTAGTATCCCGGGTAAACGAAGGTGTTTTTGGGCAGAGGTTCAGCCCAAACGACGTTTCTTTTGCCGGTACAGCTTATGTTGAACACGGAATTGGGCTGCAGGATGAACTCTTTTTCGTTGGACACGATGGTAGGTGGCGACAATCCGGAAGTAACTGAAAGGTAGTTTTTTAAAACATTAAAAGGAGTTGTCAAAAAAAAAAAAAAAAAAGTGGAAAACATCAATATTATGCATAGTCCTACTTCTATATGTTTACCTGAAACCAGCAACACCAGGATGACCCCAAAGACGACATACGCCTTTACCCCATCCATGGCTACGGATGTTCTTGCCTGTAAGGACAGAACGGTTCTTAGTCAAGTAAAGCAAACCCTTTCTGGATGATCTGGTCCTTCCTGATAACATGTGATACCACTGTCTGCACATTCTAAAACAATTCTCCAACATTACGATTGAATCAATAAATCAATGGCTCATTGCCTTCTTAATGTCCCGTGGAGCCCAACCGTGCAGTTACACTGACGCGCCGGTATTGTGCTCCTGCTATAATAAACCCACAGAGATTTATAGAGGGATTTGTGGAACTTGGCAGCGACAACTTGTGGTCTCCCACATCACTTCAGCGCTGAAAAAGTATCACTCTAAAATGCATCACAGGATTACGCTAATTATTGTTCGTCAAATGGGGGTGAAGATAACACAACTGTAAATCCCAACGCGTCAGAAGACGGATGGAGAGCGCGCCTCTGGTGCAGCGCTGCGCTCCCTGTGAATATGAGAACCGTCGCTAGAGGGCGACACAGTCCATCCTTTTGAGGGCACTGAGCCTCGTTGAATCTCATCATCTCCAGTTTGTCCAGTCGCCTTTCTAAAGTTTTTTTTTTTCTTTTCGTCTGATTGAAGAAAATGTCCGCTTTTCACGCTTTGACTTACAACTGTTATTGTTAAGCCTAAACTACTGATCGAACTGGCATTGTTTCTTGATTAATTCAACCATATTGTGCTAAAGAAATGTCTCAAAGGGCCCCTAATTAAGACAGACTACTCAACTCATCTCACAGATCCTGTCGGATATATTTCTAGCAGACATTCCCTGGTCTTTGTGTCTGTCTGCCTGTCTGATGTGGGATAAGGGGCCACACAAGTTGAGAGGCGCTCACTATAAAACATTTTTTAAAAAAACTTCCTCTAAACATTTTAATGTCCATAAACCATAGCTATTCTTTCCTGAATCCCCATCCGAACCATCTCTTCTTCCGAAGTTATTTTATTTAAAATAACTTCACATATGTAACGGTAACTCTTTCTTTTCTATTCCTAGTCCCGGAGCCTCTGTGGATATTCTGTATCTTCCATTGACGGTGTCACCAAACAATAAAACTTTTGGCCCTTGCATAACTTCCTGTGGCTGTGCTCTCTGGCTCTTTCGAAACGGCCAAAATGATCCAACCTGGGTTTCTTTAACTCTATACTTAGCGGAAGATCTTCACACAAAAAGTACCTATTCGCGTGAGAATCAGCTGACAAAAAGCATAATGCATGTTGTCGTGTTAGTGCACACGCCTTGTCTAAGACAATTTTGAATAAGGGATTTTTGTCTTTGGTTTGGCGAGGATCCTCCAGCCACTGTGCGTAAATCTATCTAAGCCTGGAGTGGCAGTCGGACTGCTTGCATGTCCTGCTCTTCTTTTATTCCCCCGATCCCACCAGGCGACTCAACAAATGTGACAGACAGCAAATGCATCGTTCTGCCGGGCAGGACACATTTGAGCAACAGCTGATAAAGCTTGTCTCGACTTTCTGCCCTCCACGGACGGTGATATGGTTTAGTTCAATCCATGGAAATTGTTTTTTAAAAAAGAAAAAAAAAAAAAAGAATCTGTCTAAAAACGACAATTGTTCAATAAGCATGAAGAAAAGTTTTTCATATTTCTTTGACTCAATATTTCAACAATTTTGGCCACAAGCAGTATTCCTATGCAAAATCCCTTGGTGACACAGCAGGGTATGTGGTTAATGAAGAATGCGTCGTGGCTCCATAACACACTTAGTTCTTCTTTCCCCCTTTTTGAATCCATTCAGCTGCAGCTCTGAAGCCTCAGTCGCACTCAGTCCAGTGCCGATTTTCCATTTTAATTCCTCACATTCCACGACCAGACGAGAAAACAATGTGATGAACATTTTCCAATGTGTTTCCTATTACATGCCAGGCAGCATCCAACAATGGTGCCTTCACTCTTCGAGGTGACACCTCCAGCTGTGAGGCCGAAACCGAGCGCTTTTATCCAGCAGAGTCAGCGACATCTCCCTGCGCGGCGTCCAGGGGTGAGACCATATGGTGGATGAGCAACAGAAATCTAATCTAAACGAATAATGCGTTGCCTAATGCAGAAGTTGCATAAAACTTCCAGGGCAGCAGTGCATTATCACATCAGTGAACTTTTCAAGAACAATTTCCAGAACGGTGGATACTGTTATAATTGGATAAACTAATTAAATCTGCAATTAAACTCCTATTAAGCTCCTATTAGACCTATAGCGCAATTTTCTATCTTACATTCTTCACGCTTTATTCGATAGAAAGAAAACACCCCAAACTTATTTTTAAAAGACTGAGGAAAATGTGTTTCAATCATCTTTTGGATCCCAGCAGCCATTCAATTACCTTTTAGTAATCCCCTCTTTATATTCCTTTCGTGTAAGTATATCCACAGTGAATTGGTCTCTCCAAAAGGCGCAGTATGGGTCCTTTGCAGCGGCTGTAATCCTCCGAGATCCTGCGCTGTGAGAGCATATGTGCGACCCTCTGTCCGCATCCGCGACCGTCTTCACAACTGCGCTCCAGCTAAGCGACCTGTAACTGATTCAATGTTACAGTCCTCCCTCCTCCCTCCGAAAAAAAGTAATCATCTGGCTCAAAGTAAATAACTCAGGAAATGACACCCCCCTCTCCTCCCTTCGAGCGCTGGACCCCTTTTCAAAGTAAGAGTCGTTTTTTAGGGATAATGTGCAGACGAATATCCCCGGAGAAAAGAAGGGAGGAATGGCATTTTCATGGGATTTTATTTGAATGCGAGGAGTTTTGGAGAACAGAAGTAGGTCTGATGTGTTTTTGAGTAACTTATATGTTGCATCTGATAATATTTCACTTTCTAAAAATCCTTGTGCCCTGAGTGTAATTGGTAGTAGTGCATTTTACCAGGCGTTTTCATCAGATTACAGTATAGATCTGCACTTTTAACTCATTTTCTGCGTAATGCAGACAGACAGCTCAGTGAATGGACACAGTTGTTGTGCATCAGTCACAAAGTGGGAACAGTGGAGCGCTGAACTCATAGAGGGCGCTCCAACACCATCATACCACAAGCCACATCAGACCCTCTCTCACTTACACACACACACACACACACACACACACACAGACACACGCGTCTCTCGCTTTATTGTTGCACATTTTATTGGTCATCAGGGTAGTCCTTCTTTTCCACAGCAAACTATTGTGAGTCCTGTTTACTGGCACACAGGCGTCAGCTGTCAACCGAGTCCTGAAGCACAGCCATTATTTTATTTACCCCAGCCCCCTTACCCTGGGGCTCTCCTGACGCGCAACAAGAGAATAATGGGCCGCTGTGAATCACCTATCTCTGGGCACAGAAGAGGGGCATCAGACCGGTGTCTCTGCATGGAGCAGAGCCCCGGGGCCGATGATTACCCCCCTCCTCTCTCTCCTCGATGCAGCCGTTTGGCGCAATTACTTCCACATGTTGCCGAAAAGAACAGTGTCCTTGTTCTCCAAACAAAGGAGGTTCGGAAGGCCTAGTTTACCTCAAACCGGTTTGAGGTTCTCACTTTAAGGGATCTTCTTTAAACACGTTTTGCTTTAACAAACAAACAGACACACACGCATCTCAATTAGAAAGATTTTCTGAGTCATAAGAGTTGTATTCTTGTCTTCACAAGATGAGGCACTTTATTTTTAATTTTTATGTATTTATATTCTTTACAAAATATTCCCCACAATGGCATCACGTGTAAGTGCTGTGTACGGTGGTTTGACACTTAAAGATGGAGCTGGTTGGAGACAGATCGGTCAGCAGCTGTAATATCCTCATACTTGTAGTCACGATGTTTGCACATCATCGCTTAGACAGGGATGCTGCCCTTCACCAATCTTCTCTATGGCGAACTGCCCCAGACTGTCCACCAGGGGGCTTTGGAAAAATAGCCTGTCTAAATAAGTAAGTAGCTTATACTGTAAACCTACGATCAAATGGGACTTATCAAATAGGATTTATCAAAAAAAAAATCAGTTTAAATTGGGGCAAAGTGAGCATGTATTGCAGATCATTTCGGCACATGCGTCATCCTTCCTGTTTCAAAAGTGGGCCTAAAATCCGAGAGTAACAATTCTCTGACGCTATCTATCCTCAAAGGCTTTAGTTCGTAGGATACTCTTTAAACTCCGCCTGTTCCTGGACAGTCCGCTTTGTTGTTTTCTTGAAAGTTGTTAGTCATGTCAAACACCACGATAAATGAGTGTATGTCACTCTACGACTTGCAAGTTCATGGTTGAGAGTAGATGCGACCAAACAGACCAGAGCACACGTCCACACGGAGCTCACCACGTCCTGCGGCCACACACACGTGAGGAGTGTTTGGAGATGAGCCACAGACTGTCGCTGGCCTTCGGGCGGCGGTCCCTGTGGGAGCTGTCCAGCGTGCTGAAATTAGTCAGTACCAGTCTTGGCAGTGTTCGCTTCTCAACCAAAGACTCCATCGATTGATCTATAAATAAATAATAAATAAACGTCTCATTAAAATTCCCCCTTCTTTTATTATTATTATTTTTTCAGAAACATTTACCTCCCTGAAGCAGTGGACTGAGAGAAACTCAAAGGCCTTGCCGAGAGCCCTCAAGTCTAGGTGAGTTATTATAAATACATTCAAGAAAATCTGCTAAATCTGACATATCAAATAATTAAATGAATACAAACATGAATTAAGATGTTGTTCATAGATATATAGATTAGATTTTCTTTAAATGTTCATACAGTACAGCGGACCAGCCTTAACAGATTTAGGCACGTATACCTTTCAAACGTGTCTATACTAAACGGATATTAGACTTTCAAAAAACAGTATATGTTTAGAGAAGTGGAGGTCATTGTACAGCAAAACAATACATTTCTTGGTCAATCATAAAGAACAGGGCAAAAGGAACAACATCAGCCAAACAAAAATAAATATGAATAGCCTTCCTGGCTCAGCCTCTTCCTGTGTGTGAATGCACTTGACCTTGTTTATGCAAACATAGATTTACCCATTCGACTTTTACTTTTAAACGGTGAGTATTACCCCCCCCCCCCCCCCCCCACACACACACACACACACACACACACAGATTAGCACTTCAGCAACGTGACAGGATTTTCGCAAATGAGCTCCCCAGTTGTTTACAAAATAACAAATCTACCAGCCAACATTTCATACATTTTGCAATGTAGTTTGGTGACAACAGCAGGCCACCATCATCGTTTAAGATGCATACTATGTTTATCACAGCTTATTCTACAGCTGTGATGATTTAAACACTTTAGAAGAAATATTTTCCTTTTCCAGATCTGTTTACACTCTCTGGTGTCACCCAGACTTTAGATGAGAAGTATAGGCCGCATTCAGGTAGGATTATATTGCACTGCTGATTCATTAATAAAGTGGACGTCTCTTCGGGAAAAGACAACGCTGCTCCCCTCTTTTCCACACCGGCACTTCAGCTTCTTCTAGCCTCCATCTCTCCGCATGAGACAGCAGCTGCAACCGGCTGAAAAGCGCTCTTATTAATTGTCTTTTGTCATGCGTAATTGCCACACTTTCAATGGTGGCCGAGGCCTGACGTCTTTGGAGTGGGCTCGTCTCTCTATGCAGTGGTAGGTATAGACGCTTTCATCTGACATTTATATTCCGCAGACTCTGCTTTGCCTTATTTTAAACATGTTGTTTGATGCATGTGATCAGAAGTTTAAGCGAGTGGGACAGTTTTGGGACAGATATCAATGTGACCTGGACGAGTGGATCTCAAAATGAGCTTCAGGCCATTGTAGTGGCCTTACAGTCTGAGGTCACGTCCTGTGGGGCTAAAAAGGGGGAGTCTTTCTCAAAACTGCAGTTTATTCCATTGTGAATCGCTTTAAATGGTGCATTGGTCTTTCACACCTGCAAGGGAACTCTAATTCGATTAATAGGAACTTCAATATTCATTAGGTGGCTTTCCCCCAATAATATATGATCACCAGCGGGATGTGAAAGGGGACCATTTATTCCCGCTCTGAATGGGTCTGCGTGGGACCAAAACTTCACCTGCTTCCCCTCTCAATTAGGAATGTATCCCAAACTCTGACAGAAACGAGTTAAATTAGGCGTTAGCTAATTTCCAGTTGCCCCTCCTACGTAATCCCCCCTCAGAGTCTTTCCATTTGAACGTGCCCCCTTTAATTCTCCATAAGTTGAAAGGTTCAAATAGTGCCTAATGAAACAGTGACTAAATCGTTCCTGTCGCTCGGAGGAACCCTGTAGCTGTCTCTCAAAGCTCTCTGAGCACACAGCCGTCGGGGGTCTCCGGCTAAATGCAAGTCCCAAGGCAGGACAATCTAACCTGTCAAAGCCTTTGCCCACTTCTATATATCCTTGTTCTGTGGCTCCAAGCAGTAGCAGCATAATCAACCAACGTGGGACCAAAAACGCAATTAAACTCGCTTTGGACAACCAAAATCTTTTCAAAAGTGAACATTAATGGACTATTGGCTGCTCCCCAGGGGCGTTATCGGTTACCCTTTTGTGGTCGGATCTAAGGAGATGTTACAGCTACACTTTCATATAGCTCACTCTATCCATTTTGAAATAAATAGCTTATATCGTCATATGTAAATAGGGCTGTGCTACATAATGTTTCCAAATAAAATAAAAACCGTATAGTGAACATTGGCCTCTACCAGCCTAATAAACTATAGCAGCAATAGCGTAATGGCAGCTTAATAACAATATTATTATTATGAATATTATTATTCATAATAATAATAATGATAATAATAATGAAAATAATAGCTGTCAATCGATGGAAAAGAGTTGGAAAGGTTGTGTTATGTTGACGTTAACTGCACTCATAGTTGACTCCTAAAAAGTAGAAAGTGTGTATAATGTATTAAAATCCAATAGAAAACTGCTTCTGTGAATTTTATATTTTAGTTGAGTCAGTGTCAGAGAAATGGATCCAACTGTCATTTTGTTTTTTTTAATATTGAGTTAGTGGTGCAGTTTTACTGGATTGCTTTATATTGACAGGTGTTTCAAATAGTGTGTCCACTCATATGTTCTCCTGTTCTACACTACATTATACTACTTTTATATCACTACAGGACCGGTGCTTACTGGTAATCAATGTGTCATGATAAATTAATAATAATCATGATAATAATAATGCATTATAGTCTCCGTAGAGTAAGTATTTAAAAAATGCAATAATGAAGCATTTATTTCTGTGGCCCATTTTAAATGACGTTTCTCAACCTGCATTGATGCAAACATACATATTCTGTTTCATTATTTTTGCAAATTCTTATCAATAATAAAAACAATATTTGCAGTAGTAGATCCTTTATTTTTTTGTATAACCGAAAACATCATTGGTCATATAAATCAATACACTGACAACGTATTAGGTCAACTCGTCATGTTTATTACAATAAATACACATATACATAGTTTACAAATAGTTCCGTACAAGTTCCACACAGGTTCACACTAGTTACCACACAACCTCACCGACATTAATGGGATATCAGCCAATAGTTGAAAACATTTACTTGGGATAGTTAACTAGACCCGGCTATGTAGGTGAGACCCCTGAATGGATCAAAACACATCATTATTACGGCATACAGTGGGTCATGTTTCCCAATATTTCACGACTGTGTTAAAACATGTATTCACATTTTTTTTCCTTTAATTTAAAAGGAAGATAAACATTTTTTTTAACACTTCTTCTCAGACTTCATGCAGGACTTGTTTGGCCCAGTGGTTGCGTGATGCCGTCACCCTTAACTGCAGCAGGGCAGAATAAGTGCCGGCAGTGGGAATTGGAGAGTTGCTCTCAGATGGGTGACACCTCTTTCTCTTCCGAAGCAGAGGCCGGAGATAGAGACTCCTCGTCCTCTGATCTTGAATAGTCTGTGTGACCGGTTGTGCACTTGCAACCGCTGTGTGCGCTCCTTTGGGTGGCTTTCCCCTCCTTCTTGTGCTTCACCCTGCGGTTCTGAAACCAGATTTTCACCTGTTTCTCTGACAGGTTCAAATACGTGGCGATTTCGATTCTTCTGAGTCTCGAAAGATACATGTTCGTGGAAAACTCCCTTTCAAGTTCCAGGAGTTGCGTGCTTGTGAAAGCTGTGCGCATCCTCTTGCCATTCTGTATGTGGCTGTTCTCGGAGGCGCCTGTTGGTTAAAAAAAAAAAAAGAAAAAAAAGAAAGATGTTAGACGTTTAGCTTTTGAGTATCACTACACGTCTAAACTCAATCACAGATGCAAATGGGACAACACATTGCGCGTAAATCATTGTGCGTAAAAGCCGAGCGTCTACATTCATATAACTGCCTGGAAGTGCATCATGAAGTGTAGCAACAATATCAGGTGCGGAACAGTGTGCTTAGTTGTTGAGAGTGTAGCAAACAGGTGGCTTACCAATAGAAAGACAGTGGTATCTCCTAGGATCTGTGACGCTGAAGGTGGGCGTGCAGACAGGTGTGTGTCCTGGGTGCGCGAGAGCAGGAGACTGCTGATGCGCTATCCTCTGACAGTACTGTGCCTCCGCTCCTGGAAACTGACTCTTCAGCATGGGAATGCCGCTGCGGGAAGAGTGGATGTGGGACGTGACGCACAGCGGGCAAACACAAAAAGTCCCGGTTTTCCTGGATGGACACATCGGAGCGGTGACCGTCATTACGCTCGGAGAATGCATGCTGATGGGAATAAGGAAGTCTTGCCCTGGATGCTCAATTGGTCCAGGTCGAACCGTATCCTTGATTATTAAAGAATCGACGTAAAAAGACCTCGACATGGCTGCACCGCTGATAAGTGATCTTCCCGTGCACAAGATGATAGCTGTTTCTCATCTGAACCCCTCGGGATCTCCAAAGGTGCTTATGTTTGATGGTTTAACAAAAGGGACCCCGAAGAGGGTTGGCCCTGCAGCGTCACCCACGTGCGCACCCGGCTCCAAGGGTTTATACTGTCAGCGACCCAAACCACGTGATGTCTCCCTGGGCCTCCAATCACAACTTGGAGATTTACTCTTTTTTTT
>CALSBV010011200.1:13137433-13179842 GCA_943590825.1 Bovichtus diacanthus | reverse complement strand
AAAAAACATGATTGTAGCAAACTGAAGCGCTTATTGAAGTGTGAGTAAAATGCGGTCTTTGAAAGAATTAGAAAGTCTTTAAAATCCAACCATAGTAATGATAAAACCAAACATGTCTGTCACACAGACAGTAATTGCTATAATAAAGTGAATCCAGCGCTTGACAAGGAAGACGCAGAGTTGTTATGGTACAGATAACCGTCTGAAACAAGAGAGGGAGAGAGGGAGAGAGTAAACCAAGCGGAATGATGCGTGGCGCGCGCCCTCAACACACCATGCGAGCTCTAATATTATTTTTCCATAATTCTGCACGATAAAATTTCATTGTCTATTAAGTAATCCCACAAATGAGATCCTTTATGAGGCTATAATGAGGCCTAATTGCCAGGACTAGTGGAGCCACGTGGAAGGATTTAGGAAGCATTAAGCCGTCGGGTACTGAGCACAGGCTGTTACCTAGCCATTACTTTCATAATTCAAGGAGAAAATTAGTCCATTTAAGGGAAAAATCCTTTGATTCCCTTTATTCTGCTCGGGGTGACAGGGCTGCAGTTTTTTTGTCTGCTTTGGTTAAGAAGCCGGTGAAACAAATGGGGCCGGTGGTATATCACTCACTGTTTAAACGTTAGATTATAAAAAAAAAAAAAAAAAAAAAAAGAATTTCAATAATGTGTAAAGCTCTCAGGGCCCCACCTCTCACTTCCCTCTTCTTTCGCTCCAATGTTGTTCGCCTTTTACTTTATAGTGCAGCGGTTACCCTCCACTATTCACTCCCTTTTCAAATCCTGTTGATGGGCAATTAATCACTGGCCCATTCAATAAGCTGAAAATTAAACTTAAATTGGGGATTTAAAAAAAAGTTTATTCTCTTAGGTTGGTTAGTGTAAATTTATTCTCCTCGGTGGAAAACAATATTTCTAGTTCGAGTATGAGAGCATGTTGCAAGTGCATCAAAGAGGGGGGAAAAGGTGTGTGTGTGTGTGTGTGTGTGTGTGTGTGTGTGTGTGTGTGTGTGTATCCAGCTCCTCCCCGTAGTAAAAACACACAAACTTGTAAAAGTGAACCGCTGAAGTTCCCCCCTCTCATTCACATCGCATCCCATGCCATATTATACCGTGAAGAAGTCCATTAATGTTTTGTTGAACAAGCGTCATTAACTTGTTTCAACGCCTTTTTACAAACCTTGCATTGTTGTGCAGGGCCAGTCTGCGGCCCATCTTGGCCAATACAGTGGATGATTTGCCCCTTTTATTAGTTACTAGGCAACAGATCCTGAATACCAAAACTCAAAGGAAACACTCTGGTCCTCCATATAGATCTCAATGGCGATGGGGGAAAATGAACAATGATCCTGTGGACAACATAATGCCACGCAATGACTTTTCATTAACAATTATCTGGTTGATGTGAATAGCAGCTGCAGTGGCTACTCTCCATCTCATGGTTTGCAGAGAAAAGGGGAGCGGGGAGAGAAAGAGGCTTGCCAGTGAATAGCATCCTGCAGGAGTTTAGGGGGTTCGTGGTCTCCATGAATGTGGAATCTAATTTATATCTGAGTGAATAATTGGGTTTCTATGCAAAAATGAGTTGGAAGTAATTACATTTTAAAACACCGTGACGACTTAGCCGGATAAACAAAGAAAAAGCAGTCCCTTTTTTAATGTCTCACACCAGGAGTTTGTCAACATCAATAAGCTTACGTTTAAATTTTAGCGCAAAAAATGGATCAGGAAACAACTTTTCTTCGATATGAGGATTGTTGTGTCGCGGCTATATCGTTGGAAAATGTCTCTGGACGGTTTCTGTGATTTAGAACAGACAACACTGTTAGGGAGCACGGCCCTCACTCCTATAGAAAAGTAAAGTGACAGCTTCAGTGTAAGAAGAGGCTGCTGAACAAAGCCAGCGAGGGCCCTGTTGATGGCCTATAGAGATGTCCTGCACCAGGCTCCCTCTAATTAGGGAGACGCTTCTCAGTCTCACAGAGCTGCTCAGACCAGACACTCCAGACTGAAGTGTGCCCCTGCGCCAACGAGTGTGTCTGGATGTCCACACTCAACGCAGCATGTGTATGCGTCTGCGCTTTATGGCGCGCACAATTAACGAGCCTCGAAAATGAGATAAACACCGACTGATATAGACGCCGATCACGGTTAAGTTCCCAGAGAAACCTCTTTATTAAAGCTCATTGTTCGAGCCCTGATTTGTCCCTCTGCCTTCTCTGTTGTTTCCAAAAGACTAAGCAAATGCCATTACAGAGACGGCACAGAACAGCCCTTATTTCAATCTTTTCTTGCTTGAGTTGTCAAATAGTCCCGATATTCTATCCTCTTTGTGATATGAAGCTGTTCCATTGTTGGTCACTTTGCAGTGCATGTTCTCCCTGCAGGAGTTATCAGCTGTACGCTCGTTATTGTGCTCCTCGCTGGTTTTCAAGAAGATCAAGATGCTGTTTTATCTCCGTTAATGATTGGCTTTTTGCCTTCAGACTCTCTGAAAACATGCTCATCTGCGCAGAACATTTCTACCATGGACACACATTCTTACTGAAATTTCACAAATTAAAAACAGCTGTGGTTCTAGATGGAGACCAATCGCCTCCTGCCTGAACAGCCTCAACCAAACCTGAAAGGTTCTCACCCCTCCTCTGCCCATGACGGAGAGATCCTGACTTCCCCTGAAACCTATATCAGGAAATGTTTCAAAGAAGTGAATGACAGGAGTCCCTCCACCCTGTTACCCCGACCAGTCTCTCCCTCGATCTAAAAGAGGTGATATTGTAGCCCTTTTTCTCCCTTTTGAAAGGGGAAATCCCTGGGATTGAGCTTGTGTGCTGGAGCGGAAGCAGGCTGGAATGTGTGTCCGGGCCGCATCTTTTGTCGTCAGCCGGCGCCATGAATAGACATGGGCCGCAATCTCTCTGTCCTCTGTTTATCAGACTGTGAAGAAGCAAACAAACCAAACTGTTTCATCCACATGTTACCGGCACCTTATACCTGTCAATCACACTTTTTTTTTTTTTCCCTCTCTGAGGGGATGTTTGAACTTTGCCAATAATAGCCTCCACTGAATTACATCTTTTAATCCCATCAGCACGTAGCAAATAAATCCAGGAACCCGCAGCTTTTTAGTTTTAATTAGCATCCTCTTTGCTGTACTGCTGTTCCCATAATCCAATAAATGTAGCCAATGAGGACCGGTCAAGGCGTTCAGGGGGACTTAAATAATATTTCTGCTTTATTTTTTCCATGTGTTCTCCCTTCAGATTTAATATTGATTTGGAAAAGTGTCATGTTGAGTAGAGTTTGTCATTATGTTGATTTTCGTTGTTGCCTGTTAGTGTCTCTCAGGCAGCTTGTCGCTCTGACCTCATCCTAGTTTTCCCTGCGTTCCCTGGGAAAGCTTTCACGTTTCTTTATTGAGATGACGGCCGCATTTTCGCATCCATTATTACGAATATAGTGTGATTTATTGGAAGATATGCAGAAGTTTAAAGGAAGGTAGAGAGCGAGCTGTCAGGATCCAGCCGCACTCTGAGGCTCTCACTTATTCTGCTCATTTGGACAATGAAGAAAGCATCGATCTGATTTTTCCTCCGTTTTTTGTCGTCATCATCCATCGTTACAGCCGTTGGCATTTCAGTGTTCATTTATATTCATTCCACTGTTTTGCATAGACACAAGCCAATGTTATTGAAATCCTCCTTGTATGTTACACAGTCATGAATGTGTTCATTCCCGCCGGGGCATGTGATCCTTTTTATGAGGGGATTATCAGATTTATATGTTAATTGGCAGTAGGCGGCCACAGACAGTCATGTACTGTCTTTTGTGATTCTGAGATAATAGAGCTAAGACAAAAGCTATCAAAAGCTGGAGGTAGACATTTGTACCTAAACACTTCTCAGCTACTGTATCAATTTAGCTTCATGTGTTAAAGATCCTGTTTAAGGTTATATGACACACAATCATGTCAAAGTAAATGTACCGTAACTGAATGTTCTGATCATAAAAACTTGTTTCACTTTAGATCATGAATAGGAATTACTCATGAAAAATAATGAGGAGATTTCATAGCAATCTGGGAAACTGCCTGCTCCAAGTGTCTGTAGAAGCCACCAGATCTGTCTAGATTTTCTGTCTACAAAAATTATTTTTTTTTTTCCCTCCACCCAACAGTAGGCATCTATCGAGGGCATCACAAGGTTTAATGGCAGAGAAATTTATGAAGTGTTTTAAGCCCAGCAGAGCTTATTACGCAACAGGCAGCTAATTGTGCGGCAGGCAGTTTGGGGCATCACATGAACTGGCTGGAGTTTGGTGGGCAGCTGCATCCAACCTCCAGCTCAGTGAGTCAGCAGGCGCAGCAGCGGCACAGAGCCGCCCTCCACAGGAACACAGCCTAGAGCTCTGGTTCGTTTTGCACTTGCAATAATATTTTTAAATTCACGTGATTCAGATTAAATGTTCAAAACTTGAATTACAAAATGCTTTAATCCCATTTTGAGCTATTTTGAATTGTCTTCACAATTTCATACAACATGCGGAAAAAATCTGTTTAATAAGCTACAGTGGTACTGTCAAATTAGGATATGGAATATCAGCAGCATCTGAAATACAATTTAAAAAAAATCCTCCGAATGCTATGCTGTACTCAAAGTCAGTTTCCCCCCATTTCACTTTCAGAGATTAAAAGTAAAACCACACGTCACATTGTGGACATAGACCTCTTGGATTTCTTCTTAAAAGAAGATGGATTAAATCAATTAGAAACAAACAAACAAATAAATGAACAATAAAAAAAATAAAAATAAAATTGCTGTGTTTTAAGAAAGATGGAAAAAAAAGAAAAAAAAAACAAAAAAACTGCATCCCTTATGCTGCCAGTTCTGGTCCATATCGTTGAGGAAAGTGCTCCAGTTTGTTCACAGTGTAGATTTAAAAGCTGCAGTTAACAAACATAATTTCTTTTAACATTTGTCAGGCCACTTTTATTTCTTTATTTATACTTACTGTCTTATGCAGTCATTATTGTCCGAAATAAGTTGACAAAAAAAAAAAATAATAAATTTGAATTAAATCTAGAGCGTTTTTATGAATGGGATACAATATGGACTTTTTATATTTTGCATTTATATTTACATAATAAAGAGTATTGGTCTTATTCACAGAAGAAATGTTGGTAGTGTCCTACAGTAGGAAAAGCTCAGGAGTAAGTTACTGATGGCTGAATTTAATTTAGCTGCTTCAGTTTCAGGCTCCTGGTATAGTGCATGCTGTCTCACTGTCTCACTGTCTCACTATCTCACTGTCTCACTGTCTCACTGTCTCACTGTCTCACTGTCTCACTATCTCACTGTCTCACTGTCTCACTGTCTCACTGTCTCACTGTCAAGGCTTACTGGGACATAACAGAGCATCGTTAATGTTATTAGTAATACCTGTGCTTTACCTTCTGTCTAAGTGTCTGCTGTGAAAAATACTTATTGTTGAAGCAAATGAAGAACAGGAAAATACAGAAAGTATGACATTAAAAAAACAACTTGCTTTGCAGTAAAACGAACCTTATGTCAAATTGATATTAAAGGTGAATGTATTCTATCAGTTTTCACATATCCACCATGTTTCTGTACACATTTAATAATATATATATTAAATATAACACTATTGTAATTGCTACTTTTACTTTTGATACTTGAATATGTTTGTTGATAATACTTGATAATAAAGCTTTAGTTTCACCACAAGACACTAAAAACATTGTCATATTTTCTAAAGATGAAAATTCAAGCTACACCAAGCTTTCTGCACAATGATGTAAAGTGTACACTTTTCAAAAAGCCAGCCGAAAATTATAGTATTTTATAATAAAAACACACGAAAAATTCTGCTGGGCGATATGGTCGAAATCTTCTTTCAAGATTGAGGTAATTTCATATCTTGATAACGATATATATCAATATATAGCATGGTTTCTTGTAAATCAATAAATAATTAGTCTTTATGATATAATCCCATGGTAAAACCTATTTTATATACTCTTGTGTGAATTGTATACTTGACAAATTAATAGTACTGAGTATTTTCTCATTTAATTAAGAACTTTAGTGCAAAATGAACATAACAGCTTCAAGTGAAATTCTAGAGAAAAAAATAAAGAAATGATTCCATATATACACAGTTTGTAATCGCATTGAACTGAGTGGTAATGTAAATTGTTATTTAAAAGCAAAACGCATGATATTCCCTCAAAATATTTCACATCAGTTTTTCTGGGAAATTTGAGTTAGTATGTGCTTGTTTTTGATCAATTTAGACAACTTATTTGCACATCAGGATATCTCCATATATAAGTTTCATCACGATACGACTCCATTAATGACTATTAATCATTTTGAATTATGCCCCAGCCCTAGTAGAGTTGCTCCTGTAAACTGCATACATGTAAATTGTACATAATGATGCTGGGATGGGGTGATTTAGCTGCTGGAAGAAATAAGGTTGTGACTTAGATTTGCATACTTTTATCGAAGCATTGTTTTGGAAAAATGATTATCCAGCAAACAAATCTGCGTCACCCTTGTTATAACCAGCCATTCATTGCAGGACACTGGTTTTCTTTGAAAGTAAGTTCATTTAAAGGAATTTAACAAGTGTTTTGCTCCACGCTGTTTGCGGTGCAGTGGGCTTCCTTTTCACCGTATCGAGACAGTGGAGGTCAGGGCCCGGAGCTCCTGTCTGCATCGTCCCAGCTCTGTGCCAGCCAGATAAATGGATAGAGTGTTTGTAAGCTGTCTGAGCTTTGTGTTTGCACAGAGTCACAACTTTGTATGGAATTGAGGGGGAGTTTGGGGCAGTTACTTAGATTTGTATGCAGACTACATCGCTCAGCCACCCCCCTGGTCCACTCTATGTCCTCTCACCTGCCTGTTGCAGTAAATCATAGAGCTATCAAGTGAAGCGTGTTGATGGGCCTGCACGTGCAAGGGCTTTGCTGCACCTGTCGTGTCTGTGTGTGTGCGAGTGTGTGTGCGCGCGTGTGTGTGTTTGTTCTGAAAGAAGTAATGAAAGGTCTTTGCAAATGTTTTAACTGTTTCTATGGATGTTTACTTCTCTGTATTCACATCTCTTTACTGAATGTGATTCTTCGTGCAGGCCTGGGGGTCGGCGATAAGAGAGCTTTGGAGATCTGCCTAATGGTTTGGTAAAAACGTGTGTGTGCGTGCGCGCGCGTGTGTGTGCACGGCCCTCTGTGATAGAAGTAGGGATGGAAATAGAGGTAGCTGGGTGTCAAACAGGAGGTCTGCAGATGCCTGTCCGGCTGAGAGCTGCAAGGTCCCTCCCTTTGACAGAGTATCCATTCAGAGTCAATGAGCTGGGTCAAAGCCTGCACGTCAGGCTGCAGCTCGGCCTAGCACTGGGGCAGTCCAAGAGGTCAGTCTTATTCACATGGTGCTGTCATGCAAATGAACCCACCCACGCTTAAACAACTCTCGGAATTTTTATGTCTGCCCCCCTGGCCTTTTTTTCCCTCCATTTCCCCCTCTTTTTTCCTGCTTTCCTCACTCCCTCGCTCCCTCTTCTCCTCTCCAAATCTCTCTCCCCTGTATTCACAAAGTCATTGACGAGACATTCAAAGCTTTTCAAATTGGCCAGCTTCATTGTGCCCGCACTAAAGTGTGGGGGTGTGGGGGGGGGGGTGGGTGGAGGGATGGAGAGAGGGAGAGTGTAAAGAGGAGTGGGCCTAAATATACTCCGGTCTGAAAGTAGTTAGATCATGTTCTTTTCATGGTCCGATTAGAATCAAATCGATCCCCCCGCCCCTCCTGACACTCCAAGGTTTGAAGAGGAGCGGCCAAACAAAGATTTCAGGGGGAATGAATGACCAAACCTGAATGCTAAACACACTCTTAAAAAGTCTCATTCGTGGGCATGACAATGCCTGAGAGAGTAAATTTGTTTTAAGTGTGAGTGAGAGATGTTTGTGTGGATGGAGAAAAGATATCGCTACAGTGAGGACAGTGTAGGAGCATCTTTGGACGAGACCTGATCTGCATATAAATCAGAAAAACACACAGACCTCAGTGGAGGATCTTCTCAAAAAAAAAGGCTTTAAGCCTTGTGATGATAAAGGAGAGGATTTACCACAAAGGTACTTTATCACAAAGAAGTATCTGTTGATAAAGGAGTGTTCTTGTTTAATCCACAATATGTTTTCTTCAGGAGCAAGGTTACATATACAAAGTAAATAGAAGTGGGTTTGGGGTGAGGAGGCTGGAGGCTGGAGGTTCGGCCCGTGGTGTCCGATGACGGAGAGGAAGACCGCTGGACACCGTGAGTCTCCTCCAGGAAGGCAACCGCTGAGGGGGAGGGGAGGGATGGGCGGAGGGATTTGAACTTGTTGACACCCTTTCTGCACCTGCAGATGTGACAATCATCAGCTTATTCTTCCACCAAACTGCAATAATAACTCTCATTTTATTGGTTTCTTCTGTTTTCATAGCAAGCCCCTGATGCACTATTTAACTGTAGTTTTCTAAGGAAACTAATATGAAATATTTGCTCTATTTTTTGGTAACCATAACTGTATGTTTTGTTTTCGGCTTTTCATTTCTGTCCCGTGAAAACTCCAAAATGTCAACTTTTCATGAGTTAAGAAAAACAGCCCTACCTTGAACTTTGTTACAATGCATTTTCAGGTGATCCGATTGTTTTTTAAATGTTCATTTAGCCTTGAGATGGCTGGATTTTATTGTTGAACAGTGACGTTTTGTACAAAATTCAATTAATGAGAGGGTACCAGGCATGTCTTTGGATTATGTGCTCCCTTACCAGGTCTTGCCATGTTCAGATCCAAAATAATTAGCTAAAAAAAGAATAAAGGCAGTTATACCCTCAGTTGCCAGTTTATTAGGTATACAGTACCTATCTTAAACTAGTGAAGTCTACAATAAATCCTACCGTCATGGAGGTTATGATGTTCAGTTTTCATTGAACTGTATTGTCACTTTGGATGCAGCAGTGCTGTTGAATTGTAGAGACATTAGCGAAATACAGTGCAACAGCACCACCAACTACATCCTCCAAAATGACTCAACATCTCTCAAAATCAGTTTCAATACAACCAAATGATTGTAGTTTAATAGAGCAATGTAAATAAATCCATATCCTTATGCCTTTTAATTATTTATAGTCCAAGCATATACTTGATGTGTGCTTCAATAAAACTCTCGCCCATTTACTGAAAAACATTCTTCTCCAAAATACAAAATAAAAAAATGGCAACAAAACCCATTAATCTATGCTAAGGATCTGGAGCACAGTTTGAAGAGTAGTCTGCTCTCTATAACTACTTTAACTAACAAGACAACTTCTTATATATTTTAACCAATCAAAAGCCAGAACACAGTGCAGTCATTAGTCCTAAATAAAATGATAGAGTTGCATATCTTATTAGATAACTAAAACATAGTGATTATTTAAAAATGTTTTACTTTATAATTGGATCAAACACTGTATTCCATCATGTCGTTTTAAAGTAAATTATTACTAAACCTTTGTCATCATATTTCAGTGTATCTTGAATTGTTTGTGTTTTATTTTGTGTACGCATATCTCCAGCTCCTCTTTATTCATCCGACCATTTCAACAAGCAGTGTCCTGCCAGTCGATACAAACTCGTGCCTTGCAGCCAAATATTGTTCAAGCACACAGAACTTTATTTTAAATTCTAGTGGCGATCCCAAAGTTTCCAAAGATACCAAATAATATGCTGAAAAAAAGATTGTGTATAGAAGGGTGTACAAGTTCCACCTGAAGGAATGGCTACTCAAACAGCTATGCAAACAGTCTGTGGTCTGAATATTTCACTGGGAGTAAACATCTTATATCTTCATTGAAGAGCATTGATACAGAATATAGAGCAAAGGATTCCGTCAGACAACGTGTACTGAGCTGATTTTTACATCAGTAATAACTGAGAATCTCTCCTCCTCCAACCCTGATGGTTTACATGTGAAACCTCTAGGTAAACATCTACACCTTTGCCCTTCTCTGAACACATTCTTTCACCCCTGTCCGTCTGTCAGTGGTGTTACAGGAACAGTCTGCTCCTGCAGCACGTAGCATGAAGTTGTTTGTGTTCTGAATCCCAAGAGGAGCCAAACAACACTCTAGAGGTGGAGGGACGGAGGGGTGGGACCACCCTGCAGCTGCCCCCTTCTCTCTCTCTCACTCCCACCTCATCCCTTCATTCGCTCTCCTATTCATCCTGCAGCTGCAGTCTTGTGCCCCTCTCTCTCACTCTGTCATACAAAGTTTCTCTCTCTCTCTCTCTCTCTCTCTCTCTCTCTCTCTCTCTTTCTCTATTTGTCCACGAGACACAAAGATGGATGGAGAAGCTCCTGGAATGGGGCGCACAATAGGTTGTGCCACAAGGTGAGCAGCCTCAGCTGCATACGGCCCAGTGCTGCCTTTTTTAGCTGCTGCGAGGCTCCTTACCCGACTTGAGTATGTGTGTGTGTGTGTGTTAAGGGGGGTCTGAGCGGCACAGTATGGCAACAGATGCTTTTGTTCGGCCAAAAGTCTGAAAGGGGCCTTGGGTGGGGGGCTTAGCAGTGTCAGAGCACAGAGTCATTTTTCTCTCCTTTTTCTCTTACTCTGCCTCTCTTTCTCTGTGTCTCCCTCTCCCCAGCTGTGCCTGCCGTGGCGGCTGAGCAAGAGGAAATGTGAGGGCAACGGCATGATGGAATACGTAAGTGGGGCGCGCGGTTTTGGCCTGTTTTGTGGGTGACTTCATTAAAGGGTCGTTTATCTGGCCTGTGATCCTATTGTCCTGGGCCTTCTTTATCAGCCCCGGTGTGTCAGGGGGGCGTAATTGGCCGATTGGCCACGGTCTGCGCATGCTGAGGTGATTTATAAAGCTGTGAATGGAGCTGACTCCTCTCCGGGCAGCGCTCCCTCTCCCATATAGGAGACACTGCACTGCAGAATAACACTGACTAAATGCAGAAGAAATGTGAAAAGGATGAAACGTCCCCAAAGCTCTTTGTGCGAGTGTGAAATCAGAGGCTTGAATAAAAGGGCTCTTTTCCCTTGTCATCTATTTTCTCCACCTTTATACTCTATCTGACTTTGTTGTTTCACCTCTTTAGACTCTTTCTGCTCTCTGGTGATCACTCGCCTTTCATACTTTTTAAATGTTCATTTCCTCTATATTTCATCCTATGAAGCATGTCCAGAGTGTAACCTGCTTTTTACCTTTTCAGCCGATCACACATTCATCCCAGTAGTGATGAAATGTAGAGAAAGGGAAGCTGTTTTGAGCTGCTTCATTTTTGGCTTTTTATTCTACCTGTACTGCTCGAATATAACATTTTTATTCTTAGACTGAGAACAAATACTCTATTGGTGAAGCCAAGCATGTTTTTTTTGTATTGATCTCAAACACATATTTCAGGTAGTTACATGCATACTTGCATGAACTTAAATTCGAATGAAGACAACAAGACGTATGCAGTTTTGTGGCCTAGTCAGCTGTTTTTGAATGAAAGTAGGGGTGCAGATTTTGTGATTGCAGGAGTGAGCGCCGGCTTTATGTGGTCCCATGGTGTGTTGAGGTTGGCTCTTAATGACCTCCTAATTAAAGCAGGCCCTCCTCTCAATGGGCTGATCATGTAGTGGAGGTCAGAGGTCATTTACAGGGCTGCTGGTGGCCAGAGTTCCTGCTCCATGCTAATTGCCCTCCAAAATACACTTATTAAAACAACATAGAAATGTTGGCAGGTAAACGTTAAGTGTATGTGCGTCCTCGTAGCATTCGCAGAATAGTTTTCATTTTATTACCATAGGTTTTTTTATTTATTTTTTGTTCATTTAGCTCAGTCAGAACGAAGTCATCATGCGTTACATTTTTTACATTTCATTTAGCTGACGCTTTTGTCCAAAGCGACTTACAATAAGTGCAAACAATCATGAGGATACGACTCAGCAAGAACAGCAAGAATCTTACAGTACAATAACTTCAAAGAGGTGAAATCATTTTAAGTGCAATACAATAGCTTCAAATAAGCCAAAGCAATTTAGTGCTACATAAAGAAAGAAAGAAAATATTATTCTAATTTTTTATTGGCCGAGGTGCGGTCGAAACAGGTGGGTTTTCAGTCTGTGACGGAAGGTGTGAAGACTTTCTGCTGACCTGACATCAATGGGGAGCTTGTTCCACCATTTTGGAGCCAGGATAGCAAACATTTGGGTTTTATTTGAGGGGAATCTGGGTCCCACTCGCAGTGAGGGAGTAGCGAGCCGATTGGCCGATGCAGAGCAAAGTGAGCGAGCTGGGGTGTCTGGTTTGACCATGGCCTGGATGTAGGAAGGTGCTGATCTATTCACAGCACGGTCGGCCAGCACCAGAGTCTTGAAGCATCCAAACTCTCAGTGCAAACAGAGACTGACAGTCTCTCTCAGGGACTTTTGCATTGTCCTGCCACAGACGTAGAGCCTGAGTTCATTAAGCCAGACTTAGTGTTTGTGTAAAGGCTAGACGAGACAACTCTAATCCCCAGGTGTTTGTGGACATGCAGATAAGGTCTGCAAACACACAACATTTATAGGATTCACATGAAGATTCTCATCTTTTAAATGCGTTTTTTTGCCAATGTTTTTGTAGTATTTTTTTTTTTTTGAAGAGAATTGCAGCCATATTTAAGATTAATGCAGAAACCACTTAAGAGGGTATATATGGCTATGTGTTACCTGATGATCGAAAACATGAATGAAATGTCATCAAAAAAGAAAACTTAGTCGATTAGTTAATGAAGTGCAACTTGAAACATGTTTATTGGTATCTACGCATGTCGCCAACATTTGTCATTGGTTACTCAGCTTGGTCTTTGGCCTTCCACAGTCCTCTGAAACAGAATCAGAGTCCCGCAGGAGCTTCTGTCCACAGGCGAGCGAAGGCCAGGCGAGGAGGAGGGGCTTGGCTCGGATTTAATGTAGCTGATTGTGCTCCCATGAAAAAAGGAACAGTTTTTTCTGTGTTAATTTTCGATTTTGTTGCTGTCTGTGTGCCCAGCCTTTGTGTCCAATTCTTCTTCCCTCCCTAAACGGCACCACCGCCCCTCTCTTTTTCTTTTCTTTTCACGTCTCTCGTCAGGCCGTCTAGATTATGTTGCTAAGGAGATTTTCCTCTTTCTTTTTTTTTTTTTGCTTTTTTCACTGTTTCCCATTGATTTGGTGTTAATGCGTTTTGAATGCCCCTTGGTGTGTGCCGAGCGCTGGGGGAGGAGGGGAGCACAGGGTCTTGCCGAGTGGAGGAATTTCAATCTGAAGCAGTTAGGTGGGGGTCTGTGTGGGTTAAGGCCCAAAGAGAGGCACTCAAGTGAGAACTGAAGTGGTTTGCAGAGCTGAGGAACCCTCTCGGGCAGCCACTCCCCCTCTTCTTCCCCCTCTCTTTTTCAGGGTCACTCCTTCATTGGCAGCCCACAGGTGCACTGTCAATCCTTGCTTTTCATACCCAAAAACTAACCCCTGGGTAAAACAAACATTATTTTTTTTTTTTTTCATAATAAGAAAACAGGAACACTTGTGTCCAGCAGTCATTAGGCATGTAACAATATTCACATTTTAAGATATTATACAAATAATGATTGTGGGGTCACGGTTCAGTATATTTTTGATACAGTGTCACAACCAAAGATTACATTAATCTTTTTGTATAAAGGCTAGTATTTATGGACCATATATCACAGCCCCAGCTCTGTATTCCTTGGGAGTACAGTATATATTGGATGATTACGCATGTTGAGTTAAAGAAGAAATAACGGGTGTGGAAGTCAGGGTGGTGATCCAGGAACCTTAAATTCACATTCTACAATTCTTCCCTAATTGTCCAATCCACTCCTAATCCAGTGTCTTCATGTTTTACTTAAAAAAAACTCTCACCGCTGGTTGAGCGTTTGTATTTGCGATACCAAAGACACAGACTGGGTTCAGCTGACTATGGTTTTGCAACAATCAACAACTGACACTGCTGAGGCTTTACGAGTGGAACGTGAACTAAGATGTAGACTGTAAGATGTAAGATGTACACTGATGGGACCGTAATAGAGACTGCATGGAGGTTACTGTACACAAATAACTTGTGTAGCAAACTGAATGTTCTGTGACAGCAGGTTCAGGACAAACACCATCACACCTCAAGAGACAAATGATTGTTTTTGAAATGCTATTTTTTTTCACATCCACAAGATACTTTGGGGTACTGTGACATTGTTACAGTCATGAGGGAAGTAATCACAAGGAGATGAAGAGTCATGGTGTCATTCTTCTGATGGTCCAAACTAATACATATAATGCGTTTACATTTTCATTAATGACATTTAGAATTTGTGATTTTAGGATTAATACATCACAAAAGACAGACAAATGTTTTCCACCTTGAAGCCTGCCTTGTACATTTGACCACGGGACGAGCTGTAATACCTCGTGTGTACAGAATCATACCTTTTGGGTTTTACAGTTTGATTTGACTTCATTTTAACTTTCCCTTATGTTTCAGTCTATTATACCGCAGCCTAATTATAATTCAGTTTACTCCGCCTCATCTGTTACATTCTCTCACTTTCACCCACAGAAGCACAAACACGTCTGTCCCTGCCCTGTAGCTGTGTAATGAGTATTGCGGCATAATGACCTCCTCAGACCATTTCATCTACATCGGCGCTTAAGATAATTAGGCATTCAGAGATTCGCCTCTGGCAGAGACTGCTGTTCCTAGGAAAGCTCCGACTTCTCGCAGCTGTGTATATTATCTGGGTTGCCTTAAATTGGGCTCAGTGCAACATTATAGAAGCAAACTCGGAGTTACCAGAGGAAACACTTAACCCCAATCTCACGACCTCCTCGTGGGCTTTCTTGGTTACTGAAAGTTTGCTCTGTCTATTATTTTAATCCATTTCAAAAAGGACACACAAGGCCACATGATAAGTGACTTACAGTATTCAATTGTGTCGTTTTTCGAGACACAGTTTATATACATCTACCAAAATTTGAATTGTAAACCACGATTTCACACCAGTCAGATGTCTTGTGAAGATGGTGTGTTAAGTTTGGTTGGTGATTTAAAGCGGCTATAAGCAATGTCATATTAATGGATCACACAACTGCTTTATGAATGAAAGGTTACGCTCCTAGTGATGAACCCACAGAGACTGCCCGACTCTGCAGTTTGCCCCAGCTATAGTCTGCAGAGATTTACAGCATCTTTTTAACTCATTGTTTTGGTTTACTGGCCTGCAACTTTACTAGTTTGGTTCCCTCTCACCACTCTCATGGGGTTTTTCTTTTGGCCAGAGCAGGCAGCTGTTTTCAGTAAAGAAGTTATGATAAATCGGGCGTAACTGGGCGTTACCTGCCCAGCACCATTGGCAGACAGACAAAGTCAACCACTACCTAGTAAACATAAAGCAGATAAAATAAATTCTGGGGACCAAAAACAGACCTAAAAGGATTGTGAAAGTTAGACTTCCATTTGCCAGGTGAACACAGACACGACTCCAAATGAAAGCTAATGTTGCTCTGTGTCTGCTGGATGTGTAAATAGAGGGGTTTACATAATATAACAGAAGAAACAATCCAGGATACACACCCAGCATGTTGCCACATGTCATGCTTGCTTCAGTATTGATTTATGGCGGCTTCCAGCAACTTGCTGGAAACCAGTCAAAATACTGCTGAAATAGTATGCAGCACTTGACCTTGCATTGCATTTTCAAATCTCTTTACCACGAGCCTGTCTTGGCCTGTGCCAGCCCTGGCAAGCTAACATGACACATGGAATTTGCGATGAGAAAAGGCAGTTTGTGTATATTTCTGTATATCACAAATTGTATATATAACAGGTTCTGTGCAAAACTATACTTTGCACCATATACAATCCATATAAGATCAGATCACTAAAGCTAAAGGCTATTTCTGCTTCAGCTAATCGGAAGGTTTCCATCTTGAAACGAACAAAACATTTCCACCTATTACTTTTGTGATTCGTGCATTTTAAGGCACAGGACAACTTTTCATGTTGATCTGCCCGTAAGCTCTAAGTCATTTTTGGTCTGTTTTGCAACAAACACCTGTAAGCGTAGCCCTGTTAACTTTAGATTTGGCAGGAAACAATATTTTAAAATGTAAAGGAGTTGTCTCCAGACATGTACTCTTCTCATTACCGTACGTCGGGCTCCACTAGCATAATGTCACAGGTGACTGCGTGAGCTGGTTGTCTCTATGTCAATTAAACCTATTCTAACACCAGAGCCAGGGTTGACCTCTGACCTGTGACCCTAATTTAACTAACCCTCACCAGTGTACTACAAGGAGACAAACACTCCCAGCTGCTGAGGCTCTCAATGGCCTTTCACTAAATGGGAGGAGAGTCCATTCTGTAGCAGCAGACGAAGTAGGCTCAAGATTCTTGTAGTACACTTGTAGGAAGTCACTTGAGACTGTTGTGTCAGCAGATAACAATAATTCAAATGTGCACGCACAATGCGCTCTCACAATGTGACAATGATGAAACTTGAGAGTGGTATTTTCATTTAGCCATCATTTGAGAAACAAATGTTATGTAAAACATAATACAATGCATTTCAATTATTCTAAAGTAAGTGCCAAATGCCAAGTTCAAGTTCATTCAGGTTTGCAAAAAACAATCAAATATCAAATATTCAGTCCTGATGTTTGCACTTCCTTCTGTGTTTATTTTCAGTCTTTGCTGGGAACCTCTCTGTGTAAACTGCTTTATTTATGCCTGGCCTGCTGTGGCATCATACATCATATAATGTGTGAACAGAGAAAAGAAAAAGACAAATCACCTGACACATTTTTGATTTGCTCTTTTATTTAAATAATGATGCTGGTTTTGGTGGTAAAACCGATGGAATTACAGATTACTACGATACAGCGTCATCATCAATTATGGTCTGCCCTGTTTGTTTAGTTGGTCTCGTCTTTGATTGGATAATGATACAGTGGGCTGTAATAAGAGATGAACAAAGAAACATTTCACCCTCCATATACACCACTAGTTATCCCTCCACAATTTGTGTCCGCTGATGAACTATAACCTGTTGTCTGAACAAATATGGGTTTTACCAAAATGTCAGAGAAACATTCACTCACAAGTACACATCAAAAGTGTTGTGATGAGTTTCAACATGTTCAGTGTGATGTAACCTCTCCACCATAGGCTAGAGCAGCTGTGTGTACATCCAAGTATTTGACTGCGGAAGATCTTTTTTGGATCAAAACGATGCCAATAAAAGCTTCTCGTAATCTCTTTGCATAAAACCAATATCAAAACTTTATGCAAGCCGCTTTGGAATAAACAACACAGTTACATGTACTGAAGTAACTTTTCTGAGTAAATTGTAGATGAGTATATTTTGTGAAGAAAACACTTTGTCTCTTTTGCATTTGGATACACTTAATCTATTATTTATCCACATTGTATTTAGTCAGTGCATGCTACATTATGTCCTGCTCAAACTGAGGTCTGCTGTGGTTACTTCTTTACTTCTTTACTTTTTTTGACTTGATAGTTTTGGTCCAGGCTTTTTCACCTCGCTGATTTACTTGCCAAATCACAAGTATAATAATACAAGAAGCAAATACATAAAAACAAATACTGCTCACTTACTGATAGAGATGGAATATTTTAATGGTCATTTTGTGACTAAATAATTGAATGTTGTCCTGGTACATAAATAAGTAATCATGAGATGCTGATGTGACATTTCATCACAAATTGACGTGGATGAACAACATAGCAGTGTGAAGTTTCAACTTCTGAAGTTACTCGCTGCTCAAGTAGTTTTTTGTTCTTCTTGACTATACTTTTTGACTACACTACCTACTTCTCACTGCTTGTGCCACCAGTTAAAATCCTTTCTATATGCCTCTTTCTTTTTTTTTTTTTAAATATCTCACATTCTGAAAAATGTATAGATTTAAAAAGGACCTCTGTCTGAACCCCCCAGTAGTCTGGTCACTGGATGAGTTTAACATCAATTGGTGTGTAAAGCAATGCAGGTTGTCAATGGGTGGATGGCGTTGACCGTAGTAAATGTTAAATTCAACGCTAAGTTGTCTTAAAGTCCTGTGGGAAACATGCCAAACATTCCACTAATGTGGACGCCACTTGTTCAGAGACCAAACTCACAAGCCCAAAAAATGTTTACAGCTACACATTCATGACATATGCATGTGCTGGCTGCTGAAGCCACCTGTTTTTTTCCTTTTCCTTAACATAACACGCACAAGAAAAAACACACATATAGGACACACACACACACGCGCACACACACACACGTCCTGCGCAACAGTAGCTACAGCAGCTGCAGTGGGGTGCCATCACTGGTCATGTCTTCATACGTTTGATCCTTTTTGCTGGGAGCTTTACTCCTGCAGGAGAAAAAACAGCAAAACTGAGCTAATGTGTGTCTTTGTCCGCCATGGGAGGGGAGAGCCTTTCTTCTCCCCAAGTACAAATCGCAAGACTTTGGCTGCATTCTTTCAGGACAGAGGGAGGCAATGGCGGAGAGAAAGATCCCAATCAGACATTGATCTGAACCAAACTAATCCCCCATTGGTGCCAATGTGACCTTAAAAAATCGGCTTAGAGCAGCTCGGTTAAACTGGACACGGTTTTCTATTTAAGTGGCCCCAGCACAGCCCACCCTAATTTTGCCACCCACAGACATTAGTAGGAGAGAATTAAGACACATACATTCATAACACTTTTCATTACAGCGAGGATGGGGCTGAGGGTTGTGTATCTGCCGCCCTCACACAGCGAAACAGCTCTACAAGAGGGATAAGCCTGTGGGCCTGATGAGAGGAGATGGGATGAACTCTACCGTTTTATCTGTCAACCTCCGCTACTAGTTTTCAGTTTCGACGGTTTAAATTAGTTTTTTTTTTCTTTTGTTTTTCCCCAAGCATGGAAATGAAGGTCATTGGGCTCATGTGCCTGTGGCCTGCACACAATGGATTCCGAAGTTTTTCTAGAATATTTATAGAGAAATACATAAATATACTTATTTTTTTTTTAACAATGATGCCTCACATTGGGTATTAGTCAGCTTTGATTAAAAATTTTTTTTAAAAAAAACATATTGGAAGCAAGACATTTTCTGTTGAATTGGAGTCAGAGATCCAGCCCAGTCGTTCGCTCAGCTCTGCTCTACCAACGCACACCAAGAGATATGAAACAGGACTGATGGACAAACGGTAATGACAGCACGTTTTATTATTGACCTCTAGCACGCGATAGCCATGATAGCCGCACGGCTCTAGGGATGGACCTGCCCTTTGTTCCAGGCTGAAATATATCTGAACAACTATCGCATGGATTGCCATGGAATTTGCGAAATGCGTTCAAGAGCTTCTCGGACTAATCATCAGGTCAATAATCAATTGGTCCAGTATTTTGGTTTATTACAAAGTAGTACAGACCAAGAAAGTGGATCACATCACTCCAGTTCTGAGGTATTTACACTGGCTTCCTGTCTGTCAACAAATTTATTTCAAAATACTATTATTGGTTTATAAAGCACTGAATGCTTTCGGGCATTTCTGATCTCCTGCTACATTACGAACCATCCAGACCTCTCCAGGTTGTCTAGTTCAGGTCTGCTTTATATCCCCGAAGTCAAAACTAAACATGGAGAAGCAGCACTTTTTATGCACCATACATCTGGAAAAAACTCTTGGAAAACTGCAGGTCCTCTACAACTTCAAACTGTGTAATGACCACGTCATTTCTAAATGACCTCGAGCACTTCTTGATAAACATCTCTACTGGCCCTCAGTCGAGCTGCACTTTTTAAGCACCTTTAACTGAGAAAAAAAAAAAACATAGCACATTATTTTCAGTCTATGAGGACAAACATTTGCCATGTTCCGTGTACCAGCCAGTGTCACATAAACTTTCCTTGGCTGAAACTAACGTCTTAGAGAGCATGAGCCCCAACAGCTATAATCTCAGCTCCTCTGTGTCTGTGTCCGCCTGTCTGTCTGCGACTGTGTGTAGGAGGTTAGTGCATGAATGGATAAGAGGGATACTGGAGGGGACTTTGTTTTTCGGGGGGACTGTTATATGCTCGCCTGAGAATAACGAACATTAAAGAGGCCAAAGAAACATTAAAGATGTCGATCTGTGTTGTGGCCTGCTGGCTTACAGGCCTATCTGAAGACAAATGACTATTTTAAGCATGGGTAAAAAGCATCTCAGCTTTGTTACAGAGCCAGAGCCCATTGTAGCGATGTAAAAAAACAAAAATCAACCACAGTAAAACTAACCATATCCTGTGATTTATATGAGCAGCAATATGGCCGCGATCCTCCACCGCCACTTCCAGGGATCAACGGCTAAACCAACAGCCAGTAAGAGGCATTTGGGGTTGCTGGCAGTGGGCCAGGGCCCATAGAGAGGGTCCCATTATAAATCCAGATCCTCCTATTATACAGCCCACGCCACTAAAACTTTGCTGACAGACATCGCACACAAGAATTACACAGATACACAGAAACACAGTTCCACGTATCATACACCGAGAGCTTATAGGTTCTGTCAGTGTGCCATTCGTTTTTTACGACATTACCCTTGTATGACACATCTCTTCGTAATTACAGACACAGTCCAAACACTTGTGTTTATAAATAACAATGGGAGTACATTTCAAAGACTATTTCCCACTTCTTTTTTTTTCGGTTTTGAATATGAATGAATTACGTTCCTGTTGCATGTGGAGGAAGAAAAAAAAAAAAAAAAGTGAGAATTTGTTTGTTTTGTTCCAGTCTTAGGCAATTCTCATGGGAGATTATGTAAACTTTGACTCTGCCCAGTGAGGTGTCTGTTTACTGTTTAGTCTGCGCCATCCGACAACACAGGCCTGGCCAGCGTCCTGTCTGCTACAGTGCCTCTCTGCAGGGAGGCAGTGTGTGTGTTTGTGTGTGTGTGTTCCTTCCAGCACCTTCATAAATCACTCAGTGGAGTTCTTCTGAACGTCTAGCGGACACATCAAAAGACTAGCAACTCTATCCAATCAAGACATGAACTGTAATCTCACCCACCTACATATAACTGCACACACACACACACACACACACACATACACTGACTTCATACACTTGAGCTCAGAGACATGCAAAACCCTATTATGTCACACTGGCTGTCATGGTCACACATTTGTCTTGTCTGAGAAAGAGGCAAGGTGGCACACAGAGGGGGATTTGATTGCTAATCTGTTCGCAGGGATGCAGTAAGGGGATTTGGTTGTCAGTTAAGGTCATTTGTTGGTGAAACCCATTGTGTGTTGCCCCGACCCAACGCTGAGCGGACTTACTTACACTTTATTGAACTTTGGAGCTAAATTTGAAACTTAAAGACAGCCGTTATAGCTCATTTGTGCTCACAAATAAATGACGAATAAAACATTATGTCATCGGCGGTACTGTTTGAAAGAAAGGTCCAAAATAAATAAATAAATAAAAAAAACAAAACTGCAGTTTTAAGAGATCAGAGCCACATCTGATCCGGCTCCAGACCAGAACAGAACATGTCAACAGTGACAGTCTCACCAACATTTGAAGTGGAACAATCCCTTTTTCTCAGTCAAACCTCCTGTTAGTTCTGGATCAAAGTCCAGAGTTGAGCATTGTTCTCGATGGGTTGGAGCACAAGCCGGAGAGCTTGCTGGAGACACACGCACTCTCAGGGTAAATGAGGCAGCTTACAAAAACCACACCACTCTTAACTCCTCAAGAGAGACAGATGCACTCAAGACTATTCTTAAGACGCTCTCAAAAGTCTTCAAAGGAGACAAAAGTATAAGAGCCCCAATTACGGTAAATGATCATTCTCAGGATGAACAAAGTAGTGTAGAGATGCAAACCACAATGAGAAAATGTTGCGACACTCCACCCAGCACTGCGCAGTGGAGTCAAGAGATTAATGAACGGCTCGGACGATATTAAATGTTTTTGTAGGATTTAATAAACTTTTGTATGGTACTTTTTGGCACCTTTTTTTTGGGCAAATGCACTTGTGTCAACATGTTTAAATGTAAAATGTTTTCATCCATAGTCTTCCATCTCCCTGATCCCTGTTTGTCTATACGGAGCTCATCTCTGCTCTGTGCTTCCTGCGAGACCAGCTCTACTTGAAAAGACAAACACTGCCCTCTATCTCTGTCATGTGGAAACACAGGAATATGATTCACCATCAGTCGTAGTATCAATATGTATACCCCAACTGTCACCCATGGCCTGCAATTATGTAGTTGGCCTTGGATGATATTATATTTTTGTTGTAAGGGTGTTTTGCATTTCCCCTCGATTGTTTGTGCCTGAGAGACTTAAACCTCGGGGGCGTTCATTCAGCGAGTCCCACTAAGATAACAGCCATTGTGATGCTATCAGCCCGATCTGCACGTCAGCCCAGTATTGCTTTCTCACACGCTCCGTTTTACTAGTGAGGTTTTTGTAAGCAAAACCAACATTTTCAGTAAGTTCTTCTGGAAACAAAACTTTTGACATGTCCACAAGGCAAATGGGAGGAAGGGTATTAGATCCAGGATGTAATGGAGGATGTTACTATGTTGCAATAACTTAAATTAATAAATACAAAATAAAAGTTACAGCCTTTTCTCTGTTGATGCTGTTTTTGTAGCGACTTCCCTGAAGCAGTATTAGGCGTGAATGGAAGTATTAATTATACATAACCATTTAAAGCTACTTGTTGTTTCTTTTTCTTTTTTTTTTCACAGATATATGAAATAAAAAAATTTAAAAAAGATACAATACATTATTTGCGAAGGAATGTGAAGGAGAATTGACTAAAAACCTTCCAGGGGCTTGAAATGTGGCATTCTCCAGGCAGCATATTACAGGAAATAATTACAGCAATGTAATGTAAAGAATTTGTATTTATAGACATAGTAAAAACAAACTGATGTTTAGGCAGAGTAAAGTCAAATTACATTCATTTTATGTATTCCCTTTGACCTATTTGAGCAGATGTTCCAGATTGAATATCATTTTGTTTGGGTCAGTTTTTCATGCTTAAAGAAGAGGTTCAAAAAGTCGGTTTTAAAACAATAGTCAGGTGCACATATGAAGACTGAAAGAGCTTTTTGATTACAGATCCCTTCCAAATCCATTTTTCATATAAATGACACAAGCCACAGTCCTCCCTCCTATTTCGAGGCTAAGTCCAACTTAGTTTAATCAGGTGGTTATCTTCCAAGGCTACAGTCTTTTTAGTACCACATTCAGCTTTTTTTTTACTGACCTTCCACTACAGCTTAGCAGGGAAGTGCTGTCTGAGAAAACACAAAAGAGGGAATTTCTTTTTCTTAAAAGTGTGACCTGAAAGATACCCATTTCCTTTGACTAACACTCAGAAGCCTCATATTAGTTTCAGATCTCAAATTTAAGGTTGGAACGTAACACTGAGATATTTTGCTTCCAAAAATTGTTGAATACATCGTCCATTAACCTTTAACTTATTAACCTATGGCGAGGGCCGAGCCCTATAGAAGAACAGCCAACCGACCGTTCGTAATGTTGAGTGTTACGCACACGTTTTAATGCAATGATAACAAAGTTTGCTGCGTGAAATCCTTAAAGACACACATCCAACATCCAACATCCAACAAACCTAATGAGACTGTCTTCACCTGGCCCCCTGACGACCATTTCCCTCCACCGGCGACAGTCCACTTTCATATAACCGCTGTATTCATTTCAGACATGACAGCTCATCATGTTTAATCCCCCTGTGGCCGTCTGGTTTCCATGGTGACGCCGTTGGGCTGTGTGCCTGTGCTGGCTCCTGGGCAGCTGACCTATTACAGTGGATGGGGACCAGCTACAAATGACAATGACCTCTGTGGCACTCACAATAATTTCTGTCACTTCTTTCGCTCAGCCTGACCTGACGTTTGGCCTGCAGTGAGATTAAAACCATCGCTCCCTCAGAAAAACTCATCTCCAGTCTGCAATGGCTGCTTCACACCTTTTTTTATGTACCGAAGTGGGAAAGTTTGGATGACATGCTCGGTCAACAAAGATTATCAAAATGGTGAATCTCCAATAAAAGTGTTTGCGCTCCCTCTAACTTTGCCTATTAGTTCTGTAGGAGAAGATCCAGTGATGTACATGTAACTCGTGTCACAGTAAAACACTGTCAGAGCTCCGCCTCTGCTGTATGCCGGTTCCATGTGGGAGGTCAGTTTAGTAACCTAACTCCACCTCTACCCCGGCTGAAGGGGTTGGGCAGAGATAAGGGAGTTTAATGGACACATGCTGGGGAATTTGACATGGTTGGTTGGAGGGCTAACATTATTCACAGGCATTGCATTTTCTGCCTCTGTTGAGTTTTTAATATAACTGTTTCACTCTTTGACAACCACATACTTTCTAAATGGCGATTATACCGTGTATAAATACAGTATATGTTGTGTCTTTACGTCACTATTTCCCCTTCTTTCAGACTTTGGTTGGCACCTAAATCCTCTCTCATCTTTCACCTTCTCAGTTCAATGAGGATTTGGTAAACTAACCCTTTCTTTAGCCTCTGTAGGGTAGGGGGTTAAAGGTCAGGAGGACCGGTCTGTTGGTACGACCTCCTGTAAACACCGTCACTCACACCACCCTATGAATCATTCAGCATTCTGACCGTCTGGATGTGTCCTGCCGAAAAGGAGCGTAATGTGAATTCACGTGCACGAGTCTGTATTTGGATTGTGTGCGAACAAATATTCCAGTCCGCTGCTCAAAATAACAGCACTTATATATACGTGTATAAAAAAAAAAATAAAAAAAACCTGAGCAGCTCGTGGTGTCAGCCGCAGCGTTTTCTGGTTTGTGTGTGATCTCTGTGTTGCTGTTCTCGTCCACAGGATCCATGTTCTGCATTCCAAACATGCAGGGTTTTATGGCTGTTGGTGTCGGCGGTGGGGAAAAGCCAAAATCCAGGCTCAGTCTGCTGAAGTCATTAGGTTTGTGACGGACAGCCTCTGAAATGTTTTACTGTTAAAGGCCTGGTGCCCAGGAACTCCCACCCTCTCCCATGTGGACCCCCACAGCCAACTTTACACACACACACACACACACACACACACAGACCCAAGTACCCATTTGTTTCTTTGCATAAGTTGACACAAAACTCAACTCGAAGCATAACACATCAGGTATTTCGGCACACACATGGCACACGCATGCCTCATATGAAGTCAATAATACATTTTACAGTTGTCAGTAATCGCAGACCCAAAATCTACAACCCGTTCTGTATCGCCTGCCCCTCCCCCCCTGGCGTTACAGCATCTTTGTGTTGAGCTGCTGACCAGGACGCAGACTCTAGACCCCAGGCCTCGTTTGTTTCCCATGAGCCGGGCGTTTAGGGGATGGCCCGGCGCGGACACAGAGGTCACGTCTCTGACAACAGAAAATGAATGATGTGCTCATCTGCTGACTGACCAGCGTGAAAATCCGTCATTGTGGCCCTGACGTTAAACACTTTCACAGAGGTGTTTGCTAACCTCTAATCCTTTGGCCATGGGGGGACTGTGACAGCTCCATGTAAACACTGAACACACACACACACACACACGCACATGCATACCTACAAATAGGCTGTGGCTTATGTAAAACCTTCCAATTAAACATGACTCATTTACAATGTTGTCAAACAGCAAGAAAGAGCAGAAACAACATATAGTGGGTGAGTTTCAGTATCGCTGCATCTGTAAACACTGGAATCGTGTGGTTGATTGACCAGAGATTATCAAAGCATCCAACAATGAGCCATACCTTACTGGAAATGTTTTTCATTAAAGCAATAGCTCTTCCTACTACGGACATGTCAACGCATTTAGTCTAACGTGATTAAGCGGAGATGTTTTGCTGAGTTGTATTACATGAAATGAGGACAAGACTTGTATTGTGTGAAACCACAGGAAATGTTACACTGTGTCAGAAAACGCTTGCAAACGGACCCTCTTTGTTTATTCCTTTTACCCTCCGAAAAAAAGTCCTGATCCTAGGCATTTTTAGGAGAGGTGTCATGGCGGGGGCTCTGGCGTTGATGATGCTAAACAGACTCCAGATGTTGAAGGAGAGCAGAGGACAAGAGTGCAAGAGGCCTGACAGATACAGAGAGAATGGGGAGGGAAAAGCAGGCGAGAGACGCTGCTGGCCCCTCAGGACCCCACAGGGGACATGACTAACCGCCAGGTCACATCCGTCATATTCTTTCAACATAAAGTCATCCCTCTCTTTCCTTCTTTCCCTCCACAACACTACGATACGTGTCAAAGCCCTTCCTGGCAGCTTTCCTCAAACCCAACCTCCTCTCTCTTATCAATACCATATCTGCTAAATTTACTATTTCCGTTGCCCATTCTGTTCTAATTGTGTCCTTTATTCTATGTTTCATCCCTTTCCTGCACTCTTCTCTATGTTTGTGGCCACTCTTGAGCGTACTCTACACAGTGAGGTCTCTGTCTGCGGAATACAGAGGAATATATTTACAGGAAACATGAATGCAAATGAATGCAGGACTTGGTTTATTCTCGCTCAAAGAGCTGGCTTGTTTTCCTGACAGCCTTATGCAGCGGATGAGGAGGAATCTGCAGTTTCCATCAATCGTCCTCTAAAGCAAACACACACACACAAATGCTCCTGTATTTCTACTAGATTTATATCAAAGCTCTTAACTTAAAAGAACAATGCAGTTTGCAAAGACATAAATCAAATCAGGTTAAGTGATTTATTTGAATGAGCGTTCTGCATTCGTCCACTTCTGCAAAAAGTGAGCTAAATATAGTAGGATGGAGAGCTGCTATTTCAGGGATATGTGGAATCTTTCCATTAAAAGGATTTATCTTGGTTATCAGGGGCTTGAATATGTAGGGTCACACACACACACACTCACACACACACACACACACACACACACACACACACACACACAGACAGACAGACAGAGAGCTGCAGGAAATCTGTGCTACACTGCCATCTACAGAAACACACAGCTATTTCCTGCAGCATCACAGAGGCAGCATCTGTCTCTCACGCTGAGCATATAGTCTTTTGCCTTTTATGCTGTAAAACTGTATAAGCTGGTGTCATAATAAGTTCTATAATTTTGTTTGAAATGGTTTTTGGTTGAAAAAACAACTGTTATAGTGATTTTTGCTTTCTATTTTCTCAGTTTAAGTAGTTATTAGTTTTCATTTGATTCAAATATCTTACATCTGTGGATGCAGTTGGAGCCATTTCCTAGCAGAGCTTAAACTCCTCTCGCTAAATTGACAAAACAAATACTAACCTACATCACAGTTAGCCCTGTTTTCAATATTGTGAAAAGAAACAACCATGACCCATGGTGTTCAAGACCCATCATGCTTCCATTATATATAATTTTTTCAAAATAAAAGAAGGGCTCTCTGGAGAATTTTAACTCTCAAACAATGCATGATGGGAAGTCTGTTAATATGCCTACTTAATTTAATGAGTTATGTAAACTCGTAGCTGTACATTCAATGCAACTTCACATTCGGTTAATGGTAAAACAAAAGTTGATTTTGCTCAATTTCTGCAGGGTGTTTTACAGTGTGCAGTGTATGCACACACTCCTGTACTCATCCATGCCTGCATACAGTACAGTGTACAGTTTGTGTTTCTGTGAGTGACACCAGCATTCATACATGGAGCTGCTCATGAAATTCACAGTCTCATGATGTTGAGAGTAGCAGGAATGTGCCTGATTGAAATCGAAATAAAATCTTCCCCTCCTGAATCCCACCTGATTACTGCGGCGGGTTCCACTGACCCTGCCTCCGACGAAGTCACACTGGCCCATTGTGACTAAAAGACTTCAATCAGAGCCGTGAGCCAGAGCTGTAATGCCTTCCATCACACGGAGGAAATTGGACCGAACTCCAAACTCTTTGGCTCGGTGACGTATAGAAACGCACACAGTGGTAGAGGCATTCAGACAGATATGCACAGACTCGCACGTGTGCAGATTAATAGTACAAGCACGTTCGCAACCAGCTCGTGCTCATTTCTGTTCTCCCTCTTCGTTTCTCTTATCACCACCTCAGCCATAGAAGCAAAAGATGCGGCAAAACAAAGGCTCAGATGTGTTTCGTTTCCAGCTCAGTGCTCAGACCAAGTCCATCATTTCCAAGGAGCGCAGATACATCAACGCCCTGCAGACCATCCTGTCATAATCAAGGAATACAAATTCCCACAGCAATGAAAACCTTTTCAAGTCAGACTTCCTAATGAGCCTTTATTGATTTACCTGAAAACCAGTGATTGTATGCAGTCAAAACTGCTAAAATTGTACACAAGAGTTTAAAAACTACTAATTTACATCATGATAAATTTAAAGTGATGATCAATTCTAGTTAGTCTTGATACATTACAATACCAACCCTTTGCTGTCGACTTCCTAATGATCCTAATCCTACGACCAGATTGTCCGATTGTTTAACCTCGTTTCCATCAGACATTTCCACCTTAAATACATGTCCCACTGCTACACCACAACAACAAGATGGATTACAGAGTGGTTCGTCTCGCTCTGATAAATAGTGATTGACAAAAATCCCCAGTCAGCTGAGCGGCCTCGTGTTGGTGGCCAGAGGGGAATGTTTATGGTCACGGTAAACTATCGATGGTTATGTATGCAATCATCAAAAGATACGAAAGGCTCGCCAAGGAAGTTTGTGTTCCTGCAGAGCTCCAGTCCAGATGTTCAGAGAGTGGGAGGAGGTGGAAAGACAAATATTAGTCTACTGGAAAGCTCCGAGGAGTGGGCTTTGGGTTCGAAAACATCAACAATAAGAGACGGAACACAAAAATGTGGTGAGAAGAAGAAGGGAACGGGACGCTTGGTTAAAAAAAAATAATAAAACATTCGGTTGGAGCATCTTAGTCACTTGGTTGGGATTTTTCTTTTTTTCAATATATAAACTGCGAAATCTCAACATGGATGTTTGGAGACAAAAAGAGCTAAACTGTATCGCTACATATCAATGCAGAGGGGCTAAAAATGACAGGGCTTCATAAAGTATCATTTGTGGGGGGAAAAAACAAGGTCAGCAGCCAGTGAGATATCTTTATTTTTATTAACCACATAGAAAATATAAATAGAGAGTTATCTTAGATCGTCTCTCGGAGCATATCTATGTCAAAGGGACAAATTATAGAGAATATGGTATATATATATATATATATATATATAGGCCTTTCGTCATGCTAATGTGTTAAGTAATGAAATGCTTTAAAACACCACAGAGAAAGGAGGGAGGGGCAGTGAAAGAAGCGTCCTCTCTTGAACCCGGCGGGTCATCATAAACTACATTATATGAGCAAACGTGTATATGCATGTGTGTTCATCTACATGGGAATGTGTGTGTTCATGGGCGAGGTTGAGAACCCACTTCAACTGCCCTTGAAACCACATGTATTTCTGCCATTGTGCCGTGCTGTGCAGATTTTTCCTCCATGGTCAAAGTCAGAGTGTTTGTAAAGTTCAGAGGTTGGACACCTCAACTAACCCTTGTCATCTCCGCCCAACCCAGCACATCAGCCCAGGGAAGTACCCACTGTACAGTAAAACAGCCTCCCAGTGCCTCTGGGGCCCTGTCGAAGGCAGGGCTCTGGGTGTTAAGTGACACTGAATTGAATTAGCAAATAAAATGGACAGGCTGCAGCAGAGTAATTTACCATGTCAGGGCAAATCAAATTATCCCTGAGGTGCAGATGGCAGTGTATCCATTACTACAGCTCAACTGGTAAACGCAGGCTGTTGTTATCGTTAGATCCCAATTTCCTCTTCTTTACTTTGTGTAGGAGGGCGCATGTTAAATAGTGATGAAGGAATAATCAGTGGCTGATTAAACAAGATTACTACTGAGGTATTTAAGGCACTGGAGGAAGGCAAGACAGAGATTTTCTGCTTTGTTTTGTGCGAACAGAAACCAGACATTTCATTGTTTGTTTCATTGTAGAAACAATTGCATTCATTTAACATGTCAGCTTGAGCAGCACTGAAACAGAACGAAGAGTCTGTCCTAATACCCACATTTGGGGTATAACACTAAAGTACTGAAGACTGCAGGTCGGTCTACAGCCGTGCCAGCACCACTGTGAGGCTGTTCTGTGCTGCATAAAGGCACTTTAAGCTATATGCTAACTCCAGTGTGCTAAAAATGCTCACAGTGACAATGCTAACACACTGTACTGATGTTTGGCAGGTATAATGTTCACCATCTTAGTTTAGCAATTTTAGCTTACTAACATTTGCAGAAATGGCACAAAACACAAAAGCTGACGATGATTGGAAAGTCATTAGTTTTGCGGGTATTTGATCATAAACCAAAGTGTTGGAAAAATTCAAATTTGGACCTGACCAGTGACGCTAGATGAAAAGTCAGAGAATCTCCAAATGCATTACAATTTAAGGCAAACATGAATGTGTGTAGCAAATGTCATGGCAATCCATCAACTTGTTGTTGAGATGTGTTAGAAACTGCAAGTATATTTCCCCTCATCTCGTCTCGTGGTAGTACTTTATAAACACGGTACTTGATAAGGACTTCTTCCTCTTTGTCTCCCAACACCTTCACCTTGACTGAGTGTTTGTAGGTGTTTGCAATTCCCATGTGTCTTATGAATAACCTCTAATATAAGTAGCAGTTTCTTTCTATTGATTTGGATTATAGTGGGCTTAAGAATTGACGTGAAGGTTAATGGATGATCTTTGATCAAATTTGCTAAATAATATTATGATGAAGTACGCATTTACTAATCATTATTTGAAATATTTACGGTATTTTAATGGGAAAATATTTAACATGATTTAAAGGCTGGACTTGTTATTTGTTCGGGCAAGATATTGCAATTTGTATCTTTCTTTGTTTCGAACCATGGAATTCACTAGTGCATTCACCATTATCATCATTCCCTGGATACATAAACTGGACAATTGATTGCATCCCTTGTTTCCTTGTAGTTTGTGGCTCCAGTTGGAACCTTGTATCCATAACTAGATGTTTCTGTCTGGACCAATGTGGTGGACTGGCAGACTGACATGCCATCCCTTGAGCCATGCCAATGGCATGGCTAAAATATTGTTGCAGGTGTTTCAAATAGCATGATAAATCCGAAAACAAAGCATAACAGTAAAAAGTGTCATTTTTGTACCCTCTGCAGGCTTCTACCTAGAATGATACATCAGCCTGTCGCCCATCCCCTTACACAAATATTTAGGTTCCCCTGATACATCCAATGAAACTGTTTAGAATGTCTCCCCGGTGTTTCACCTCGGAGGAAGGACGTAAACTATTTCACAGTGCTAGAAAGAGAGGAAGCAAAAGCAAAGAGAGATTGAATGTCTACGCACACCTTATGTAAATATTTGAGATTTGCAGATTCTGGGTAACCTTTTCTGTCTTGAGGAATATTAACTGTTTCCTGTGATACGTACTCCGCCTCACCTTTCCAATAAATAGTGTCTCATTTGCTATCGTTATCTCCGCACTGTGTATTTGCTAGACCTTGTCCAATGCTATAATTTAAAAAGTTTTAAAGGAAAATATCATTTTCTGTCTCTGTTTTCAAAGTACACATAATAACCATAAAAAGGTGAGATGGAAGGATGAATGGGAAAAATCTGGCACTCTGTGTTCTGTCTACTGAGTCAGACAAGATATAACAGCACTTATAAAATCAGATGTCTTTTCCTCTCCTCGTGCACACATGTCTGGCTCCTTCCCACTGGTGCTGCGGCTTACGTAAGTCGCAGCACTGAATTAATGTTTAAGGTTTGTGTGGGGATGACGCTCCTTGTTTTTTTGATGCTTGTCTTTCTCCATTGATGATATTTCAATTGAGCTGTTACGTCATCTGGACCATGGCCACGGCTGAGATAAAAGTGCCCAGTGAGCCATTAGTGCAGGAAGCATGCAGCAGTACGGTCTATGTGATATGCATTAGGTGCTAACTGGGATGCTCGTTAATATCAATGTTCTCCTAGATGTGTTTCCAATAGCATACATATTGACTAACCATTAATCCAGTAGCTATCACCCAGGTTATTTATCATCGTGGATTTGTGCACTGATCTGACTAATCCAGTAAACCTGCAAAAGAATTACATTTAAGTCTGGTATTTCTTTATTTTTTTTAGGAGTTAAATCTCCGCTGTACTTCTCACCTTGTGTGCTCCTGTAGATGTAAGGAGTGAGATGGATGTGAACCTCAGGGGTCGGTCGGTCGCTGTAACAATACAATACTCTCAGAGCATCACAGCCTCACAGTCAGTTTCCAGGCCACGGCTGGCTGAGCGCGCTCCTCTCTCTCTCCAAAGACGACAGGGCCCGGGTGACAGCGAAGCTGCAGGATCAGTCCTCCCTTTCTGCCCAGGTCTCACCATGAACACTTCATCCTTTGATAACTTTAAAGAATCATCAAATCATCTCTGTTTTCAGGCTTGCCGTCTCTATTATTCCTGACGGTGTCTGTAAGAAGTGAGCATAACTGGAGATATTAAGACTCATTCTCCTACCTAAAGAAGAAGCGATTATCCTGTGTGCATTATGAAAATCAAATTCCAGAGCCTTGAAAATAGCCTGAGCTAGATAATCCGTCACAGTGACAATGAAGTTGTAAATTTGGTTGCGTCAGAGTTTGTCTCTTTTATCATCACTCCGTCCTCTGAGTTGAGTATTTTGAGTATCAGTCTGCTCATTATCTCACACTCTGGTTATTGTGAGTTACCTGAAACCCTCCGGAAGAAATTAAGGTTCTGTCAGGAAATAATCCCAACAAAAATATGTTGCATTACAAACTTTATCATCTCTATCATGCCTTTTTATTTAGAGGATTTATGTGGGCAGAAAAGCAGTTCATTTCAAGCTTGGTTTACCACCATACATTTTGTTCCTTGAAAATGACAAAAAACAAGTTTATGTCCACAAATCTTGATTATTGTGTAATACATTATAATAGGAGGGATAAATGTAAAACAGAGCTGTAGACTGAAGGTTCTGTAAAAGGACTTTAACTTTAAATAATTCTGGTATTCTTCATTGAAGTCTTCAAGGATGGCAGTCTCCATTATTAACCTCTTTACTGTGTCTATAAAACATGAGCTTTTGTTCATGAGGAACTTCATCAAACACATACCATAAGTTTTTTGTCCATATGAAACTGCAGCAGTAACTTTTGGCACGCCACCCCGACTCCCATTCATATGTCGCTAGTTAGTCTTTATATCTCTTTGTCATGTGCTATACATCATATCCCGTTAATATTCTGTCAGCTCTGGCCAGAGCTGTGAGTAAGATGGCTGCCTGTGTCTATATTCTGCACCCTGAGGGTTCCTTCCTGGTTTTACATTTTTAACACTGAGCCTTTTTATACCTACAAGCCTCAATATCTCCATTGCCTGTCTGAGTCAGAGTGCAACAGAGGAGGATCGGGTGGTGAGTGAGTCAAAGAGAGAGAGACGAAAGACCATTTTTGTGACAAATTATTGGAATATCAGAGCTGTCTTCGCTTTTTTTTTTCCACCATCGATTGAAGTAATTTCCCTCAAAGTTACGCTGTAATTGATCTGCATATTGAACCACGCTGTTGCTGCATAATTCTTTTTACATTATTCATATGTTCCCGAGAGCGAGGATATGTGAAAGATGGAGAGACGTGGAGTTCCATCAATCCGGCTTCTTTCTCATACTCTGGATACTGGGCAGAGTGCAACAGAATCTTCTATCTACTAGTCGCATTTTGGTTATTTTCACCAGATTTCACCAAATCTGAATGCAACATCCAAACTACTACTACTACTACTACTACTACTACTACTGTGTGTGTGTGTGTCTGGAATGAAGTAGATATGCGTTTATGACATGAAACATTCTGCATGTTGTGTAACATTTGTTCATAAATTATTAAATGAAAGTGATTACACTGTGGACCTTATTACGCAATGCAGCATCCCCAGATCCCTGATGCTATATTCCGACATGCAGAGCTGCTGGTCACAAGACTCGGCTCCGGAAAAAAAAGAGTAATGAATATTTGACATGCGTTTAAGATGAGGACCTTTACACTCTGCTGTCTCAGCTCAACTGCTCGGCTAAACTTGAAAAAGGTCCAAATTTACTAATCATTAAATGGATCACCTATACACAGTCACTGCATATACTGGCCATGTGAAATGTGGAAGGTGTGCTAAGTTTTAAAGGAAATTACACAATCCAGTCTATTATCCAATTTAATCGATTCTGACAGATTGCCAATTTCGTTTATGAGAGCAACTTTAAGGTTAACAATTGCAATTAGGTTTGACATGTGGTGGGTGAAGGCAATCAGCCAGGTTAGACAGAGGATCTATAGAAGTGCATGTGTAATTAATGCATTCAGCTGTGCCTAGGGCACTCCGCCGAACAGAACCAGCAAATTGCAAAGGCTGCTTTAAAGCCGGGATAAGCACAGCTGCAGATGTGAGCACATTTTATTGTGTGTGCAGTTTTTCTCTGTCACCCCCCCCCTTTCTTGTCCATTCTGCATGTGTGTGCATTGCTAGTACAGGAATATATACAAAAGGTAAATTCATGTGCTAATGAACTTACCCACTTAATTATGGCCCGTTTTCCTTTGCGTGCGTATTACTGTGCACGTACAGTATGTGTCAGGACAGAGTTGACAGGCCATCAGAGCTGCTGTGGCAAACGAAAGTGATGCTCAGGAGGAGAAACGCCTGGAGGAAGGCTGGGAATAAACAGCCGGATCTGTGACGCACTTTGAAGCACACATCTGAGAGGTAGGAGAGGGGAAAATAACTACTGGAGAGGGGACAATACTGAGTGGGAGGAAGGTGTTTCCAAACTTAAAGAGCAGAATCGTTGACTGACCAGACAGCAGTTCATCTTTCAATGCAGAGTAGCTGAACTCTGAGACCTTAACTTGCTGCTCGGAGTCCTTTCAGCATCGCGCACATCTGAGCAGGTGTAAATCAAGAGAGAGCCAAAAGGTTGACCTGGGTTGCACAGCTTCATACTGTTTTTCCCATGTCAAAAAGGCTCTGAACTCTACTTATGTTCTTGTAACCTGTTTGAGTAAAGTGGGTGAAGGTAGCAGGAACCAGCTGACAAAATGATGAAATGTCAGATAAAACCGCCATGCCTACAGCAACTTCCACAAGCAGAAGATGATTACATTTTCTACAAGCTCGTCACACAAAGAGGACATGAAACTGAGGTCCTCGTGGGTCACGCATGACTTGATAAGAGAACTTGATGGTTCACAGAGTTGCTGCTGTACAAATGTAGGTTTTCAAGAATGTATTTGCTGCACTGTAGGATTAGGGTCATGTTTTTTCTGCCAGCATGATAAGAAGAGCTGAGATTACTGACATTCTTATCTAAAGCCCACCACCATTACGGGCAGGACTAGTCTGCTTACTATGACACAGAGGAGTGGGTTGTACGTATGTAGGCACAAACTGTTATCTATATGTGTATGCTGTGTTTTTTTTTTTTTTTTTATGTTTGTATTGTGCAGTGTTTACATCCATTGTGTCACTTTTTGCCCCTGAAGAGCCTTCCACTTTTTTTTGTCAATATGCGTAAATGTACTAAACGCCACTTTAAAAAAGTTGTATCATGCTTTAGTTGCTGCTGTTGTGTCGCAAGAGCAGATATTGTATGAAAACAAATCAATCGATGAATAAAATAATTTCAATAAACATTTTGTGAACGCGCCAACATTTTGCAACTTGCCAGTTTGCTTTAATCAACATTTCCTCATTAGGTTGATCGAAAACGTAATGTGGACAGCACTACATTTCTTACAAGTAATATTGTTTTGCTTTGCTGTCGCAAATGAGTGGATTTCATTTAGCATTTACTTACCTTCAACAATTGACTTTGGATGACCTGGGGCATAGACACGAGTGTGACATCACTCTCGTAAAAATGCACTACAATGGATTAAAGTACATACGTCCACTAACTTTCACAGTTTATGGAATAGAACAACACATGCCCAGCCTTTATGTTCGTGTGTGTGTGTTCCAGTCCTCCCAGGTCTATGGGTTCTAGTAATTAGGCGGCTGCTGGCTGCGAAGCTACGTTATTAATAACTTTGCTGAAAACACAGCACACGTCCACAGAGTCATACACCCACAAATATCCTCCATCTGAACCACCCGGCATAGTATAATGAACAAACGAGACCCGCTGAGGTTCTGTGACGGATCACAGACAACTGTGAACCTTTTAGGGATGAGATGCTCTGAATGCAGGTCTCCTATTATCGGACAGCCAAGTGATGCAGAGCACAACCCCATATTAACGCTAATCGCTTAAATGTATTCACCTGCACATTCTGCATGATTAAGCCAGGAAGTATTCGCAGCCATCCGTGATGCCATTTCACACCGTGAAAAAAAAGAGGAGATGGTTCGGTAAACACCAGTGTGATCAAAGAGTGTCATTCAACTGGAATTATAAGTTCGAGAAAGGTACAGGAGCGAATGTGTGTGTGACTGACTCGAGTTTATACAAGTGTGCACGTGGTCGTCTGAGAGGCCAACTGTGTGTGTCTGAAGCGTTTGTGTGTTTCTCTGTGTTTATGTTCGGACCAGACTGGTGATAAGTGATAAGGGTCATGGAGAGTGACAGGGTGGACAGCCAGCGGGGTGTGTCAGGCAGGGTGAACTCTGGGTTATCTGACAGGGATTTCAGAACACAGCTGTTCCTGAGCAACTACAAGCTGGCAGGCTGTGGCAATAACATGAAATCTGTGGCAGCCATATGACCACCATCTTTGTCCCCATGAGTGAGTGTAAGTTGGGCACAATGTTAGTCTGCTATCAGAACACTGTTTGCCCACGTTAAAAAAAAGAGTCAGTCAAGAGTAATTAACACATTATTTCTCAGTCGTTTAATTTGTACTGAAGCTGAAGTGTACAATCAATACGTTCCAGTGTTACGCAAGGTTATGTGGCAGACTATTTCTTGGCCAGGAGCAGTAACTTTCTGAAGTAGGAACCGGTTAATTATTTAGCTTCATAGGTGCTATTACATGGATGTTACCTTTGGACAGAGCCGGGCTGGCTCTTTAGACCAGTCCCAGTCTTTGTGCTCAGCTAAGTAAATAAAGTCCCAACTCCTCTTTTGTTACTCATAAATATGTATTTCTCATTGCAAACACAATAAATATTACCTCATACCTTCAAATTCCGTCGTCTCTTACCTTGAAACGTTGGGATGGTTAAAGTACATTACCTGTTTGCCTCAGTGTGAATGATGAAGGTAACAAAAACACGGCTGATGTCCAGTGTTTTTGTCATCATTTTTCTATTAAGTGCCCAAGTGCCAAGGGAAATACTTCAACTGGCAAAAAGTTAACTTTAGTCGCTTTTTTATCATTATTTCCCCATCGAGGCTCAGTCAGGGAGGTCAGTCGAGCTCACAGCACGCCTGCATCAGTTGAACTGATTATGATGAAACAAAGTGGTGATAGGAATCATCAGAGGATAATTCAATGTTACTGTGGTATTAAAAACTGGTGATAAGAAAACTTTTAAGATGCAACATAAGATCCATTTTAAATGTTCCTATTGGAAAAAATTATAGACATTTAAACGGCAAACAGTACTGTAATTCATAAAGAAGAAAAATACTTTGATTATAAGAATATAGTTGGATTGTATTCTCTAAACATATGAAGATGACTCATAGAGATGACTGCTGCAGTAAAATGTACATGCATTGAACATAATAACACTAAACAACAGCCTGGTTCAAACAAACACATGGCTGTGTGTTGAACTATGTTTCCACATAGGAGTGTGTACTATATTCAGCTTAGTGTGTAAAGGCTTAGCATTTTAAACTGGATTTAATCATCTAAACAGACAGATCATAATAGGTTATTATATAGAAGAGGCTTAACTGCACGATGACTTCCCCTCCCTACCCTTCATTGTAAGGTTGAGACCTTTATTTTACTCCACTCTCTGTTTATCTCTGTACGATATAGCTTATCGTGTTACACTACTCAAGCTATAACCCAATCAAATTGTGCGACACGTCTCTCAACACACCGCCGTTATTCCTCCGCATTATTTTCCTTCCCTGAGATACCTTTTGAAGTCAGCATACACAAGCCGCTTTGAAAGAAAAACCCGTACATGCATCATACAGTCATCCACTGTACATATCCTTATTGCAGTAACACTTTATGTTAAGGGTAGGTCTACACGAATTATCATGAATACATGACTTAATGCATGAAAGAGCATGAATTAATACATGTAGCACTTCATGAACTATCAGCAATGTACAAGAACTGAAAGTATCTCATGCATGAGTTAATGATTGACACATCTTCATAGCTAAGTTTGCAATCAAAGGGACAGGACAAAAAATTATATACTATTATATTGTTATGTCATTTATTTGAGGGGTCACAATGGTCTAATGGTTTATACACCACCATTCATTTATATGTTATTTGTCAGTGCTAAAGACGTGCCAGGGGACGACTTTATTTGAAGGGCCACAAACATGATGGATTCTTGAAAAAGTAACGTTTAGTTAGTCATGATTACAGCACTCGGGTTCACCGTGAACTAATTAATTAACATTCTGTTCTTGCATTGATTCCTGCATGATATACTATTACTTCTTGTACATTCCTGAGAGTCTAGAAGTATACTTCATGCATGAAATACATGATAAGTAATGTACCCTTACCATAAAGTGTAACTCTTGCTTTCAAAGATTGATCCTTTGTTTTAAGTATTTTCCCAATTTTTGCATTTAGTTGTTGAACGTGGTGTCCAAAACAATACCGACATCCTGTCACTGGTTTTTGGTTTTATGAGTTTGATGACAGTAATATTGATGACTTAGCTGGTGAATATATTTCCTCATCAAATGAATGTTCCCCAAATTGGTCCAGTTGTTTAGTGTACAATTTTTTATGTTCCCTTTGCCATTCACATTCACTGACAACATTATCCAACTGGAGGCCCTTTAAAAAGTTTTCTTTCAATGGTGGGATTCTATTAGACTCAAGAGAACCTCAATAAGCAGCGGCCCCTGCGTGTTTTAATTGTGTGTGTGTATATCGTGCGGGTGTCGTCTACCCGAGCTTAGAACCAAAAAGCAGACTCACGGGATGAAATGCAGGAGGGTGCAGTCAAAATGCTGTTCCCTCTATAAAATGTCAGGCTTACAGTTGGTCAAAAGGTAGAAAGACAGGAACAGGCAAGCAACTCAGAACTCAGGACGGACATCGGCAACAGGCGGGCAGAACAGGCAAAAGGTAAAGTGGAGTCAGAATGGCTCAAACCCCATAGAATCTATACAATGGCTCCAACCCTACAGCAGCATGGCAACATAAACCATCTGACAAACCACAATGCTAACTGCCCTCTATATATCCTGGGGAGCTAACGAGCAAACGAGCAGCAGCTGTGCAGGCAGGTGGCTGATCACAAGAGCAGTCAGGTGATGTAACAGAGGCTTCTGAGAATGCCTACTGGGCAAGTATGGCATGACTGAGTCTGACAAAATAATACAGCACACACAGAAACAGGCTGTTGTTGCAAATCGGGGACTGAATCTTCCTAAATTTCAAGATGGAAAAAAACGTCATTATGTGGCTGTCTCATTGTCAGAGGAGAAAAAAATGCAGCCATTAGTATCCCATAATCCATTGTGCGATGGATGATTGGCCTTTTTCACAGAAGACATTTTGACTTGTCAGAGAAGGAAGAGCACAGGTGCTTCTAAAAACATCTACAATGGCTCTGCTCTTGTTCAGGTGTCTCAGTAAGACGTGACAGTGTCTTACACACTGTTAGCGCACACAATACCAGGACCCTGGAACTGAAGCAGCTAAATGAAATTCAGCCATCATTCATATTGTTATTTACACCCGTGTTTCTCCTGCTGTGACATGTAAAAATGTCTTTTGTGAAATAGTTTTATGGATCATTTGGTGATCCTGCTCAACTCATGAAGTTGGGAAACATCAAATGGCTGTGAGTTCATTTTCAGAAATTGTCGCCAGGGGCCAGTATGACAAAGCGAGATAAATGTGTAAGCCAGCTATCTTTGGGTTATCACAAAGCTGGCCAACTTTTAACCAAAAATAGATCCTACAACCTTTCAACAGCCTGACTACTGGCCAATCGGCTCACTGAAATGAATGGGTGATCATCGGGACAGGATCCTGACAAATGGACAAAAGTACATGAGAAATTGATACATAATAAAGAGTAAGCGGCGTTGGGAACAAAATTAGCCCTGCGTTAAAGCAACACAGGGGGCTCCGGAGAACTCTGGAGACTTATGACTGCTGCAATTATTGTATCTTTCATTGCAATGATAAAACGATAACTCACTAAAACAATGCATTTTAGAACAGAGAGATAGTTTACTGCACAAACAGCCTATTCAATGGCAGAATCAGTTTAGGGATAATCCATTTATTTTCAATACTCTCTACACGTAAACATGTCGACCATATTTAAAATGTCCTGTAATAATTCCTGCACTTATTTAGAGCCTTAGTCTTACTGTTAATACTTTGATATTCATTCGTCCAGTAACCTTTTACCGGGGAAACTGACTAACATGGGTTAAATTGACTATAAAGAAAATGTATGATATTTTGAACACAGCCTTTCTCTTTTTCCTCTAGTGAGGGACGATGATATAAGCACGGTTACACAGTAAACATATCCTGATGTAAAAAATATCGAACTTGAAAGAGGGTATTGTGAAGGCTGTCATTAATAGCTAGACACCTGACGTGTTGTGACTTAAACTCAAACTACAGAGTGGAAAAATACTTTTTGCGCTCCAGTGAAAGGACACTGATCCCACCTTACCTTCACACTAACCCCTGTCTACCACCAAAAGCTGTGGATACTTGCTGCTGGTTTATGGAGAGTGGAAGCTGCTGACAGGCACCTCCCAAGAGCACCGTTAGCGCTGTCAGCAGCCGTTCAGCAGGAAATGCCCAGGCTTCAGGCCTATCAATGGGCTCTTTCAACAGGCACACACCAGCCCTGTTCAGGCCAGGTAAACAGAACGTGGTTCACACCTCCCGTGCAAACCAAAATGTACAATCTGATCATCGCAAACACCATATCCAGTCACTGAATCTCTGATTTGCCACATGTATGTGCACATACATTGTTTTATTAGAGCCTGCAACTCTAACAAAAACAGAATTATGGTTCTATATAATTTAATGCAAGGTTTTTATGACTGCGCCGTCCGGTTTAAACCCGTGAGATGAGGATTTGCTGTGTTAGATAAACAAAACCATCTCCAGACACTGAGGAAAACATGCAGTTATAGGATTTGAAAGTCATTTTTCCTCACACCTGTATGCAGAATCATCTGGGTAATGAAGTTGGCGCTGAATTAAATGAGGCAAGGGACGCAGAGAGAAGGGGAAGAAGAGAAAGTGTCTGAGAGGATGAATAGGAGCATTAATTGAGGACCTGGACTGAAAGGGATAGAGGTAGATAAATAAACTGATTTAGAAAATAAGCCAGGGATGAAAAACACATCTCATAATCATGAATATTAATCCACTATAACTCCATTCCACTGTGTGTTTTTACTTTATTTATGAGGAGAAATTAACACATTTTACCAAGAGGGCTTTGAAGTTAGTATTGATGAAAGGATAGGGGGGAAAAGTTTGTGTATGTCTGAGTGTGTTTACGAGACAGGCGACAGACAGAGATAAGGAGAAAGAAAGGGAGGGAAACATCCCTTCCAGACAGCTGCTTCTCGTCGTTCTGCTTCATGCTCGGTCCATCTTTGTCGTTAGTGGCGAGTCGCGCGGCTTTCATCAGGGTTTCTCACACATTCTCCCGTGTGTGTGTGTCTCCCACTTTTTCACAAGTCTCATTCTAGCTTTCAATCACGTTGCGTTTCATTTCATCAAGCTGATATGATTCAGAGCCCCCCCCTCCAAAAAAAAAAAGAAGAAGCAAAGAGCTGCCTTAATGAGAGGTTTGTGTCAGATAGAATATTAAGCCAAAAACACACAGGTAGACTTTGGGTGTTGCATAACGTGAGCTTAATGATATGAAGCAAGACTTCAGTTCACCTGATTATCATACTGAGTCATTCCCCTGTAGGCTGTGAGCCTTTCACATAACCTTGTCTAATCACTGATCTACGACATCAAAAGTGTCAAGCTCCTCACATGAAATCTGGCAAAAGGCGGCGTGCGGACTGTGCGCTGAATTACAAGTCAAAGTTGTTGGCTGTACTGGAACAAGGTGT
>CALSBV010011200.1:13103963-13132491 GCA_943590825.1 Bovichtus diacanthus | reverse complement strand
ATTGACGGCATGAGTGGGGGGACATCACCGTCTTCAGTCTAGGTCCTTCCAACATCCTGGATTGTTTCACCATGTCAGAGGTTTTTTTTGTCTCCCATGAGGATGCTCAATAACAGGTTTAATGTTATGTATGTACAGTAAGTAACTGTTTGTGTGAGAAAGTGTATGCGCACACTAACATACGTTTGCATCCTTTAAAAGGTACAGTAAAAGAGGAGATACATTGATGCAAGTTCACGTTTGAGAAATAGGTGTATTCAATCTTTTCTAACAGTAATTGAATCTGATTTATGATTCACTACTGATGTCTTCAACAATATCAGTCTTCGTACGCTTACGAGCATCTTCTACTTTCCCATCAGCATGTATGTTTGGAGAAGCCGAGATTGTGCAGCCGTCACCAAACATTTTTTGGAACAATAACTCTCAAATGTCAAATTATTGATCCTTTCTGTTGTACTCTGTTGCACTGGTAAATAAAAAGCTTTTTTTATCCCTCTGAGAACCTTAGCCCACTTTCATTTTCCTCATCTCTAGTTCAAGTTAATCTGCTCTCCTTCTGCGTCTCTGTGCAACACATCAAGAATCTCTGCATTCCCATGATAAGCACACTAATAATGATGGAGTAAAGATGCCTTCATTCACTGGCCTATTTTCAACAGCTTGATCTATGACACTAGTTTGCAGTTGTCCAGATTTCGGAAATTTTCTGATAGATGAGCCACAGATTCAGATATTACCATCTTCTCATCCATAGTTTGACACTTCTCTACCCCTGTGCAGTGCCTTTCTGCTCAATCCCTCAATCTCATACTCTTTTGTCCATCTCTTTTGTGCTCCCTTACAGCTTCTCCTTCCCTCTCTGCTTTCCTCTATCTCTCTTTACACTCTCTATGCCCCTCCCTCTCTGTGACTTTGTGGATTTTTGCATGCCTGTTACGTAACGGCACTCAGGGGACGAGGGCACTTCAATCAATACTTCAAACTGACGGCCCCGGAGGACCCGCTCCAAATGCCACGTGACAACATGAGAGGATGACATTTGAAGAAGGAGGGGAGCGACGGCCCTGAAATACCTACTGCTACCAGCGGTGCTTAGACTTAAGGGGGGCTGGCTATGACTGGGAGGAAGAAAAAGAGCGAGAGCACCGATGAGAGAGATTAGAGACCTCTGGAGAGAGGGAGAAACTTTAGGAAAAGTAAGAACAACAGGCAGATAAAAACACACTCGCTTGGGGACACAAGCCCAGGGTGATTCCTATGTCTCACTGAGATAAAAGCCAGCTGAATAAATGGAAATAGAATTATTCATACAGTGACATCAGAAGGGTGGCTGTGTTTTAAAAAGACAGTAAAGTAGCACACACTTTGTTAGGCAAAATACAGCTCTGTGTGCATATACACCTCTTCACCCCATGTTCCCTGTTAGTAGATGGCTGGATGAGGATTTATCAATATACAGAAGCATTTACATTATAGTATATATATGATGATAATATTGCCTACAGCCTGGGCAACCAAATACCACTGTTGTCCAGTATCCTTGTTAATGCGTAATGGTCCCTCTGGCCTGAGTGAGCATCATCCCAGGGACAAGCCTTGCGACTGGGACTCGCTCTGCGCTCCCAGCCCGGAGGAAGGTGAAGACTCTGGGCTCCATAAATCTCCCACCGCTGCCTGGTTCATGCTATTTCAGGCTTAAGTGGCCGCCGAGACCCGACTGTAAATGTGCGCTCTCTTTGCATAAGTCTATATTTATTTGAAGCACCCCCCGTGAAGGCCCAGTGTCCTCCACTCAGGGTTAACCAAGTGCATCAACCACGGCAAGTGTTTGTGTGGAGGACGAAGCGAGAGAGGGGAGGAAAAACACAGAGGCCATCTCCTCCATCCATACAGTTTTATTTGTTACTCGAAAGCTGAGAAAGGCCTTTTGTGCTTTTGCTGAAATGGCATGATAATTATATGATAATGAATCGCTGGTGCAGTCAAGTAGAGGAAGAAGGAGGAGCTCATGGGTGCACATGTCATATGCACAGTACATGCATGTGAGTATGAGTGAGGCCACACAGGGTGTATGATAGGAGGAAGATTTGTGAAATCAATGCTGGAGGTAAAGATGTTGGTTTTGCTATAATAATGAATCTCTCAGCCTCTGGACAGATTTATTTTATTTTTGTTATAAGTTGTTTCCCAATGCTGTAAATCATTCTGACAAAGGACGTTTACAATACCATAACAGTAGTGTACTGGGTCATACAAGAATTTGTGTTTGTCTTAAGCTGTGTAAAATATAGACCTAGTCTCCGTGATGTCATTGGGGAGCTCAACGTGGCCATCTTAGCAGTGCGGAGCCCACCTACCTCCCGGCTAATCCTAAAATAGACTAAGAGGAAGAAACTCAAGGCCTCTTATAATTACGTTCACATATGAACTCATAGTCAACTCCAACCGTTTGAGCTTTGTCCAACAACAACAACTTTTTTGTAAAAGTTAATGAAGTTTTGTTGATTTAAGCTAAATATTGGTATCACAACCACCATTCATTCATCCAGTCATGCGAGAGAGCGTGTCCGTGTTCAGCTGTTAATACAGCAACATATTACAGTGGCGTACAATTATGGCCAGAGTCGAACTTGTTTCAACTATGATTCATGAGATGTTCCCAGAAACAGAACCTTTGAAAGTCTGAACATTAAATTGCAAGAGCTTTTGAAGCAAAATAACAGCAACCACAGCAGGGTTGCCATTTCCATAGCTGTTAATGGAGCAATTTGTTCATACCTCCATGAACACCACAATGTCGTCAATTAGTGAGTCATTGTAGGCAGAGAGTTTCAGGATCTTAGTCACCGGTAAAGAGCTCAAGTGGGTGAGAAAGAAAAGGGAAGAAAGAGAAGAAAACTCTTTGAGCAGCTACCCCTAACTAAAAGAAGTCCATTAATAACACAGCATGATTAGTTTTCCACACAACAGCAGGGCTCAGTAAATCAGAAATCAGAAATCCTTTATTAGTCCCACAGCGGGGAAATTTACAAAAGTTGGTCACCTAGCTAAGGAGTTGGAGATGTGCATCATGTCACCTGCAGCTCTTCATCTTACTGCTCACTGAAGCTGTTACATCACTCCCTGCAATATTAGAAACTGATCCGCTATCAGGATGTGTTGAAAATGTGTTGTAGATGCTTTTTTTGAAGACTGACTGCGATCAGTGACAACCTCGGTGACAAATGCTTTGCGTTTTCTGTGACTTCTTCACAATAAAAGCAACGGCATTTTTCGCCACTTGCAGCACTATAAAATGTTCGGTATAGTTTAGCAAGTTTAGCTGCGGGAGAGTGAACAGAAAACAGCATGGATACTATCAATGAGATAAGATGACAAACAGTAACACTGGATTACATGCATGCATTGTTTTCTGTGAGTCTTCGTGCATGTGAATGCAATTTAAATCTAGTGTGGGAATGGCAGACTCCGCCACACAAACAGTGTTCAGTGCCTCAGTAGCCCTGTGTAAACGCAGCCTCTCATTTATTTAGATGGAGCCAGTTCGTCAGCGATGGTGCAACACCATCAGGCACAACACCATCAGGCACAACACCATCAGGCACAGCATTGGCCAATCAGAAACCATGCAAGTGTGCATTCCTGGTAGATTCGTTTGTAACGTGAACACCGTGTTTCTACTGTTTACTGATCAGCCTCTAAACACATTAATCTGTTCCAACTAGACTTTCTCGATCATTTTTTTACCAGTAACTTAAACAACATGCCCCCTGCACGTTTACACCTGGAATGAATGTAGCTCGAATCCCAGCTAACAATGAAAACTACTGAATAGAGAGTTAATTATGAAGAGAAAATACAATGAATGGCAATTATTGTAAAAATGGCAACCATAAACAGTGTCAAACATGGCGTTTGATTTCATGAAACTCTTAGGGATTATAACTTTTGAGGACTAATTAAAGGACATTTATGTGAATGAATGAATCCCATGGAAACTAATGTGACTGTGACTCCACTTCCTTTAAACTGCTTATCTACAGGAGCCAAGGCTGAATGACATAGTGTTCCCCTACTGACCAGTACTGGCTACATGTTATTACTTTGGATACAGTCACTAAGGACTCACATCATGGAGGCAGCATGTGCCTGTTTCTGCAACTTTGTGACTTTGGCAGAGTAACATTATTCAGCAGCAATGCAGCCCTGGAGCAATACAATCTGCACTGGCCCGCCGTGGAAGCTGTTAAATGTCTCCTTAACAGGCCAGCATACAATAGAGGTAAGTACTGCCATATTGTAATGAGGTACATCTTGAAAAGAAAGCTAGCAAAGATCTGTGGTACTATACATTGTGTAAGGTGTGTAGAAGCAGAGTGATCGCCATAGCTTTTTCGTTATCGTGCATTTATTGAATTATCTCCTTTTTGACCTTCATTTAATCTGGATGGTCTCTTGCAATTGAAATCTAATTTTCAAGAGAGTTCTGGCTAAAACTGCACCGTCATTATGTTACACAACGCAACACAGAGCCAGAATAGAAATACAGGGACAAGAGAAATAAACCTGAGAAGCTCACATTTCCATGTGACTGTCGTGTGATGAATGCTCTGTCATGCACCTCTCTGGCTCTTCCACGTACGTCTCACCCTCATCTCAGTCACATTGGCTGCAGCTCCGATCGTTGGCCTGAGAGGCTGATCAATCAGCGTCAGCGCTGACCTGTACGAATGCCATCCATCATGGGTGCGCCTGAGGCGCTTGTGATGGCCTCTTCAGCGCCTTATGCCCATATTTAAACACTGAGAGGCAGGAACAAGTTCCTGGAATTCATTTCATTTGGATGAAGACTATTAGGATAATGATGATAAACATTGCTAATCCCCCTGTGTGCTTTGTTCCGGGTATTACAATTGCTGAGTTGATCCATTGATCATTTCTCAGGGGATTTTGAGAGTGTGCGACAAAACACTGAATTTATTTTGGGATCCACAAGGCATTGTATAAAAGTTGTCTGTTGTGTAAGATCTTTTTTTATAATTGCTCCGTGTTTAATTAATCCAGACTTTGTATCCCACAAGTCTTCAGCTAAGTTATTATTTCTTGGGTCTTGAGGGTTGAGATGTAATCAGTTGTTTCTTACTCGCAGACATAACAGGAAGGGTTTTTTTCTTTGATCCAACTCTTTCTATCCCAGTTTGACTCACTGGTCATAGTTGGAGACGGACAAAATGGTCATCTCCTAAACCCATTTGACTGCATCAAATGTTACATGTTGCCAGCATGTGTGTCTCCGGTGTGTGCTAAGCTTCCTACAGTACGATCAGACCTCTCTGGATTTTAGCTGTGTGGTTAATTATCACAGAGCTGAGGGAGCAAGCTAAACTGTTTGCCTGCATTCGGCCCCAGTTCATTTAGCTGCTGCCCGCGGGACTGAAGCTCTTTATTATGAATGAGGCGCCTCATTGATGTGCCTCAAAGTCAGAGGCTCATTAGAGTTAAATACTGTGCGCTAGCTGAAGTTGCATCTTGATGACTCCAGCAGCAGTACACTACCGCTCGGTCCTAACTCCATCACTTTCAAGCGACGACGGGCGTCTGACTGACACGGCTGCTTTAAACAGGCAAAATGGATTTTTTTTTTTTTTTTACTCAAACTGACGCTTGCTATTCTCATCAGATTTATCAGGAATTCAGCATATACTATATATTGCGTGTGTTATCAAAAATGTACCCGCTTGCTCACTCAACATGTGTATGATGGGTTTAAGATATTAAATGCGTCAAACATACAGTATGCTGTCTGCAAGCTAATCTGAGATCCATCCATGTTGCTATTTTCAGATCACACTTCTCTGAGGAATTAAGACCATAGAGCTGTTATATCTATACAATCTGAACACCAGGGCTGAGCTGTGTGTGCATGTACTGTATGTCAGGGTGGAAAAGTGAGCTTGATCCGCTTTTGTGGGTGGGTTATCGTGGGGTTTTTGTTTCTTAAAGTACTATTTGACATTTTGAGAAATACACTTGTCAGCTCTCTGGCGGACAGTTCCTCTTCTGTCCTTTAAATATAAGGTTATAGCAGTCAGGCCAGCTGTTTCCCCGTTTACAGTCTTTGTGCTAATTGCTAGCTTTGCACAAATATAAGCTAATAAGTGTCAAACAAAAAGCACTAAAGGTAAATAAGGCCATGCAGTGTATTAGCTAAATGGATATTGTCAGCCAGGCTGCATCATTAGGCTCATAGAATCTCAGATCCATATTTACTGCATACATAAATGCATGGTGCAATAGAAATGAGCTCTAACTAACCACATGCTGTTTTACAAATGTCTGTAATGTGTAACCTTTTCATCACAACCACTCCTACGTCATTTTCTTTGTCACAGGTTTACAGTCAATAACACTCCATTTTCAAACAAGTGAAACAGATCAGTACACAGCACGGAGCTCGTCGCTTTCATTTGAATAATTTAGCAAAACATGCATAATGACGTAACAGATGTTTTTTCCTTGTGATAAAAATGACAAAAGGGAATGAAATGAATTCAATTTGTACATAATGTCCTACCTCACCACTTCACTGCTCCTTCTTGTGTCGCTACAAGCAGCCAGTGGATATTTAGACCCACAAATTAAACTTACCCTTCATTTCTGGCTACTCAGTGTGTAATACTGTCTGTGTGTGTGTGTGTGTGTGTGTGCGCGCAGCTCCCCTGGGGGTTGTCAACATGTTTATATGTGATGCATATTACTGTTCTTCTTTCTCCTTCAATTGACTTATCGATCCACCCTTAATTAAGTAACAATTTCAGTTTCAAAATAGGCCTTGGTCACAGTCTATTCGCTCCGTCATTAGCATCCAGAACAGTCCGCCTAGCTCGGGCATTCTATAACACAGGATTAGGGGCTGCCTAAATGGGATTACCAAGGACCCCTTTGGTATCGACTTAATTGAAGATGGGGTGGCTTTAAACATATGAAATATCCAACCTGTTTTTTTTTTTCTTTTTATGTGTGTGGTTATGAAACTCCTGCAGAAAGCTAAAAAAAAAACTGGCTTACTGGAATTTTCAGTGTTTCAGGGACATGTCTGAACACAGCAGACTATGCTGGTGTGTGTGTGTGTGTGTGTGTGTGTGTGTGTGTGTGTGTGCTCTCTTGTCTTGACTGCCAGTGGATTTGGCTAAATGGCTTTGTTCTGTACCAACCTTGCTCTGTCGCACAGGACTGGTGGCAGAGAAAGCAGAGCACAGCCATGCTGAGCAAACCTGAGATGTCTGATTGCACTTCTACTTGTTGGAGAGAGAGAGAGAGAGAGAGAGAGAGAGAGAGAGAGAGAGACAGGCAAAAGAAGAGTTGCCATCTGAGGAGAGGTCATCAGTTCCCCGAATCACATTATACTCTGTTAAGCTTACAGTAGCTGGCATTGTGTTTTAATCCTGCTACAAAAATACACTGAAAAGCGATTATGTTGATGCAGTGACCTTTGCTAAATACAGAATTGTGTGCGTTTATATTGGTTAAATTCCGTCTGCCTGTGTGTTAATGTTTGGTAACTGCCAGTGTGCGTTCATGATAGGTCAGTTTCTATTTATGTCCGAGCCCCCTCCCCACCCTAAGCCTCCCCCTCCATCCTCTCTGTGATGCTAACCTCCACGTCTGCTCAACGTCACAGGACAGCCGCAGGGGAGGTCGAGGGAGGGAGGGAAAGAGGGGGAAAGGGAACCAGAGGGAAAGAGACGAGGAGGAGAGGGATGAAAAGAGCTGGTGTTGGAAAGAGAACAGCAGAGAGGGAGGGATGGATGGAGGGAGGGACAGAAAGAGAGGCAGAGCTCCAAGTGTGACCTAAGTGTCGCTCTTGGCCTTCTCCTGCTCATCTCTCACACATCTTTTAATCTCTGGCTTTGTTTTTCTCACGTTCATCTAACCATCTCCTTCCTCTGCTCTGTGAACCAGTCATTTGGCTTAAAAGCCTTCAGTCTCTCGCTGCTCTCCTCGTGCTCTCCGCCTTCATTCATTAGCCGTGTCGGCTCTCTCCCTGCTTTGTGAATTGAAAGCTCTCCTTTTATTTCACACAGCAGCTCTCCTCCTCAGTCTCCCCCGCATCATAATAACTTCAGATTCACACTATGTCTTTATCTGACTCTGACCCTGTTTCTGCTAAGCCTTTCTCAGAAGCTGCTTGAATATCTTATGTCACCCTTAGGTTATGAAAACCGTATCTACCATGTGTGTCTTGCACATATTGGTAACACTCCACACACTGTGTAGGACACACAAGAAGACAAAGACACACACACACGTGAAAAAGCCCTACTCTGTAAACTGAAGAAAAGAAGGGAAAGCTTTACCCATTAAGATGGATTAAACATTCAGTTCATTGACTACTATGACTACTTGTATATGGAAGGAATGGCTTGTAGTGACAAAATCACAGAGAATTATCAACCAATTTGTGCAGTATTCAAAGCAGTATAAGTGTAGTACTGCAGGAATAGATGCTACAGTGTACATGCTGTCCTACACACAAGTATGATATAGTCCTTTCTGCAGTATTGCTTTGACATGGCTGTTGACCGGGTCAATGTGAAACTGTAAAGCTAAGCCCCGAGGCTGAATGGGCGCCATCAAGATGCTTCACATCAAAGACTGAGTTACCCACTGGTGGCTGGCTTAAGAGCAGAGCAGCTGCCCTACTATAAAAACACGGAGAGACAAGCAGTGAAAATCAATAGAACATAGAAATACTGCAGCAGTAGCATGAGGCTTCACATACATGCAAAACAATCGGTCAGAAAACTGGGGAGCAGAGAAGCAACCTGCACCAGGTATCCCATTGGCAGCAACGAGCTCGCAGATGGTTTCAAGAAGCATGACATTAGAACCCTATTTCCATGGCAACAGACAGCCAGAGATAATGACCATCACAAATGGATGTCAGAAGACCCACACGCAACAATAGCGCGCAACATAACACAATCTCATAATTATGATTTCAGATTAATGTGATTTGGTGCGGCTTGATCTCGACAAGTTTTCATGTCTCGTTCTGAATACATGAATATTTTTACCAACAAATAAACATATTGAGTTTCACTGTACTGATAATGTTTTTAGAGCCCCTTTGGATGCCAGCGCCTGCAAAGATCTGAGGCTTTTTGGACGTGCTGCTAAGTGAACACAGTGGGGTAGAGTGAGAGGAGGAGAAATGTGTGAATATTCATAAAGCTTAATTCATTCAGCACTCAACAGCCCTCCCCAAAACGATGTTTGCTTTCAGAAACACTCAACAGAAACAGGCCGTCGGCCTCGCATCCTCTCTGGCAGGTTCCTGCTTTTGTACCTGCTTTTGTCCATTTCTGCATCACCACTGACCGTGTGTTGTTCCCATGCTAGGTGCTCATGCATGTGGATGATTTGCATGGCAGCGGAGTGGAGTGACTGTCTAATAAAAGGATGAGAGGATTACGGCTGTGATGAATGACTCCGTCTGTTCACATTCTTGTAAGTCCTGGTCATCTGGACTGTTGCATCATAAGCCCAATTTAATCACTCCAAAATACTATGAAATGATTGGAGCAAGACCAACAGGGCTCTTTTTACTGTATGCTGCATCCTGACCCTACTTTTACATAACCATTACTAACATTATGAAAGATGGATCGAATGGGAATCGGAGGGGATGAAATGACATTTTTCAGGCGAGAGTTTCCCTGATAGGAGAAGACGTTAAGGTGATACGGTGAAGCGGTCTCCACACGGCTCCTGATGTAAATGTCATAGAAAATTAGACCGTGGAAGCTCTCCACCTGCCTTCTATTCTCAGTGGACTGAGAGTATTTTCACAGCTCTTTAGAGGCTAGGAGGTGCTGCTGGGAGGTCGAATGCTCGTCAGGGAATGGGATATGGGGAGGGTTATAATGGATTTAACAAAGTGCAGTGACTGATCTTTGCAGTTTACCTACATTTGTCAAAAACCCTGGAAAGATCAAAGGAAGTATTACATGCTGCATGTTCACCCACATACAACCTGTACAGTGTTGCTTTGAGATAAGATTCAAACCCTTTCTATTTAATTGCACACATTGCTGATTTTAATTTCTCACACTATAAGACATCTTAATCAGCCTTCTCCTGTCACAGCACCCGCAGCCAATCAGGCTAATCTGCCGCTACCAAAAGCAACTTCTGAGTGACATACGGGGTTGGCAGGGGTCGCTGGTAGCCTCTCACACTGGACCAGGATAATGAGACTGTCCCGCTGTCAAGCATCTGTGGCCCTGCTCTAGTTTTCCTTCGACACACACTTCAGTACACACACACACACACACGTATATACAGACATACACTCACTTCCAGGCTTTTATAAGCAGTCACCAAGTGTGTTCCCCCGACGGAAGAAATATTGAAAATAATGTAAAATGTAAACATTTTGGCAGTGAAGCCTGCTTTAGATTGATGGCTAATGTGTGCATGTGAGGGCCTTCAGGTTTCTGCCTGTGAGTGTGTGTGTGTCTCAATGCTAAGGTGTGCTTCTGGCAGCAGAGAGATTAAGTGCATTCATCTTCATTTGCTGGCTGGCGTTAGCTGTGTTACCTGCTGGAACAGCAACGCTCTGCTTCCTCCCCTGAGACTCAGACCACAGATTCAATGTTTAAAACTGAGCCAGACACACCACTCGCTTCATGTACCTCTCTCTCTCTCTCTCTCTCTCTCTCTCTCTCTGCTCTCTTTCATTTGTCTCTCCCTCACTTCTCATTCTGTATTCTGCTCAGCATCTGTCCCTCTTGTCCCACATGTACAAATGTCTCCCTCTTTTGTTACAATCTGGTTTGGTGTCACTGTGACATTTGACAAATAGCATAACAATTAACACTATCCATCCCATGTACTTTGAATGATGATGTTCACACCAGTGATTACTGCTTATAGAGCAGCTGTCAGATCCACACGAACACGAGGCGCTTTTCCCTGTATCAAAAGTGGAGCCCCTTTTGACACCAGACTAATGGCTTATTGAATAAGTCATTATTTCCCCATATTATTTTGTCAGAGCTGGGGAAATTAAAATCAACTGGCCTACTTTATCACCATGCCTTTTTGTGCAAAAGGGAACTGCAGTGATAAAAGAGAAGTGCAACTCTTCAATGGAAATGCTCCAAATCTCATCCTTTCTGATGTCTGGGTGTGTGGCTCCTGACTGAAGTGTGTTAGAGGTGGGTGGGGTTTGGGTGGGTGGCAGCGGGCCAGGAGTGTCAAGGCAGATGCTAATGGATGAGCTCCTTTCTGACGTGTGGTGTTTTTCGTGCGTATATATGTGAAAGTGAAGTGCATATGTTTGCCTGTGTGCCGCTGAGAGTGATGGAAAGCCACATTCTATTACTGTAGTGAGTGAAGGAGCGAGAGAAACAACATGAGACAGGAGTGCTTGTGTATTTCAGATGCCACCTTGAATTAGATAGCTGATGATTACCTGCATAAATTGAAAGCATTTGACTCAGAAAATGTATTCAAGAGAGAGAAAAAGCACATCGGGCTCAGGTGAAATGGCGCCTTTTTTTTCTGAGAATACAATGAGAGGTGGTATAATAGAAAGAAGACAGGTGAAAAAAAGGAAAAGTTAGATGGCAAAGTTGGATTGCAGGAAAAAGAAGGACTGTTTCTCTTTTGAGCCAGTATAAATGTGCGTCAATTGCCTGCAGTGCAAAGAGTGTTTTTCATTCAGGTCGTTGAATTATTGCACAGGGACCAAGTCTAAAAGCATTAGGCTACATTTGTTTGACTGTACCAACTCAGTTGGAGTAAACCTCCCAACAAATTCAATCTAAAAATAGCCACATCTTGTCACGTAGAAAAAGAACATCTGAACTCAACAAGATGATTAATAATGAATCAAGTTTTACCTGTACACTCAGAGCCATTGTAAAAGTCTGGTCTGATTACTGAAAAGGAAAAATCTGATATTTGTTCAAATGGATGACGTTTTTTCTATTTTCGACCAATATCAATAGAGGGTAAGCGCTGACGTCACTTTCCCTCCAGAAATGTTTTAACATTGTTATGTTGGTCAGCTATGTATGTGTATGTACTTCCAATGTAAAGACTTGTATACTGAATCAAGAACAACATTGATCTGGACAAGGAGCGGGAATGTAGAAATCATCTTACCAGTCTTAGAGTCAGACCAAAAGTAAACACAGAAAGATCCATGTAGCTAGTGAAGCAAACTACATTATAAAGCAGTTTGACTGGAGTCTCTTTTTATCAATGGCGGTCAATAAAAAGAGTCTATAGCCGTGTTTATGCACAGCAGCGCTTTTACTAAATGCTCAGCATGCTAACATGCTCATGATGACAATACTAACACGCTGATTGATGTTAAGCAGGTATAATGTTTACCATGTTCACCATCTGAGTTTAGCACGTTAGCGTGATAACGCAACGTGCAGCTGAGGCTGATGGGAATGTCATAAATCCAAGTATTATTCAACAAATGTGTGCAATGTTGACCTGATGAGGAGAACTCAGGGATCCTTAAAGTCAGGAGAAACTTCTTTTCTCGGCTCCATGGTTGTCTGTACAAAATGTCACGGCAATCCATGCAATAGCAAGTAGTTGAGATATTTTTAGATTTGGACCAAAGTATTGGATATGTTGCTAGAATGGATACAAAGTGTCCATTGTGGAACTTGTCATTTTATACAAAAACTTTCAAACCATCTTCTCTTGTTTGCTACAGCTTCTCTAACAAAGCTAAAGCGAAAGTGAGCCACACCCTCGCAATAACATAAACAAGCCAACTTTCATGCCTGACTTCAGGTAAGTCAAGTTGACCAGGAAGTGGCCGCTATGCTATGCAGTTTGCCACAATAGGACTTTGCTTTTAGTTGGACTTAGGATATGTTGTCAGGAGATATAGGTTTCTTTTTTTTTTACGTTCCTTGTAACAGGAGTGGTGAGAATATTGTTACCATGACCAATAGTCATAAAGGTTAAAAATATTATATCATTTTTTATAAATAATACACATGAAATGGAAATGAAATAACCAAAAGCAATATAAAAATGTATAAAGCAATAACATTAAAAAAATAAGACACGTCGAAAATAAAATGATGTGCTTACAATAATAAGAAGCTTCTTTTTTTTTAAAATACCCTCTGAGAAGTTATTTAAAAGATCCCTGAGTCCAAAAGCCTAAAACAATATATGAGAATAACACCCAGGGTGACAGATAATGGCATTTCCTTTTAACTCCGTGGACTGTGCAGCTTGCCGTCTTTTCTTGGTTGATGTTGTACATTTAGATTAACTGAGAATTACAAATCATTGTCATACTTGCAACAATAAAATAGAGCAAGCATTAGGCTGAGTGAAGGTAGAAGAGTATAAATCTATTAGAAATGTACTATATTGCTACATTGAGCCTGTACCATAGTTCAGTGTGATTATTGAGTGCAGCACGGTCTCAAGGTAAATTCATTCATCTTAATACAGTGTGTGAGTGCTGGTTGAGGCACAATTATTGCCATTTTAAAACAGACAAAGAAGAAAAGCTTAAAAGGCCAAGCATGTAATTCTTTTGTCTTTGACAAACCTTGCCTTTCTCTTGGATTGACCCCCAAATGTACGCTCACAATACCCAAGCACATGCAGCTCCATAGGCCCACACCTGCGCCCACACACAGTCTGCGTATAATGATCCCCTTAGAAGGACATGAAGGAGGCCATCTCCGTGGTGATGGTGGAGCCGGCTCCGTTTGCTTCTATTTGATGACCTTCGTTCTGCTGATTCCACTCTTCAATATTCAAGCTACGGAGAGCATTTGCATCAGTACCATGAAATATGGATGCAGTGTGTAAGGAAGAGAGACGACCAACCTTTCACTGCCTTATGAGAATGGATAGAAAAAGAAACTGATGATGGGTACTTTCAAAAAGTGAGTTAAAAGGGAAATATTCCCTGTCTTTGTATCTGCCAGTTCTTTTACTTTCTCATCTGCCATCTGAATTCAAATCATTGCTGGGAACTTAGAGGAAAGTGTGTCAGAGGAATGTGAAGCACATCTAAGCTGGAAAGAGATAGAAGGAGCAGGGTTGTGTTCGGTGTGTGTGTGTGTGTGTGTGTGAGAGGGAGTAATAAGAGAAAAGAGAGAAAGTGAGAAAGTGTCCTGGAGAGACAAGGGGAGATTGGTTTCACCTGCACCACTGTGTTTAGATAAACTCCAGCGGCAGGGAGCTGAAGACTCAGCAGAAATGAAACAGGACGCAGGTTCAACTCAGCACTTCAACGAGAGCATGAGAGTTGAAGAAACTCCAAATATTCGAATCGCTGTAGCGATACAGACCGTTTGCTAATCATTTGCTATCTAGTATCTCATGGGGAGTTTCCACCAGTTAGCACATCCTGCTATATTATGCTGTTTATCAGAGGCGAGAGAAGAGAAGGAGACAGAAGACTGGTCATGTGGAAAGGAGGTGGAAGTTATATGGCAGCTGTAAAGGTCACTATGAACTGCTATACAGTTTCTTGTTTATCAGCCTTCACTCCACAGACAATACGCTTCACTACCTGTTTGTTCAGTGAGTGTGAACATACACAACAACTTCATACATCGGACCAAGCCCATCTTTGAACTTGCCCTTCATTTTTAATCACAACTACACACCTGGCAAAGTGCTCAAGACAGCTTTGGTGGCATTTTCCTGTATAGGGCCACATTTTTCCATGATGACACACACACAGACTCACAAGATGAAAACAATACCTCATGCTGTGGCTGGTTAATACCTTTAAAGGCTGTGACACACCAAGCAGATTATCGGCCGTCGGTTAATGTCGGGCCGTCGGGGAGCTTCTGTCGACCTAGTTTTTTGCGGGGTGTCCCGCACCGTCGGCACTTTTCGGGCCGATTCAGCATGTTGAGACTGTCGGCAAAATAAATCACTCTGATTGGCTGTTCGGTTTAAGCGAATCAGTGCACGAGAAGAGAAGAGGACACCAGGAAAACAAACAAACGAGTAAAGTGAAGAGGGCACACACAGAGTCTCTTTTCATTTTTCATCTTCATTTCATCTGATCATTCATATACTCGGGATGTTTTCACAACGTCACGGCCACCTGGAATGAAGTGTTCAGCGGGAGTGGTGCCAAAATGGTCGGCAAACGCTGCTTTGTTTTAATGTGTGCATCACAACACCGGCTTGTGTATTTACAGTCATTGGCTGTCTTTGCGACTTTTTGGCCAAGACGCAACAGTCTTCTCTGTCACCACCAGCTCTCTGATGTCTGTTTGGTGCGTCTGAAGCCGAACTCTTCGAATCTGAAATAAGAGTTTCTGTTCCTGCAAACAATACACTTGTTGCGGGAGGATTGTGAGTGATGTGTGAAGAGAAACTAAAATAGAATTTAGTTTGAAATGAAAATGCACAAAACAAAACAGCCCCTAAAGGCTGCATGTGTTATGATGAATGTCAGAAATTAAACACATTTATATTGTTGCTTATAGGTTTCTCCACCTTGTTAAAAACTCCTGTTCATTTTGATCACCACAGGATTCATATAAAAAAAAAGAAAAAAAAAAAGCTCCTTTCAGACAGGATTTAATTCTCTTTTGGTGAAAGGATGATTACCTGTGCTGGTCAGTGATTTTAACCCTGTACCCATGTATATGTGGGTAAATATTCACCCCCACCCCAGTAATAAATACAGCTGCTGCTGCTGCTGCTGTTTTTCTGCAAACTCTCTGGTCAGTATGCTAACATGTTCACATTGACAATGCTAACATGCTGGCATTTATTCAGGTAAGATGTTTACCATGTTCACCATCTTAGTTTAGTGTGTTCGCATGCTAATATATACTATATATAATATATAGTATATATAACATATAGCATGGAATATCATTGTTTTTTTTGTATGTATTTGGCCATAAACCAAAGTATTTGACTAATTGAAATTTTGACCTGGTGACCTTGGGTTATTCCTTTCGCCAAGGAGGTTATGTTTCATGTCCTTTTTTTTGTCCGTCAGCAGGATTACGGAACAACTCCAGGCCCAATTTTAATGAAAGTTGGTGTAAGGGTGCAGCATGGGCCATGGAAGAACTGAATTACGCTGTGGATACACACATTAATTGTCACCTTCCTTAACATCACGAGAAAGGCATTTGGCCTTGGCTGAGGTCTGCGCTCTTTGAGTGCCCTTCTAGGTACAATTATTTCTGAGGGGAAATGAATGTCTGACAATTATCCAATAGTGGCTGAGATGTTTTATTCTGTAAGTGGTGGAGCTACTGAAAGATCGACTTTACCACGCAGCTAGTGTGTATGTATGATATAAAACACTCAAACCTGCCTTTCACAAGCAATACATTTGTTGTTGCTGTAATATAATTAAGGATTTCATACACAAGATGGCTCTCATCCCTTTTGATGTGCGGCTAATTCACTGTACTTGTACAGCAAGACTTGAGTCACTGATATTCTGTGTCAGAGTAACTCATATACAGTCTCTATACTGTATATTCTGCCCAGACACATATTCTACTGATATCAGAGTGACTCATTAAGAAACGTCATTGTGTGTCTGGAGCACCTGTGGCTCAGAGTCACAGGGTTTAAAGAGCAGCGTGAGGTATCAAAAAGCCAAGATGGAAACCACATCTTAAAATGGTGATAACAACTGTTTTTGTACAAAGCCGGAGTCACATGTACGGCTTTACAAAAGCAGCTATTGTCATAGAGAAGTAAAAACCACAGCAAAAAAAGAAGGCCCGATACAAGCAACAAGTATTATAGCGTGTGTATATTGTACACAGGTTTAAAATACTTGCAGTGCATGGTAGCATTATCTAAGCCTGAGACATGTTGTCATTTACTTACTTAGATTATGGGCTTCCTGTTTAAAGACCAGAGCACAGTCCTTCTGTTTACACAAATGGTCTGGAGGAAATCAATCATGTAGGTAGGCAACATAAAATGCTTTGTGGGTTATTACATTTTTATTGTGTTATAGAAGAGGTCCTGTCAGAACTTGTAGCTCAAACTGCTGGTGCCCTTTCGCATGACATTTCAATATTTCATTACATTTCATTAGTTTTTTTTGTTAGTGGTACTGTTGCACATTAAAAAAGTGTCTCAACTGCTTTTTCCTAATCCTTCTCCTGTTTCCTGTGTCCACTCCAATTCATAGGAAATTACAGTTTCTCCCAAACTCCCAGAGCAGGTTTGGGCAGTTCTCTTGTTTACCTTTTCTCTGGCTCCGCCCATCTGCTCTGCCACTTCCTGATCACCTTGGCTTGTTAGAGGTGAGCAAGTGCTGAGCTCACACAGGAGCAGTCTTCCCCGCTTTGGTTCGTATAATTCCCTCAAGACCAGCAGTCGGATAAAATTTCTCCACCTGAAGAACGGCAGCCAATCGGCAGACTCTGTGACTGGAGCAAAGTCCTCTTAACTGAGTCATTTAACTCTCCTTTGCCCCCCCACCCCCTCTCTGAATGGTTTAATGTTACACCCTCTGCAAGGCTTTACCTGTCCAGGTGAACTGCTCTGCTGAAAGTGAACGTCGCTCATGAAGCCATGTAGGTATACTTTCCCATTTTTTAGCTAGAAGTGTGATTGTTACCTGTCTTAAATGTTCTAATAGAGAAACTTTGTCAGTAGTTACACAACATAGTTCCAGAGCCTTTTGCTGGTCTGTGTTATTTGCATTGAATTCATTTGCATTTGGATCCCTGTGTGTGTGTTCACTTCACTTTACACGCGTGTGATAGATATAGGGTGCCTATAATGATGTAGTCTGTGTAGTTTTACTGTTGCCTATGTGTGCGATTGCTAATCTCAGCGTCTCGGTTAGTTTTTAGTACAGTCTGTGCTGATCCAGTGAGGCATTCTGATATTAGAGACACTTCACAGAGCTTTGCATCTGCCTGCAGCTGTTCTCTCAAACTGAGGTGTCAGGTCTGGCTCATACACACCGTGGAGATATGAACTCAGAGAGGGACCGGCATATACATACGCACACCAGAGCCTTATGTAGAGGTTGTTGAAAGGGCAGGAATTACATTACTTTTTTGCTCCACATCCCATATGTTCATTCTAAATGGAACGAGATGTGCTTTTGAAAAATACTGAAAATAGTAATAAGTAGTTATCTTGTGTAATACATGTAGGGGTTTGGGGAAATGGTTCATTCTGGATAGGTTGTGTGTTGTCTAATGTATGTCCTACTTGTCACTATACTATAGAGGTTTCATTTACTGGTTTGTCCTGTTACATACTGTAGAAATACTGTTTTTTTTTCGCTGTTTGTTTTTTTAAATGTCTGAGGTTATGAAACTTCTGCAGAAAGTAAAAAAAACAACTGTCTTACTGGAATTTTCAGTGTTTCAGGGGCATGTCTGAACACAGCAGACTATGCTGGCGTGTGTGTGTGTGTGTGTGTGTGTGTGTGTGTGTGTGTGTGTGTTAGATTTGACACGCTCTCTTTGTGCCTTTTTAATCCAGGCTGCATCATGTTTGCTTGAGCTCAGGGTCAGTGATTGTTGAGGTTCCTGAAACAGCGTTGCTGATCTAGCATGCTATTCTGACTTTTTATGATCTGATGATGAACTGATATGTTCACAAGCAACTTGTTGTTGAGCACTCCCACTCTGCTGGAATTGCGTGTGCGAGTGTGGGCCCTGGGATTGTGTGTCAGCCTGAATTTGTTTCTTTACATGAATCACAGATCAGTTTGGAGTCTTGACAATGTGAGGCCACACCTGCGTCAACTACATTGAGCATGTGTGCTCTGTGTCAGCTCAAATACACTATGGCATGAATGTGAGTACGTCGCAGCACATACAATACAATCTGCAATGATTAACAAACTGTGCAAAAGATTTAGCATTTTATCCAGCATGCTGTGCTCACTCTAATTTGGCTGACTTCGCCTTTTGCAGGGTGTGTTTGTTTGATTGATACAGATATGATTGGATTTTGTTTGGATATGCGCATGCTAGTTCAGTGTGGACAGTGACAGTGCGGACGCCAACACATTTACCTTGTCATTGGGTTGTTTTTCACACTCAATCGTTGGGAAAAGGAGCTGACTTGGCGCAGCCTATTATTAACTCATCAAGTCACCCCAGATCACAGGAGAGGATCCTGAGAGTGAATCAACAGCCCTATTTACATAACCTGTGCAAGGTGTGAGGACGAAGGCTATCTTAGACAAACAACTTGCCCAGCTCTTAATAGTTGAAAAGGGAGAGTCTATTGAGCCAAATGCTTGACATGACGTTGGTTCAAAGACAAAGGCAACACTTTGTCCTCTGCGTTTACAGTCCAAACACAGCTTTTTATATAGATAGATGGAACATTTTATATTATTTATATATATATATATATATATATGTGTATATATATCTTATATAGATAAATAGAAACATTGACAGAATGCAGCCAAATTTAAAACCTCAACTGTCTCGTGTTTGTTGTATTACATTGTGGGTGTAGCTATTAACAAAACCTCAGCAATGTGTAGTTAAGGTTCAGCCTATCCGCTCTGTTTTATTGTCTCCAGAGCACGGAGCAGCGTTCCAACAGGACTGTCATGGCAGTGTCGTCTTGTCACTTCAGGGATTAGGAATGAGCCAGAGAAAGCTGATGCTCCTCGGGCGCAGGCGTGTCCTCTGCGTGAATGTGCCCATCTGTATGAGTGGGTGTGTAGAGGCGTATGCGTGTCTCTGCATGTAGGTACACATATTTGTATGCGAGGAAAGTATTGTTATTATGTGATCTACATTTCAAACACAAACCACGATGGCTAATGGTTTCCAGTCAGATTGTACAGTAAATAGTTAGATGTTATCCGCTTGGATTACAGACCTAACGTTCTGATCCCTTTTACTATATTCTTTTTGTTAGTGCGTTATGTCCTCTCTTTTAATGGTACATTTTCTCAGAAGAGAAAAGAGAACAAATGGATTTCCTTATCCTTATCCAGATCAGGAATTAGGGAGGATATCAAACCCCCTTTATTTTTCATTTTCTTTAACTTTGAATCACTTAATTTTTTCATTTTCTTCTCCTGCTGGCAGATATTTTCTCTCTCTCTCTCTCTCTCGCTCTCTCTCGCTCTCTCTCTCTCTCTCGCTCTCTCTCTCGCTCTCTCTCCATCCTCTGCTGTGTAGTGATGAACGTGCTCTGCTCCATAGATTAGGCCAGATCTCAGACGCAGCAGGTGCCACAGTCTGTGATGAATCAGCCATGTTACCGCAAGCTCTCAGTGGGAAAGTCCATCTTTGTTAAGACTGCTCAGCCTCGTCTTATTAGCCGTCCCCTCCCAGACACACCAAAGACACTGAGCTTTTATAGCTGTCACAACTCGCCGTGCGCCTGCCTCACACTGCTTATGGAAAAAGAAATGAGAAAGGCCTGTTTGTTTTGACAGCTCTGTGGTTATTCGGTAGATTAGTATGTACTTGTACTTGTGCGTCGATATTTGCCGGTATTAGCATATTGGGATGCACATCAAAGCGTATTGTTTGCTATGATTTTATTTAGAGCATGGGAATGTATCCAATTAAAATAGAACTAGCAGTTGGATGATGTTTGTATTTTGTAGACTCCAAACACAAGTTTTGTTCCTGTTTGTTGTTGTTGTTGTTGTTTTTACAAGATCTAATGTCTCATTACGCAGCCAAGACCCAACAGTGGGTCCAGAAGCAAAGCTTGTGGGGTGCCAACGAGATGGCTGTTGCCAAGGTGACGTGTGTCTGACTGAGCCCATCTGTTCGTGTCCATGTGCTCGAGAAGCCCGCCTGTTTTAGATATGACGTGTAAACTGGCACGCTCTCAGTGTCGAGCGCAATGTAAATCTGTGTGGCAGTAAAAGAAAACACCGTTTGAAATCATGTCACATCTCGCAGCAGTGATGTATTTGTACGCGGAGTACAGCAAGCGAGTGCTGGAGACTTATCTGCGTCCATCTGTCTCGACACTTTCTGCCGCAATGAGTAATATTGATGTTCTTGCATCCAGAGAAGAAATCTCTGTAGTTCGATATCGCTTCTCTGTGCCAGCAGAGAAACTCTAACACACTGAAGAAGAAGAACTCAAAAGTTTCATGTGCTGCTGTTGTTCATGTGTGTGTGAAGGAGAAGCTCTGCTCCGGCAACACAGCTTATGAATATTTTCGCACCTTGACATTATACCTGTGGTATAACAGTATTGTATTCTTCTACTCTACTATATTTCAGAGGCAAATATTGTACTTCTGCATTATATTTATCTGCATAGTTATTGGTTACTTTTAGATTCAGATTTTACATACAATTATATTCACAACCTTTTTGGCCTGTGACCCCTTACAAAAAACTGTCTATTTGGAGTCCCTTTTTATGTGTCTGTGAGTTGTTAGCAGGTCTGCCAAAAATACATTTCCCTTCTAAGCTTCTCATATTGTTAAATTTACATAGCCAATGAGATAAAACATATGCAATATAAAATTTTTTTAAAAAAGCAGATTAAAGAAAATGTCCAAAAACAGAATACAATTTAGTTTTTTCCTACCCCATTAGTCATCCATCAGATTTATCTGGTGAACCTTTGGAGGGGCCTGATCCCCACGTTGAGAACCTCTGGACTAAACTACCTAACTCTATATAAAGTAGTTCAAACTAGCTTCACCTCGGCCAACTAAAAAGGTAAAGAATGAGTCAGGTTTTGAATGCAGGCCTTTCTCTTGTCATGGGACTATTTGTACACTGTTGTCTTAGTACTTTTGCTGAAGTAGAGGATGTGAGTACTACTCCACTGCCTCTTATACTATTTTCCTTTTCCTCACATAGCTCTGGACAGATCTCTGCTGCTAATGACGTCCTCACTGGAATGAGTATCCAGGAGGAGAGTACGTAGCCTGAAGTTGCCATGGCGACGGCCGGAGCATCGGCTCCACCTCTTTCCCCCTCAGAGTATGGACTGCTGTCTCCGCCTCCTGACCTGTGCGCCTCGTGTGGGCACAGCCACCAGCTGGAGGAGAACCACGAGTACCTTTACAAAGACGAGGTGGACGACGACCTCGTCTGCCACATCTGTCTGCAGGCGCTCATCAGGCCTCTGGACACGCCCTGCGGACATACCTACTGCCAGGAGTGTCTCACCAGCTTCCTGCTGGAGAGCGACTTCTGCCCGGTGTGCCGCACGCCCCTCATGCTGCAGAGCTGCAGGAAGCCCAGCCTGCTGGTGCACAAGCTGCTGGACAAGCTCACTGTGGCCTGCCCCTTCATTGACTTTTGCACTGAAACTCTGGCCCGTGGTGAACTGGCAGACCACATCAAGAGCAGGTAGGATGGAAGAAGCGCGCTTTCATTTATCCCAACACTCGTGTCGCAAAAGCAGTTTGTACCTCACAGCTTTGCAGGCCTATAACTTTATTTTTCATATTAAGAAAGTCATATATAATCAGTGCTCTTATTAAACAAGTAAGCAAGTACTTGAGCTTCTTTTTTACATTTGTATTTCTCTCCTATTTGCCCTTGATATCTGGTAAAAACTACTATGACCTGCAGTAAACACACACTGTAGGTTTCCCATCATCCTCTGCCTGTCGTCATTAACCCACAGCTCCAGTCCCGAAGGGGAGAGTTCTTCCTCCATCCAGGCTTTCATCTAAACTAGGCCCAGCTCCTCTGTTTATATATCATTAAAAGACAGCACTCTGGTTTCTCTCAGTCTGGATCTGTTTTCATTAGTGCTCATTAACACCCCACTAGCCCAAAGGGCCACTGGGATAATTAGTGCATCTCGCCACACATCACACACAAGCAGCAGAGTGTTTCCTATTCATTTGCACTTTATAAAACTCTATAAACTAAAAAAAAAAAAAAAAAAAGTTGCGCCCTTTTTTCTGCCCCTTCTTTCCTTCTGATTTCCCACCACCCACATACACCCATTTTCTTCTGCTTCTTCTCTTTTTTACGCCTTCTTTTCCACCCCGTCATTCCCTTCCATCTTTTTCTCCACATTGCTCCATTGTTTCCCAGTCTTTTTCTTCATGTAGTGTGTCATAATGAGACGTGGAGCACTGAGGCCGACTCCCAGAAGGATTCAGCTGCTCTCCCATAGTTACAAGGTGTTATCTGTGGAGGTGAGAGGCCACGGCCAGAGGGACGACTCTACACATTGTGTCGTGGCCTGTTCTTTAAACGTCGTTTAAACTTTGCTACCTTATCAGTGCTCCCATTCTGGACTCGTACGTTAAACAGTCCAAATCACAAACACTGCAGCCGCTGATTCCTTTGCCTTCATTTGGTCGATTAATTCTCACTTTAAAGAAAAAAACTCAACACTGAGGTCTAAGGGGAGGTTAAAGTGTTTTCTGAAGAAAAACCGAGACTCAGTTCCTTATTGAAAGACCCATTTCAACATTTCTATTCTGCTCACTTATTTTATGATGGTCCAGTGTTTGTGACTAAACAGCATTTGTTATTAAAGCTGGTTGTTATTGTTGTCGGCCTAGTAGTAGAGTTTTATCATGTGCAGATGGGTGGGGACCGTTAACTGGGTCAACCAAATGTTGGATTTTAACACGAGAGACTAATAATCGCTTCCCATTTCCCACCAAAAGTCAAAGTTAGTTTCTTTTTAACACGGCCACAAACGTCCCCTAAAAATAACTGAGTGGTCATCATTTTAACCATGATGCCAAAGGTGTCGTGGCCATAACAGAATAGTGATTTTAACCCAAACCATGATCTGACACAAGCCTAACGAAAGTCATTGCCGAATCTGTGACATGATATGATGTCCGATTCTCAAGATGTGTACGATGGGCCTCAGCAGTAACACGAGCTGGGCTGTGCTTGCTGGTTGAGATGGAAGCTCAGAACGGGATCATGGGAATAAAGCCAATGAGGTAAATAACAATATGATGCGTCTATTATAACAGCTCCTCTGTATCTAGACATAGAGAGACATTTCAAGACCGGTGATTAATGTAAATCATATCTCTCTGTGGGTGTTTTGGTGCCCATGATGGCAGTGCACACTGTCTCTGGCCATTCCCCAGAATCTGGCAGAGGGTCAGGAGTTGTAATGACTGAGACAGTCACGCCATCTGGTCAGAGATGATTTCATAGCCATGTAAGCATTCATGACCTTTTTGGCCTTTGGTTGGAGAAATTGTAATTCTGAACACAACCAGCGCAATTAGGAGCAAAATCTTAACCATTTGATCAACGTTTTTTCTTGTTGGCTTTGTTGCTTTGTCCTGTAAGGGCTTGCACAGACTTCAGCCAGAAAGTGCCTCTCCACCCACTCAGGTATTTTCTTCTTTTTAGCCAATTACATGTAGCTACATGTGCATGTGCTTCTTAAAACTAGTTGCCTCTGCTCTGAATGTCTCTCGTGCTCATCTTTTTTGTATTAGTCAAATGAATTTACCCAGAGCTCCATGTGTGTGTTTTACTGATGTTCTGCCTTGAGCATGATGGTGTTTCTTTTTTTCTTCTTCCTCTTTTTTTTTGTGAAAATTTACTTGTTTTCAAGTACACTTTCAAAGCCCACAGAGGAGTGCAAATATTTGGAAAATAAATTAGAGTTCCTGGCAGTTACTATAGTTGTATTATGTATGTTTAAATGTGGCCGTTACTTCTGTATGTGACCTTTTTTGCTGTGTACGTGTGTATGTTTGTAAGAGAGAGAGAGAGAGAGAGAGAGAGAGAGAGAGAGATAATGCCAGCTAAGCCAGTTATCGTGACAGGTAAATTAACCTGTTTTGCTACCCACGTTCCTCCTCGCCCCATGATACCTTGGAGGAATAATAGGCACGACTTCCAGTTATTCTTTTCACTGAACCAGCGTCTACAAGTGTTGACAGTGTGCTTACAGGTGTCTTTCATCTTCTAGATTTGAGCTTTTCAGGAACTGAATGATGTGGGAACACCTTAAAATGCTAATGTGGTCATACTGTACATGTGCCTTCCACTACCAAGGCATGGAAGGACAACCTCAAGCAGTGGCCTCGGGGAGCAGTAACAAACTAAGTTAGCTTAACTGTACCAAGTTGAGGCACAAGTTGCGCTTTCCGCTGCAGCACCAAGAATACAAGCCAAACTAAACGTGTGGCTTAAAGAGTGTGTCGAACACAACAAGAAAAAGGGATGTTTCCTGTCAGCGATGTTACTGTATCAACATCCTGCCACTTGGCTCATCATGTCCGCTTTTATATAAACGCGGTTGTGTCTCACCTCCTTTAACTAAACGCAGCTGATCTTATTACTGTGAATCATCACTGATCAGTCATGGCTTCACTGTCAGCAGCGACGGAATCAATGAAGTGTCTTGATGTGTGGAACAACACAACTTATCCCTTAACTTCATCACAATTTAGCTTACGTTGTTGCTACTGTTATCCAAGGGCACTTCTTCAGGTCGTCCTCCTATCACTCTGGAGTAGAGGCAGGGGTGCATCACATTTCCCGTTCAAGCCGTGACAGGTAGTGTTCCCGCATTATTCATTTGCCCAAAAAAGCTCCAAGAAAAGAGAATAGACACAAGCAGCATACGGAGAACAGTGCAGGCTGTGACTTATACTGCAGACACTGGTTTAGTAAAAGGAATAACTGGAAGTTGTGCCCATAATTCACGCAAAGCATCACGGTGCTCGTAAAATACCATCCACTCTTTTTCCAAAGCATCAAAAATATACTGTGTCTTTGAAAATACCTATTTTTTTTACCTAACATCAGTTCAAGGAATTGGCTGATGCGAGCGGGATATCAAAAGGAATAATTAAGGGAGTGTATATGTGTATATGTTATGATGGTGTTTTTGTGATTGTGAGTCAATGTGCGAGTGTATGAAACGACTCCTGTGGGGGCCGACTGGATTCTGTTCACAAACTGCATCCTGTCGCAATCCAATTACATTTCCATTTCCTGCATGCCCTGTGGTCTTCTTGCTGTACGCACTGTTCAAATACCGCAGGATAACTTATGCCTCAGTATGCACGCATGCATTAACACACGCAAACAAACACACACGCTCAAACAGACAAATTCAGCCTGTAACCACACTACCTCCCTCTATGAAATATTCATTCAGACGGGGTATTTACACCAGTTAAGTGTCTTTCTCGAGGGTAGCAGACAGCTGAGCGCTATGAAAATCGGATAACAGTGGGGGGGAAAGGTATGAAGAGGGAAAAAGTAAAGTGGTGGGATGAAGCGAGAGGAAAAGATGAAGATACAAGTCAGGAGGAGTAGTAGGATGCTGAGTAAAATGTGAGCTTTTTAAATAGAATTGGCATGACTCTACTTAGAAGAAAATGTCTAAATGAACATCAGTAGAAAGGGATTGATGGTTGGATCTGACAGGATGGGATGGAAATAGATTAGCTGCAGTAAGTCCTTGTGCCAACATCTCTCCCTCCTGCTTTGTTTTTTACTACATAAAACAACAGAGAGAGTGATGGGATTGACGACAAAGAAAAAAAGAAACGGGAAGGGATGCTAGAGGAAATTTAAAAAAGACACACCTCAACAGCCTTTACATGTATCTTGCTTTTGTATCCAGCACCTTCAAGTCAATGCCAATCACAGCCATTACCATGTAACACAGTCCATCACCACACCTCTGCCCCATCACTTCCCAGCTGTAAGTGCTTCCCCAGATCCCTGCAGTACACAACCTATATTGAATCAGGTAGTGATGATAGACGGGGTTAACCTTTTGATAGTGTGAATCACCGTTATCCCTTTATCTTCCCCTCTCTCTTTGTCTATATTCTGAAATTGAAAGATTGCATGAATGACATGTGCACTTGGACAGTGGCTCTCTTGAGATTTATTCCAAATCTTCTTATGTTTTTGTCTCTGTCTTTCTCTTTCATGTCACTGGGAGAAAACAAGCCACTGCAGAGAATATTGATTTGCCGGTGTGTTTTGGTCATGTTCTTTTTTTTTTTTTTTTTTTTTTATTTCCCCCACACATGGAGGCAGATTCTTTTTAGCGATCAGACCAATCTGCTGCACAGGGAACAGTCCATCGTTGGAGAGGACGGGTGAGGTCTTGGAGGCAACATATTCTCCCCCCTCCTCTCTATATTTCCCCTTTTATGGACCAACATATGTGCAGGCAGGGGGAGGTGAATGCAGAGGTTGTACGTGTGTGTATGTCTGAGTGTGTGCGTGTGTGTACACGCGTGAAGAGGGCAGAGCCAATCAGAGCAGCACCAGGTACCTCCCCCCCCCCCCCCCCCCCCCCCCCCCCGCGAACAGGGCCCAGCCAACCAGAGCCCCCCCCGGCCCCCCCCCCCCCCCCCCACCCCCCTCGTGTCTTTGTTTGGTCTGCTCCATCTCCCCCCTCAGTGGTTTCTGCTGCAGTATAAGTCACAGCCTGCGCTGTTCTCTCTGACATACACACGCGCGCGCACACACACGCACACACCGATGGAGACAGATATGCACACACACGCAAACGAGCGCAAATCCTCTTACAACTCGCCAGTGCCCAGAGCAGATTAAGGGGCTGCACATCTCAAATTGTATTCCAAATGTGCCACCTTTGCATGGGTCTCCTTCCTCTTCTTCTTGCACTTTCTCCTTTTCCTCCTGTGCCACAACGGGACTTCTGCTCTGCACCTGCTTCTGCTGCTTCTTCCTCCTCCGCTCCGTCTTCAACCTCTGGCAACTGGCCCGTTTGCCTCTGCAGCTGAGATGACCAGGCAGCCAGCCTGAGGCAGAGGAAGAAACTGCCAAGCTCACACAGACACAGAGGTAGAGAGAGGGGGAACCCGAGGGGAAAGAAAGAGGCTGAAAAGGTAGGAAGTGAAGGATTCATTCTGATCTGAGAGCGTCTCTGAAGAAGGAAGGCAGGTGAGGAGGGGGGTCAGCACGGCCAGGTTCGGAGAATTGGAGGTGGAGGAGGTGGGGGGGGAGGAGGGGGGACTAGAAGAGGACAGAGCTTCAGTGCAGAGAAGAGAGAAAGAGGGGGAAAAGAGAGGGAAAAGAGCCAAACGTTGACCATGAAGGCTCTGTTGCTGCTGGTCCTGCCCTGGCTCAGCCCGGCCAACTACACAGACAATTTGGGCAACCTGCACATCCTCTATTCTGAGCTGTGAGTACAACACTCAGCCTTCCTCCTGCATCCTTTCACCAACATCACCCCATCTCTCCCCTCCATCAACAGCCCATGCAGCTGTAAATATGTTGTTGTGCGTGTCTCTCACTTCTTTCATCAGCCATTTGTTTTTTACGTCTGTGTGTGTGCAGTACACCCGTGCATATGTGTGTGTAACTTCCAATGTTTACATCTCTATCCTCACTTTAAGAGTTGCAGTGTGCTACTGTGGTGTGAAAACGATTGCAGAATTGCTTCCTAATGCCCTGCTCATTGGTTGTTGTGGCACTGGGATGCAGTAGAGCCAGCAGGTAGGGCTTTGTGCTGTCCAGGACAGTTTGGATGCTACAGCACTGCAGCATGGCCTCTCTCTCTCTCTCTCTCTCTCTCTCTCTCTCTCTCTCTCTCTCTC
>CALSBV010011200.1:13053703-13092737 GCA_943590825.1 Bovichtus diacanthus | reverse complement strand
GCACGCTGCCCTGTGCTCGGTGAAGCCAGGCTGGGGCTGCTGCCTCTCCACTGCAGCCTCCTGTAACCTGTCTGTCTGTTCTTAGGAAAAGCAAAGTACCAGTCAACAGTCTCCCTGGGAACGTCTCATGTGGTCACTAGAGTCCATGGTGTGTTACATCACTGCTGTAGTTATGCAACCATGTATATACTCAGCACGGATTGCCTTTATTAATTAAAAAGGCCCTGGTTGAAAGCAGCCATCCACAAAAAAAAGATACAATATTGAAGTTTGTAGGATGTTGCGCAACAAATAAACCTTCATAGAACATTTGGACTGGACACACACCACACACAGTGGTTGTCTGGCAAAAAAGCTAAACCTGGCTCAAGTTTCGCCTTAAAGGTGCACTGTGTTTTCTTGTAAACAAAGTTTCTCACTTCTTATTGTTTCTCACCAAATCAAACTGTGTGTACCCTCAAGGTCCAACAAATGCATTGCCTTCCTAATAATCATTTGCCAGGCTGATTTCTTTAATATTTCAAATCCTGTTTACGATAATGTGTACGCTGGATGCACCAATCTACTGCATTGGATGAGTATCGGAACAGATAGGCATCGGCCACGACATGCCCAATCTACATTAAATGCAGTTTCTTTGTTAGTGTCATTATGAAATATTTCCACTACCAGTTATCAGTCACAGTTCCACACAGGGTAGCTCTTTTTGCTGAACTCATTTTACAGGTGTTAATCTTGGGAAAAAGAGATCACTGGTATCGGATCGGTGGTCGGTATCAGGAGATGCCCTGAATCAAATCGGGAAAGAAATAGTTGGCTAGCGAGTTTCAGCTCATTGTTTAGCCACAACTTAACTGTTTTGGTTCACTCTCATGGTATTTCTTTTAGGAATGAAAAAGCTCTAATAGCTTCAGTGTTTTACTGTTAATGTAACACAGTAACACAAGTAACACAACACACCAACACAGATCTCAGTCACTAAGCCAGGAGGAGTTATTAGATTGGCTGTGAGGAGGCAGATTCAGACATGTCTGGGCATGTTGAGTGTGAGGTAATCTATAAAGTGCCTCTCTTTCTCCCCTGTGTTCTCTGCAGTCAGAAACTTTGACCGTTCTTCAGTGAGGAGCCGTTCCTTCAGGAGGTTGAACCGAGCGTTCAGTGTCCTGCGGCGGACAAAGAGTGGCAACGCAGTGAGCAATGAGACGTCTGAGGAGAGAGACAATGCTAGGAATTCCAATGTGCCACCGGAAGGTATGGACCGAGACCTGCATCTCTTCTCTTGTCTTTGTTTCTTTAACATGTGCTTGTATTTTGCACATTGTAGTTATGACTTGATGACCCAGCAAAGAGGGTTCCAGAGAGATGGCTCAATGTGTGTGTGTGTGTGTGTGTGTGTGTTTCCAAATGTGTGCATTTGCGATGTTCCCTCAGCTGTTCGAGGAGGGTGACACTGCTGGGAGCCCACAGTATAACAGTAACATATGTTTCTTTAATAATTCAGCTGCAGATTGCATAAGTCCACTGGTGCATCAGTAGAGACAGATCAGGAGGGAGAGTGGTAGCCTGAGGCTCTTTAGACAGGGATGGGATATGGGAGGTCACTGGAGACGAGGTTGATGACCTTCTCTTCTCCACCTCCCGATTCTTCTACTCCCCTCTATCATTCTTTTCCTTCTTCATCCCCTTCGCCACTCATCCCGTGTCCCCGATTCCTCTCCTTCTCCCTCCAATACAGCCAAGGACAACAGCTCCCATCAACAACTTGATGGGAGTGGTCCCCAGGGAGCGCAGCGTTCTTGACATGGTAGATCCATAAGAAGTTACGTAGTAAATAGAATGTGCTCTAGAAATATTTAAATGAATATTCACAGCCCCGCCCTCGTGATAGTTAAGTGGAGGAAATATAGTCAACCATAAGAGACCATGATGTTGAAGTAGAACTGCAGCATGACAGGAAGAAGGAATGTGGTGTTGCGTAAGAATGAAGGATGACGAACGATCGGGGACTAGATTATTCTCTGAGGCCATCACTGAGGAGGCTGAGAGAATATATTAAATATTCATTGCCTGCCGCTGGAGAGACAAAGATAGACGGAGAGGATGGAAGGTTGAAGTAGAGATAGATCCATACAGAACAAATGAAGGGAAGAGCGGATACAGAAAAAGACAATGGAGCTAAGGAAACAAATAAAGGCATAGTGATGTCCCCATGGATGGAGGAGTGGATGAAAAATAAAGAGAAATGAACGGATGAAAAAAGACAAAGGGTTGAAAGGGTGTGTGATGGAGAGAAGGATGGATTGCATAATAGCTGCAGGTCTCTGTGTTAATGTGGCTTCCACCCCAGAAGCAATCTGCTGCGATAAAGACAAAATATTGACTTTGCAATGGAGAAAGTGCAGCGTGAGTAGAACGAAGGACTGAGGCTACGGAGCAAGAGACAGCCCACTGAGGAATAAGGAGAGAGAGGGACATTCCTCATAACCAAAGAAAAAGAAATACAATGAGGAATACATCTTCTCCGTCATATATTCGCCAAGGCTGTTGGCCAAAAAAGTCCCCACCTACCTCCACATGGTCCAGTTTAGGATGTGTCATTCTGCCGCTAAGTGTAATTCCCCACTGGGCATGAGGGGAGGGGAGCTTGCACAATTGAATGATATAAACTAGCAGACAAGTACACATTTCTCAGAAATGTGAAGGTTTACAATAAGCATGTATTGTTATGACAGAATCCTGTATATGTAGGTTGACTTGATTGAGTCTTGAGGTAAAAAGCAAGTGAAAAAAAATCTGCTCAAAGTTATACTTTTATAAGTACCATGTGCAGATTTCAAGAAACAACTAGAAGCCTTTTTTGATTCACATTTTCATTGTGCAATGGTTGGAATATGTGCAAAGTGTGTGCCTATTATTATAACTCTACTTCCCCGCCCAAGTTATAACCTTGTGGAAATTTCAAATTCAGGGTTTTCCCAAGAATACTTGGTACAGATGTATGTGACTAATGATACAAACATTGAGCAGGGTAATCAGCCAAGTACATTTTCCCTCTTGGCTTGTACAAGTTTGTTTTAGTAACCTGAGGGAGTAGAGACAGCTGGTTCCACTGCAGAACCTCTCCACCATTGTCTACCACACTTTCTCACTCAATGTGTCTCACTTTCCCTCTCTTTCTCCCACTTCCTCCCCTGTTATCTTTGGCTGTTTGTCAAACTTTATTTTTCTTGTCGTTCTACAGTAATATTGAACTAAACTCAGCCTTTTTCTTCTCTTCACATTCTCCCTCAGTGCTGGCTCTTCCTCAGCTGCATCACCTGATCCCTGACGGTGAACTTACCAGTATTAAGATCACGCGGTTGGATCCCTCAGAACCGCTGGCAATCAGCATTGTCGGCGGCAATGAGACTCCTTTGGTTCGCATGCTTATCCAGGATATCTACAGAGAAGGTGTCATTGCTCGGGATGGACGCTTGTTGCCTGGGGACATGATCCTGAAGGTATCACAGTAAACATGTGTTTCACAAATAAGTACGAAGCAATCAAAGTCCCATTTTAAACTGCATCTCTGTTTCCCTCTCAGGTGAATGGCATTGACATCAGCAATGTACCCCACTGCTACGCTGTGGCAACCCTCAAGCAGCCCTGCCAGCTCCTTCGGCTAACCGTGCTCAGAGAACAGCACCATCGCTACCGCTCACATTCGCACAGCCACCCACATGGCCACGGGCACGGACATGATGTCGCCGTGGGCCACCCGTCTCATGGTCTACCCCACCATCCCTTGAGAGATGATAGCATCCATGTGGTCCTGAATAAATCCACTCCAGAGGAGCAGCTGGGCATTAAGCTCGTAAGGCGACCGGAGGAGCATGGCGTCTACATTTTTCACCTGCTGGAGGGTGGCCTGGCAGCACGTGATGGACAGTTGTGCATTGGCGACCGCGTGCTGGCCATCAACGGGCACGATCTACGTTACGGGGCACCAGAACATGCTGCTCTGCTCATCCAGGTCAGTCAGTAGGTCCTTCTTTAAACAAATCGATTATAGCAGGATTTAGCATTTTATATAAAGTTCATAGTTGTGACAAATCAAATTAGTCCACATGTTGGTACAAACCATAAACAACTGTGTTCTGTTCTTACCCCGAGTCCCCGAGGTATTAAAGATAATTGTGGTGATTCAGGCTAATTGTGTTGTGCTGTGCTGTTGTGTCTGCACTCACTGCAGTTAATAGTATTTAATTGTGATGATTCCCTAATGGACCGGGCCATGCGGCTGCCTCTGGTTCCTGGTTGATGCCAGTCAATGGTGGTGTGTTTGTGGTTAATCGTGGTTAATTGCAGTGTGTTTGCGGCTGACTGTGCAGGGTCTCTGTTACCCGGAGTTCCTGTCTGAGCAGTCTGACTGGTCTCTTCTGGGTCTCTGTGGAGCCAACATGGCCTCTCAGAGCAGGCACTTTCTGTCAGAGATTAACAACTGGCAGGGAAGAAATTAAATTAGTCCAGCTAAGGCAATAATGGGCTGGACTGGCTAATTCAGGAGTCAGCTCTGTGCTGCAGGGACATGGGGAAATCTCAGAGCAATGACAGAGTGGGGGGAGAGAGAAGCAGCCAGCCCGTCTGTGTGTCTGTTGGACCACTTGCATGTGAATGTGTGAATGAGTGTATCTGGACTGTCAGTTCAGTAGGCTTGGGTCCCAGAGAGAGATACAAAGTACTGGATGTCAGTGAATTTAAACTATGACTATCGTTTAACTGCAAATTTCTACTTAAATAGCTGGTTCACCCAAATTAAAAAAGAGACTTAGATGAGAAGATTGGTACCACTCTCATATCTGTCCGTTAAATATAAGACTACAGCCAGCAGCTGGTTAGCGTAGCTTAGCATGAAAATTAGAAACCGGGGGAAAGAGCTAGCCAGGCAACAAAAAAAACCTACCAACACCTTTTAATTCCACTAATGAACATGGTATGTCTTATTAATCCCTACAAAAACGCTCCGGTTTGTAATGTTTCTTTAAACCAGTCACAACAGTCTTGGGCAGCGCTCAGCACAGGATGCAGCGATGCAGCAGTAGGCCTAGATTTAAATTTGGCAGACGGACATGAGACTGGTATTAATCTTCTCAGTGTTGCTTTGAAAAACAAGTTTTGCCTAAGTATCATTCACGTCTGCACTCTCCTGTCTCTCAATGTTCTCCAGGCAAGCGAGGAGGGTGTCCACTTCATCGTGTCTCGTCAGATCTGCCTGCCTACCCCAGACATCTTACAAGAAGCTCCGTGGGGCATGGACGGTCCTCCACCATATTCCCCTGTGGATATAGAGCAAACCCTACTGGTGAGCAGCACAGACACGTACACATAAGACAAGAACTGTACCAATACACAGAGAGGAGCTTTGTTCCGCCATCTCCACCTTCCATGATAAATATTCCCTTTCAGGTGCAAATGATCCGTGGAGGTATTATTCTCCCATCAAAGCTGAGCATGTCATTCATGCAGTACTGCGGGCAGTTTCCTTTCAGAGAATTGTTCCATCCATATCAGGCATCTTTTTTTCTCACAGAAAACAACCCACAGGATTTAGAGTAGCTTCCACCTTCCTTCCCTGAAAGACTTTTCCCAGTCCCTTACTGAACCTTGTGATATATCTTGTTTGAATAATATATTTTTTAGAATCAGTATTTTAAGCTGAAAATGTGAGATTTCAAATGTGGTTTAATAGCAGGCAGAAAAGTCTGCTTCTGTAGATCACTATCCTTCAAAATGCAGCGTATCTCCGTACAAGACACAGTTTGGGATACATACCCTGTAAAATAGTTAGATACCTCTCTCATGTCTGTAAATAGGACGCCACAGCCAGTAAGCTTAGCTCCTGAGCTTGAGATAGGAGGAACGCGAACTTCGTTCTGCCAAAGGCAACTAAATCCTACCAGCACATCTAAAGTTCACTAAATAACACTTTCCTAATTATAAAGTCAGTGTGCCCAGCCAAGAAATAGTCCGGCATACAACCACTGAAAAATTCACAAACAAACTAGATATCATGTGTTAATTAGTGACCTTTGGAGGTGGTGCCAGCTCGAATAGAGCCAGGCTAGCTGTTTCCCCCTACTTCCAGTTTTTGTGCTAAGTTAGACAGCTGCTGGCTGTGGCTTCATATTTACCGTACAGATAATGTTATCAATCTTCTCATCTAACTCTGTCAGAAAAAAAAAGCTATATGTCAAACTATTCCTTTAAATGTAACCGTAATTAAATTGGTTACAACTGACTTAGTTGCTATTTTGCTGAAAAGAGATGAAATGTCAATAAGAAAAGATTCTACCACTGTCTTTTTTTATACTCTTTGCTCTTCATGACACATAGTAGACCACGCAGTAGCGTATTGTACACAATGTACACAGTCCACAGTGTACTGTGTGTAGCTTGGCAGTGCCGTGCCACAGGGGTCAGTCACGTGACTACAAGTGATCTCCTCCTGTGAGCGCAGCAGAAATGTGTGAATGCAGCACATCAGCGAAGCTGCATAAGCTACATCCCATCAACCTCAATGTGTCCATGCGTTATTCATTACTCCTCTGTTCTCCCTCGCTCTCCCCCATCTGACACTCAAACAAACTCGTCATAAATAAAATCTCATTCGCTTTATCCCACACACAGCCTCGTTCACGAAACCAAAACGCACATCACGACGTCTATGAATAAATCAGTTGCTCTATATTGAACATCAACAGAAAATGAAGAAGCACTTGAGCTGCCTGATCCTAATAACCGCCATATATTATACATTACCAGTTATGATAATGAGGTCATTAATTACATAGCAACTATGTCTATGTCTATGTCAATGCACTCTTCTTCCCATAGCGGTATTCATATGGATTGTCCTGCCATTAAGGTGTTATCGCAAGTCCCAGAGAAAACAGCCCTTTATTAATATGCAAATGTGCAGCCCACAATCTAATTAGATTATGTACACTGTGGAAGGTGCCCTTGATCTATCAGTTAAGTTCATATCATGTTTGGTCTTGAGTTATTGTGTTTATAAGAAGGAGGCGGATACACAAGAAAGACGACATGGTGACAATGTCAGTTGTGAATGTCCTGCATGTTTTTAGATCTGCTACCATGGCAGTAGAACATAAAATGATAATAGAAAATTGTATTAAGGCAACACTCTCTCTCTCTGTGTTTTCTATCCCCTGTGAAGGACTCTTGTCAGAAGCCTGCATGCTATGAGAAGACAGTTTCACTGACTAAGGAGCCGTATGACTCCCTGGGTATGACGGTGGCGGGTGGCATGTCCAGCCGAGGTTGGGACCTCCCCATTTACGTCACAAACGTGGACTCTGATGGAGTAGTGGGACAGGAGGGCTCCATCCGCAAAGGTAAAATGAACTACTAATGGACCCCTTGATGTCTCTTTCCATTACTTACCTGCACACTCAGTCTTATAATTGTCAGAATATTACTCATATTCTTCATTACAAGGATTGTCATGTTCAGCGCCTTTGTGCAAATAATTACTAATTTAGTGGATATTTGTTTTGTGAGGCTGTCGTTTACTGCAGCTCACATTATGGCTAGCAGACTGTCATGGATTTGTCGTCGGTGATGAATACTTTGTATGTAACGGAGAAAGTGATTGATGAACGCTTAAGATTTATGTTTCATTATGAAGTGTATTCATCCAGCAAAAAAAACTCAGTGATGCTGCTGTGGATCAGTGCCTCGTAAATTGGCTCTAACTCACTTAAACGAAAACACAAACAAACATTAGCATAGCAGTGCTCGGGACTTATTGTGTTCCAGAGGAGTATTTGTGGAGTACTTAATTACATCATTATATGAAATCAGTCAGCTCTGAAATAGAGCAAAACATAGAGCGGCTCACACATAACTGAATGCAATAGAAGAAGCCTTGATATCCTATAATGCAGTTGAAGGCAGGGGAGTGAGAGATTTTAGTGCTGACTGCTTATTCCAGAATATCCAACTTAAAACATATGAAGCCCTGTCATTACACTAAACCCTCGCCGGAGGTTCTGAATGAGAAACATGCTGTGATGGAGCATAAAAGTATCATAAGACCTTCACAAAAACAAAGTAAATTGAGTCTCTTTGTCCTGTGCATGGTTCAAGGTACACATTACTGTATTCATATGGGACATCACAGCAGCAGCTGTCTCTGTTTGTGTGGTTAAGAAACATGTTTGTGTATTGCGATAGACTATTAATTCGCATTAGCATATCCGCGCCGGGCAAGTGTGTCCTATGTCCTATATCGCTAGGAGGCTTTTTAAAGCACAGGTGGCGCTTGGTTTCCATCCCTTTGTGTTGGAGCAGGAAGGTTGTTGAATATTAAATAGGCACATGATGAGTCCCTGCCCTGCGAGGTCTTTTGAAAAGCATTTATCAGGGCAGCAACCCTGGGCAGCGGATGAGCTGTGCTGTCTACTTTCTCCCCCCGCAGGTGACATCTTGTTAAACGTGAACGGGGTGGACTTGACGGGGGTGACGCGAGGCGAAGCTGTGGCCAACTTGAAGAACACCTCGTCTCCCGTGGTGCTCAAGGTCTTGGAGATGCGTCCTCCGGAAGAAAGCATGCAGGAGTGCCCGTTGCCCCCCTGTCTCACACCCTCACCCACAGACAGCACCAAGAGCCCCCTGCCCAATGACGATTACTCACCTCTGTGGGTGTCATGGCTGCAGCTACCCAGGTAAGCACCTCTTGATGTCTCTGTTTCCACTGCATATACATTATTCTACTTTCTCCACTACTTTTTTATGAGCCCAGTATAATTTATACCCCCACCCCCCCCACCCCCCACTTGACCTCTACCAGCTGGTGCCAACCGAAATTTTGACAGAGCCAGCTGGGAAGAGACTACTCATTATACTTTCAAACTAACTTTTCAGCTTAAATATTCACTGCTATTATATCAGTAAAACTTCTGAGGATGGAAAACTTTCCCTCGGATTGTAACATACATACGAATTTATCTTTAAGACAGCAGCACGCTATAAGCTACTGCTGCACCCGCTTTAAGTGAAATAAAAATGTGTTTCTCCTCAAACAGAGAATTGATTAGGAGTCAAAAACAAATACTCAGGCGCCATGGGAATGTAGTCCAGACCAGTGTTGCAGCTAAAGAGATTTGAATGTCATTTTCCTTCAGGCTATCTCTGAGACACTGATATAGACGTCCAACTTTTCTCATTGTTTCACATCTCCTGTTAGGAAAAGTCACACCTTCATTCAAAAGAGCCATTGTCTTCTGAGTTTTGGCAATCTAGCTACTGCACACTTACTCAGTATGGATACACAGTACTAACAATTTAAAGATGCAGTCGAGAGATTAGTGTGTTTAATCTCTCTCTTGGCTCATACAGGCATCTCTACTGCTGCAAAGATATTGTCCTGCGGCGGAGCACTTCGGGCAGCCTGGGCTTCAGCATTGTGGGAGGTCAGGAGGAGGTCAACTGCAATCAATCCTTTTTTATCCGCTCCATCGTGGAGGGGACGCCAGCCTACAATGATGGCAGGATAAGGTAGGCAGCCAATGTATAGCACTCACTGTTGCTTACGTCCAGCTTCAACACGCATGGTCCAAAAAGACTGCACTATTTTTCATTTTTTTGATTAATATCCATCAAGTAATTTCTTGATACCCGTGGTCATTTACATAATCCTAAATTAAGCATGCTTTTTTTTTTTTTTTTTAATGGCCATCCCGCTCTGTGTAGGTGTGGGGACATCTTGCTCGAGGTGAACGGGACGAGTACATGGGGGATGACCCACACGGCGTTGGTGCGCCTTCTAAAGGAGCTGCGGGGCAGAATCACACTGACCATCGTCTCCTGGCCGGGCAGCCTGCTGTAGCGGTGCTCCAAGTCTTCAGTTGCACGGACCAAGGAATGTGGAAGGCACAGCTTTTGACTGGCTGACCACCCTAAGCTTGCTGTGCGGGAGAAGCTTAGAATAGCTGTGTGGATAGCTCACTTCTGATGGACATCTCAAGACTTTGCCAGGAGTTTGGAGAGGGACAAACATGAGACTGGATTGTTACCAGAGGTTAACTTGCCCCCGCCCCCATCTCCCCCACCCCCCACCCCTGAAGAATGCTGAACAGGGAGGATCCAGGCTTGAGCCACTTCTGACTAGGATGTTGATGTTGTCTGCTTAAAGGACATCGTCATTCTCTGGCACAGCATCCAGTGAGTGGGGCGCATCGAGAGGAGACACAACACGTTGCCAATTCCAGTAGTTATATATTAGGGTATGCGTTAAGTTGGACTCACATTTCTTTACTGTAAATGTTGGGTGTCTAAAAAAGTACTGATCCAAGCACTTGTAATACGTTTCTTTTGTTTGTTTGTGGTATGGCCTTTAAATATAGGCTCCATTCTGTTTGTACTGACAGTGGTTGTCATTTTCATCCGTTGACCTGAAGACACGTTGCCAAGTAGTAGTCTGTATTGAGGTTTTTTATTTCACAAGCTTTGGCTAAATTATCCAACCACTGGCAATAAAAATATATTTAAAAAAAAAATAATGGATCAATGTGTTCATACCATGTTAAAAAAAAAAAAATACTATTTAATTAGGTGACATTGTGGAGGCCTTACAAATTTTCTTACTTTTAAGAAAAAAAAACTGACTTGGTTTCTGTGTATCAGTGGATGGTCTGAGGCCCATCTACTGTGGTTATATCTGTCACGCTTCGGCCTGTGTAGTATATCTGATGGTACATTTGGTTAAATGATCAATAAAGTCATTTGAAAAAGAGAGTTGTGTGAGAAAATACGAATACATTCTCAAAAGCCTTACTTCAGCTCAACAAAAACAACAGTAAAAGCTGGTGCAACATAAACATGTTGTATACAGGACAAGCATCAAATCATCTTAAGCTGCTTTAATTCAATTCTAATAAAATGCACCTTTTCTGAAGAAATATACAGTAAGATGCCACAGGGCAGGTCTTCTCATTAAATAGATTGAGAGCCTGAAGTCGGTCAGATTTTAATTCTTGTTGGTCATCTTGTCCTTCCTATTTCTTGGCCTTTTTGTTTCTGTCTCTACTCTGACCGTCCCTCCTACTCTTGCGGCTGCTGTTGCCGCTGCTGTTGAGGACATGGATGACAATCACATGATAATCATACCTATATGTCTTTCATTTTGTGTTTCATGAGGACTATGTGACTGTATGTTTCTGTGTTGGACCTGCTTGATGATTTTTTCGATCCTTCGCTGTGACTCCTCCCTTCGTGCCTCTCACTGAAGCCGTCAGAACTGTGGCGTGTGTGCCTTCGCTCTGCATTGTCCCTCTGCCTCATTCGCTCCTCCCCGCTGAAAAGTATCGTACACACAAATTCTATTTTCTTACATTTGCTTTCGATGAAACTAGAGGGTTTTTTATTTGGGAAAAAAATACAAAAGGAAACATAGCTCATAGCCCACAGGAATGAGACTGCTGGCCTTTTTTCCTCTTCTCCACAGGGAGCAAGATAAGTCAGAACTCAAGGGACCAAAACCTTAACCACAGTGCCTGCTGTCTGCCTGCTCGAGCTTTTGTAGCCTCCCCCCTGGCCTAGACTTTGAGTAACAAAGAGCCCAACACTCGTGTCACAGCATGCACTTAAAGCCAAGCAGACTTGCTGCAGTATCCTCTAAACCAAGAAAAAAAAACACCTTTTCTCCCCTCACATGACCTCCGAAAACACAAATGCAAAACCACATTCACGCATATTTCAACTAAAGACTATAGTGCAGCTGTTCCCACAGCTGTGCACAACATTGTAAATATTTGAAAATGTAGATTTTACTTTTGAACAGGACAAAAGAAAAAATAGTTTGACCTATTGTCATACTTATTTCTAAATCAGTTTTTAGCATGGAGGAGTGCCATGAAGAAGCACACTGTAGTGTCCCATTACAGTAGCTGCCTGCTTTAAAGGATGCATTCATTACAGCGTAACCTTCAGAGAGGCGTCTCTAGTGATCAGAGGCTGGTTGGCTGCAACACTGTGTCCTCCCGAAATGAGATTCACCATAACATAATTACTGTACGTATTACCACTACTAGACTCTCAATTTATTATGCTGTGTTTAAGTCACTGTATGTAAACCTTAAGTTAGTATATCCATGTCAAAACCTCGATGAAGATAGCCGTGTCAGTTCCACTTTGCCTGCTTCTACGTAATGGCGATTATAGCTAACATACAACTGGTTTCCTCACAACACTGTCGATTATTAGGCTCTGATAACCATGCTTGATATTTACATATTGGAGCCAATTAATATGTAGATTCTACTAATGTGACCTTATTTGGTAACTGTGATACATCTCATGGCGCTATGTGTCCAAAAGCAACTGCACAGTTGAAAAATCTCTCCGCTTAGAAAGATTTAAGGCATTCTTCTCTAAATGTGCATCAGAAGCCAAACATATATTGTTAAGACACATTCTTTTTTTATTGATGAGACCTAATACAAACATGCAAGATTTGAATGAAGCTAAATCTTTATTTTAGTGTCACAAACAGGGGCCCAGACCAGGGACAGTGGAAAGACCGATCGGCACCGAAACCAGTTTAAGCTTTCTATCCGCCCTCAACGCCATTTGTTTCAGTTCTTTGGACAGCGACCACCCAGCCACCTCGGCTTGTAAGGAGGAACACTATTGGATTGTTTCATTTTGCCAACTTGACCACCATTTAATCAGGTTATTGATGGAACCATGATTGTGTAAAGACACCAATGCCAATCTGTTTGCTCCAAACACAACAAGGATACTCCTAAGAGGTTGTATTTCTTGAGGAGGGTGAGTGTGAAATCAAACAAAATTGGGGGCTCAGGTCAATTCAAACTGACAAAAGAAAATAAGCGGAAACTGCAGATGAAACAAACATGTTTTGTAAAAGATTAACGGTGAGATGTAGCCCTTGGGAAGAGAGCTCTAAATTATACAAAGCTAACAAGTGAGCAAGTTTTCAATTGTGCTTATTTTTCCAGGAGATAATATTCCTCCATTTTCAAGAGCAACACTAGTGTTGGCTCATGTTCTTGGCCTTGTTTTATGCAAAGGAAGCAGCAGTTTGTGGTCTCTCTTATGTTGCTTCTCAATACACATTACCACACAGTGCACACGTCTTCGGAGGAGCTGATGCTAATTCAGCTCGTCACAATAAGTGGGAGGGGCTCCAGTTATAGAAGAGGAGTCATTACGCCCCATACAGACTACACTGAATTCAAATGACATTGTAGATTGTTGAAAGAGAAAACCTTAATGTCGTCCCAAGGAGAATTCGTAGTGTGTGTGTACATTTAGAATATTTTCTCTCTCGCACACTCCCCTCAACACAAGATGTCTTGGCACAGCTTGCAGTTTGAGAATAATCACCATGACCTTTAAGAATCATCACACTGGCTGAAGGCATTTCTCTCTGCCACTATAAAAGTACCTTCTTGCTCAATAAAGTCATATAGGAAAAGTACAGATACTGCAGTGCTAAGGCAAACAGCTCACACATGGCTGGAGTAATTATTACCATTCACTTGCTCAACACAAAAAAAGAGAGAGAGAGAGCCTTAAGGGGCAGAGTTGTTGCGAGTACAAAGCTAAATATATTCAATATTTGGAGACGGCTCTTGTGTTAGCAGCTGGGATTAGGACCCAAGGCCCATATTTGTTCTTGCTCAAAGCCATTAGCTCTAACACAGAAACAACCACCACACATAACGCCAAAAACACAGTCAAACAGTTCCCAAGGAGGCGGCGTTAGAAGGAGTCAATTATATTGTCGGGGCCTCTGGATTTGTTTTCACATTTTACAATTTTATTCATGTGTAGGGCCCAGGCTCGTCGGGTCGGGCAGTATCACAGATTTCATAAAATGCCTGAGCCTGCCGAGGTGTCATTTTGTTCACTCCATCTCTGCAGCCATTTAACTGAGAAAGCCAGATGATTCGGAGAGCCACACTGCGGATGTGAAACGCCATTTATGATTTGCACAATTAACATGAAAGAAATATCTACAAGAATAAATAGCAGCTGTAAATTGAGGGATAGAGAGTAACGTCTAATGACACATGGAGCAGGAGATGTTGCTATTTCAGCTGCATTATGGTGGAGAATTATGGCCGAGTCCCCAAAAGAAACGCTACTGTGCCAGGGTATGGCAGTACTTTGGGGTGATAAATAAGCCTGTTTTTTTAAAGCCATTTCTCTCAAAGATTATATAATTACTTTTTTTAAGACCAAAACTTAATAACTTAATGCAACCTTATTTCTTTACTGTCTTTCCTATCTCTCCTCGCTCCTGTTCCTAACTACTGTTCTAATCTCTGATAACCATGGTTGATATTTACATATTAGAGCCAATTAATATGTAGATTCTACTAATGTGATCTTATTTAGTAACTCCGACACATCCCATGTCGCTATGTGTCTGAAAGCAACAACGCAGTCAAAACCACTTACTGTATAAAAAAAGTTCCGGCACTTCCCATTTGTTTCAGTTCTTTGGACAGCGACCGCCTAGCCACCTGGGTTTGTCAGGAAGAACAATGCCGGATTGTTTGATTTGGCCAAAAAGAACCAGCATTTAATCAGTTTATTGATGGAACCATGATTGTGTAAAGACACCAAAGCCAATCTGTTTGCTCCAGACACAACAAAGACACTACTAAGAAGCCAATATTTCTGTAGGAAGCCAATCTGATATCCACTCCATTTTTTGAGTGTAAAATCGAACAAAATTGGGGCCTCAGGACAATTTAAAACTAGCAAAGGAAAAGAAGCGGAAATCGCAGCTGACTGTGTGAGAAACAAACATGTTTTGTAAAAGATTACCAGTGTGCAGTGCCCTTGGGAAGAGAGCTTTACCCTACACAAAGTGAACTAGAGAGCAACTGCTGATGACTGTAAGTGGTAAGAAAAAGATTGCTGTTGCTGTATGTTTAAGAAATAAAGACAGAAAATAGCGTTCAATGCAAGGACAAGCAAGCACTGTAGAAGGAGCGTTCAAATTGATTAGGTACAGACTCCGAGATCAGCTCTGGAAAGAAATGTGTTTCACGCATGAAGTTGAGTCAGAAAGACGAAAAGTATGTCCCGTTAAGGGCTAAGTAAGTTGGGTAGGGGGAAAATAAAAACAGATGTTGGTGGAAGAATATACAGGCCCCAAGTCAGACCCTGAAGCCAGGATAAAAGTGGCACCAGGCACAAAAGCAGCTGAGGAAAATAAAGTAAAAGACCTTCTCTGCCTATGGTAGAAGGAAAGAGGCCATTTGGATTTTGCTATACTTCCTGAATCTAAAACAAAACCTGGAAGGGAGACGGGGCTGCTCCTCCAAACTACAAGCCTGCCATCAAAGTTGCACTGAGGATTCTGTTTTTAAACTATATGCAAGACTTGAAATGTAACTCTCTAAATGTTTCCAGCTCAGGAAGGGAATCACTCTATTGTGCCTGAATGCAAATTGAATAAGACTGCTATTGTTGACTTGTGCAAATTAGTTTGAGGCTGTAAAATGTTATTGCCATGCTCTTGATTTTCTGAATTAGCAATGCTATAATTTGGTTTCATTGCATTGTATTACAACTGCCTTTCGTCAATTACCAGTTCCTGTTCCATATTCAGAGTCAGCTAAACACTGTGTTCACACTGAAACTAGCCTTACAGCATTTTCTAATGAAGCTTTGAGGAAAAGTTTAAGCAGGAAGACAATTATCATTTTAATTTCCTCATCACACTGGGTCTTCATTCAATTATTATCCTGTGAACTTACTGTCGAATACGTGCAAGCTTTTCTATCGACCAATGATCAAACAGCCGAAGGGTATCTAAATTAGATTTATGTCTCTTTGAACGTGTGCGCGATGCAATGTGTAAGAAATGGACCAAGACAAAAAGTGGATATTGCATGCTGCCATTGTCTTGTGTGCACATGTGCACATGAAAGAGATGATGACAGAGTCTGAGGCAGCGCCAGTTGGAAAGATGAGAGCCACGTTTATCATCCAGAGATGTGATTTGCACTCAGTGTTGACCAAATGACCAAAGGGTGTCGGGCACAGGCGAAGAGACCGAAACCCACAGTATATCACCCACTGGATAAATACATGTGAGTGTTAAGCTCATGGAATCTATTAGTGGTGGCAGTAAATCCGAGGCATGTGGTCACAACCACAGCTGATAACCAGTAGCTGATGCCCTGCCACACTCTGCCTGTGTGTGACTCAGAACAGCACATGTGGGCTACCAAGCACAGATTCTGCATCAGTGGCCCAAATGCACAATATAACACTCACACTGACCTCACCAATGAACAATAAGGGTGGCTGGAAACAAACCTACGGAAGGCTCCATCTGTTTCTCTCTCTATCACACACACACACACACACACACACACACACACACAAACACTACCTACACACACTAACATTGAATCCCTCCAGTTCCAGTCTAAAAATAGCTCAGAGCAGAGTCATAAATCAATGTAACAGAAAACACATAACGCGTACATGCGAGCGTCTGTGTGACACGCGCATTGTAAAGCCTGATCATGTGACCAGAATGTGTGGCAACACACACCAACAGAGCCCAGAAGGTGTGAGCAGCACGCACTCTGGGCCACAGTTATAGTCCTTTGTGGCTGTGACATTAGAACAAATCCATTGGTGTGAATACCCAAATCTCCTGTGCATTCGCTGTGGGTCTGTCACACACATGTGATTCCCGAACTTCCTGTCTTTTGCAGTTAGCCTACAGCTTCCCAGCTGTACCCATGTCCCACTTCCCTTATTTGACCCTCAAGAGCTTTATATACAAACCTGAATCCAGCCATTCAAATACTCCAGGAAAAAGCTCACCATTTTAGGTAGGAGAAGTGCTGAAAAGCAGAACGCCGTATGAGGATATTTCAACTGACACAGTACAGAAAGAGATACTCGAGTTTGTCATTTTTGTTATTTTGCACTTATTCCCATGCAAGTTCAGTAACAGTAAAGCTGACACAGGAATTCATTGTTATCAACAGCATTACGGCTTTTGCAACCACCGACACAGACTGAGAAATTTCTTCCAAATTTCTGCTGTACTGCATTTGTCTTTTAGGGGAAATAGGCAGTCACAGTCTAATGCCTGAGTCCCAAGGGCAATGACCGGAGTATCCCTGATACCTGACATGTACATGTTTTAGTGAGCTTCAGATCAGCTGAGGAGTATGAGAAGGAGGAAAGATGTGTATTATAGTTGGCAGCTGCCTGAGTTGATAATAATTAAGTATACATCTTTCAAATGGTCAACACTGAGTGTGCAGAGAAAATGTAGGGCAGGATTTGGCTTGTGCGTGAATGTGATCCTGAGTGTTTGAGTACACGTACGTCAGCACTGTGGCTGTCACACTGTAGGGTTGTAGGGAACTACTGTATGTGAGATTTGGAGTAGATATCAGTTTGGGTCTTATCATCCGTGAGCCACAGGGAGGGAGGATTCTCAAGCTCCATGCGGAGGAGCATAGTCAAAATCATTTCCTTGCCGAAGCTGGCAAATAAAGCCAGTTATTTCTTCATCTACGATGCACCCTGGCCTGTCTCACAGCACCAGAAAAAAACAAAACAGAAACAACAATTTCTGCATATGCTGGCAATCATTTATCCTGGCCTGGCAATTATCTTGATTTCCGTCACAATAGTCTGGCGCTCTTTTGCAATAGTGTGCACCCCCCCCCACAATGAACATTAAAACCTTACTGTGATTTTACAGTGCCATACAAAACTAATGTGGGCTTACGTCTTAAGATACAGACCAAGTTAAAGGTCGTCTTGAAACTATAAAATTAGAACAAGGCAAATATTTTTCTAATCCCGTCCACATGTCTTATTTAGCTTTGCTCCTCTGCCACTTGAGCAAGTCCGTGTTATGCAGGCTCCTACAGAATCTCACATCCCCTACTAGTATAGAGCCATGTTGAAATATCACCCACCTTACTCATCTCCTGTCTCACCTGGCAAACAGACTTATCGTTTCTTCCTCTTCGTTCTTTGTTCTGTTTTTGTCTTCCCTTTGAACTTATCAAATCACTCTACTCCGCAAATCTTGCTGTTCACACATGTACGTGTGGTAGAGACAAAAATAGGCTGGCAGCAAATGCGCACATATTGAAGGAGCCCAAAACAGACTGGATATCTGGACCAGAACCAATATTCTATATGTCGCCCAATCCAGAAGGCCAGCAGACATTTTCCTTTATCCACTACAAAGGCACCCAAGAAGAGTGGAAGTAGGGACATGTGAGGGGAGAGGGCACACTGTCTTGTGCTTGATTAACATGATATACAAAAGGGAAACAGACTTGAGAATTGCATTGATTAAATAAAATTTACCGAGGGTAATTTGATCATAAATATTTATAACTTCAAGTCACTGGGGCCCACCTGTGTGAAGAGGAACATCTCTCCCTGTCTCTATCTCTGCCTCTGCTACTGCCTTTATCGTGGCCACGCTCTCTGGATCTGTCTCTGTCCTTGTCACACTCTTCCTGCCGTATGTAGCATTTCCAGGCCTTGGCAGTGTCAATCACTCCGGCGTTGTAGGCCATATTCCTCGGGATTAAGGATGATACACCTGAGAGAAAGAACAGAGCCATGCCAGACAGCTGACGGGAGAGGACCAAAAACAGAAGCAGCCAGGAACGGCATCTGTTCTCATTTCCTCAATGTATAAATTAAGCGTTCACCAAGTCACTGTATTCAGAGCAGCCCCTGCCACAAGAGTTCTTCAAAGTTCTTCAAAAACAATACCTACATATGACTAATCTAACCTCTAATGGCAACACTTCAATGGTAACATTCTTTCATATTGAGGACACAAACTCATTGGAAGTTGAAACAGAATATATAGGGCAGGTACCAAAAGAAAATATCTAAAAGAAGCTGTACTAAAAAAAACAATCAAAGCACACATTCAAAAGGCTGTAAATGTACATTGATCTGTTTTAGAAGGCTTGTGGTTCTCAAGGGCCGGATCACATCTTTTTATTGACCTGATGGAAATGTATCGCTATTCAAAGACAGTCGAGAGCATGAAGTGGGGAAATTCCCTGAGCGACTAACTCCAGGAGTCCATTAACACGGTATAGACGGAAGCAGCACTCGTCTTCGATCTGGATTGATAAGCGTTATGTGTGTAAAGTCATCATGACATAGTATGTGCAGTACTGTAAATAGACTGAAGTTCTTATCATGAAACATCATGCATCCTGGACTTCTATAGACGTAGACATATGCACCTGAGGAACATGGGTGCAGTGAAGTTGAGGAATCATCAAAGCCTTTAGAGTGTCCACTGAAAATGAAAAACAAAAAGTCAACAGTCACAAGTCACACATAAAATCTCTTCATTACTCCACATCCTAGTTTGCAACGTACACGTTTTGTTAAAATATTATAGTATTTTTCAATCTCCTTGTTAAATATATACTATATTCCTGGCAGGCATATATTGCCAGTTATCATTAAAATGTATATAATACTTATGAATCCATTCTATGATTGCGTAAAAGAAACAGATTGAGCGAACAAATGTACAGATGAATCAATGAATGAAAAAAACTTGGACTGGTCTGCAACAGTGATCAAAGCACTTTTCTAAATGCACAGCTGTGTTTCCTAATTTTTTGAAGGGACTGGCTCATTGTCAAAGAGCATTGTGTGCTCGCCGACCCATGAGGAATGGATGGAGGGCACATTACACAACTATCTGGATCTTCTGCCCGTCCACGTGGCCCGGACACACACCCGCTTCCAACTGAAAACTTCTGAGTGAGCTGAAGGTGTGTATGAAGCTCATCCAACGGGACTGTTTCCCACCAGGTGCGAGTCCAAACACACTGCGCCATGAATCCCGTAGTAAGCAGGTCCATCATTCCTTCGCCAGCACTGACCCGGGCCAGTTTTCTTTCACTACAAATGTTTTATTTTGCTGTAACATAGACACGGAGACGTAGAGAGGCGAGTTTGTGAATGGAGACGGAATGAGTGAATGGAAGAGTGCGTCTGGGTGAGCGAGCATGTGGCTGCTGGCAGGGCCCTAACAGGGGCATAATAACTGTATGCTTAATGGTTCGTCAAAGCACTCTGCACTACTCAGTGCTCACACCTCTCACTTTGTGTCTGTGTTTTCATCAATATAAACACTGATGATTTTAAATGAAACTAAAATGCACCACAAGCTCCTTTAAATGGTCAATAATACTTATTATGATGTTAAGAGAAGAGTCATCCATCGCAGGACGATTAAAGAATAGATACCATACCTATTCTTTAATTAAAGAAGTTAGGGGTGGGCGATATTGTGAACATGTTATTTACGCAGTAAAACGACCCATGTTGCTCTATTGATCTAGATGTTACTACCCTCTGTTATATAAGGCTTTTGTGGAAAAATAAGTTTGGATTTTGGACCATGACCAGGAAAGGTAAGCCAGCAAAATACTGCCAGATTTCAAATAAAGAACAAAACCAATAAATCATTATACAGATCAGCTAAATGTCAATATGTTTCTGTTTTGTCCTTTCCAACATTGTGCTGAATTGTTAGACTTATTATTTGACAAATACATTAAGTTTAGAATGAAGAACATTACTGTTTAGTAGCAGCATGGTGCTACTAATCTCCCTATAAAGGCATATCATTGCAAAATTAACACTTGTTCAAATACTAAATATGGACATTGGGAGGCGTGTTGGCCCTTGGCCCTGCACACAGCATGGGGAGCCAGGGCCAAGATCGTGCCAGGAATACCTGCTGTTCTTAATATCCCCAAGGGAAAGGCTGAGCAGCAACAGTGAAGGAGGGACTATGTGTGTAGACGCTACACATGTGTAGAACAGTTAAAAAGGAAATTATTCATAAAGCATACGGGAGATGGCTGGCAGAGTTCATAGGAACAGTAAGTCCCTGAAGGATGTGAGGATTTGGCAGATGGATTGAGATGTAAAAAAAAAAAAAACATCCTTTAGGACAGAGCACAGAGTGAATTCAGGCACACACACACAGACACAGCAAATTAGGAGAAAGGGAAAGATTAGGAATGAGAAAAGAGAAAAAAGATGAAGGGACAGGAAGCTAGAGAGACAAACAGAGAGATGGAATGAGACAGGCTGGATATAGACGACATCCAAGAGAAACAAGCTCAGCAGCAAACAAAACCTGAGTGGAGCTGCATTTAGGGGCTTGTATGAAAATGCAGGAGGGCCTTGGGTACAAAATGTCCCACTTATGATCTAAGTAGTGTAAATTAGAGCTGAAATGTGGGAGTTTGCAGACAGGCTGTGACATAGAGGGGAGTGGGAGACGCCTTGGACACTGATAAACAGCCACAAAGAAGGTTGCTGTCTTGCTTTCTACCTTATTTGGCCATTGGTCCAGCTGCAAGATCAGCAACATAGTACAGTGATAAAACTGATCTAGCTCAGAATGAGAAGCAGTAGTGTCAGAACACCTAAACACGGGTTGTCCTTTGGTGTCAAAAAGGGAGCCACGAGGTCTGCCTCCGGAATTAGAGAACTGCTTCCAACAGCAACTATTCTGTTTTAAATGTTCAGCACTAATGCAGCTTTTATTAATGATCTCTAGTCCAGTCTCGGACTAATGTTTTTCTTTTCTTCACACATTTTTGCTGAATTTGCTTCTTTGCCGTAGCTGCACCTGAGTCAAACCTCCCTGAATAGCGATCAGTGCGCCGTTTCCCTGACAAATCTCCATCCCAACTGCACGGACCTACATACAGACTCTGTAGCAAGCATACATGATGACACATTCAGGGACTCACCTGTCCAAAGTAGCAAAAGGGGAGGGAGGAGGGGGTCCTGATCGGTAAAGATAGGCTGCGTGGAGAAGAAGACAAGGCCATTACTTGTGTGACCAGGTTTTCATTTTATATTAAATGATCTTATGATTTCAAATAATGTGAACACTACCCAACCTGAAAATGTAAACCTTATATAACCATTGAGATAAAAACTTCATATCTTAAAAAAAAGAGTCCATTCATCTAGATTAATTTGTGTCTTCCCCTCTATACTTTTTAGATTTCTTCTAGCAATTTGTGGTCCAACCTGAACAATGTTTAATAATTTTTTCTTTTATGTTTGTGAAATTGGCAAACAATACTGTGAAACCACCATCATCTGTGAGGAGTGTTGTTGGATGCACATGGCCAGATGCTCTACGACGCCTTAGCAAGGTAAAGCTCTGGTGTCTATGGTGGGCACGGTCGGAGACAGCGCAGACAGAGAAACCCCCTTTAATTATACTGCAATGAATATAAAATAACACAATGTATGTCTCGTTGCAATCGGAATTTATTTTTTTCTGCCCCAATTTTCTCTCCAATTTGAAATGTCAAATTCCTAAGGCAATGCAGTCATTTTCACTGCCAACTCCACTGTTAACCTGGGGAGAGAGACATTTAAGTCTTACTCCTTTTTCAAGCTCGCTAATAGGATTTCTGCCTTTGCTGAAGATTAGTTTGCGTCACAATATTAAGGAAGCAGTTTGAGCAAAAACACAGTTCAGGCATTGGCACAGTAATACAGAGACTGAGTTTAATAGGCGATTATGCCGAGGTGTTTAACTTCATAAGGGCTAATGTTACATGCTGTGTGCTTAAATTACTTGTAGTATAATCTGTAAGCAAAAAAAAAAAAGCAACCTGGCCTTGTTAAAAATTTAGAACATATGTAGTTCTAAAGGCAATTTTTAAAAAATCTGATCAGATGTTTTCATAACACTAAGGTTTCCTAATTTCCTTTCACTTTAATTACGAGAGAAGTCCAAACTAAATGCATTTCAGAATGACAGCCAATAGAGAGAGAGAGAACACAGTTAACGTAATACATCGCAGACAAAAAGCCACAACGCGGCAAAAGTTAGCCGAATCCTATCCAGCAAAGAAAAACTATTTTAGTTGGCTGTCTATTGAAATAATAGGAAGACACTAAGAGTGGGAAGATAAATGCATCAGCATTAATAAATGTAACATATAACAGCCACAAATTCAAAAATATCAACAAGATAATATAATAGTTTATGGTCCTACTCCTTTTAAGGTAGAGGAATTAGATGAGCATCTAAATGTCAGGGCAACAAAATGTCCTACTTTCCTTTTCCGCAAACAATAAAACCGGACAAGTCAAACGTTTGGATGCACAGTTAATGGTCCCACTTGCAATAATGCTCAAATTTTACTTGACCAAGCAACACAATCAGTTCTGAGCCACATGCTTAGGCTGCACCGAGTACACATTCCCATGCGTACACACACATACACACACATGTAGAGATTCCTTTGAAGAGCCAAGGCAAAAAACACACATTCACATCTGGATACCATCCCCTTCTTTTTTCCATAAAGACCCCTAAACGTGAGAGTGGCTCAGAGCAGTTTTCAACAGAAGACAGAACATAAAACATGGCTGAAACAGGAGGAGGAATAATAAGAAGTGTTGGAAGTTCAAGCTTGAATATGAAAAAAATGAGCACAGGGCTCCCCTGCTTTGTAAGTGAAATGTAGAACATCTTCCTTCCCTTTCAAATACAAGTCCCACAGAGTTGAGAGGCCTGCACTGCTCTCTATGGAAGACTGACCCAGCAAGGCCTTTGATACTTCAGACACCTGGACACCCAAGGGAAGACGCGCACACATACACACACACACACACAGACACACATACACACATACACACATAAACTTCCATCAGTCTGCGGAAGAAAGGCCTGCAGTGTAGTGCCGAAGGCTGGATTTAGGCAATTCCTTTCAAGAAAACTAACCAGAAGACAATGGTGATTCATCAGGAACTGTGTTCTGCATGCAAACAAACACTGCAGATAAGTATTCCTTACAACAAAGTCATCGCATGAGACACCAAGAATTTATAAAAATCAATTACTATGTAGAAAATACAAGAAGTATGTATTAAAAAGTAATTCAAACTGGAACATCTCCAAGAAATGCTCCAAGAAATTTCCATTTCCAAGAAAGGTCAAGAAATGCTATGTAGTGCGTACTGCATACACACACACATGCACTCACAGTAAACACCAGCTCGTCCACACACATGCCATCGATGTTAGCGTGAGTGAGTAATTGTTTCTACCTGTGGTGATCTCAAGTGAGTGTTTGATGAGGGCTGGAGTTCCATGCTTGGCAGCATATGAGAGAGTTAATGGCTGAGGGCTAATTGCCACCAATTTTGCTTGCGTGGCTTTCTCTCTCATGCTAATGTTTCACAGAGCTACAGGCTGGAGGGTTTTAGATGAAGTTGATATTTCACATCGAACCACATGCTGCCGTTCTGCACCACGGCAGAGGTCTGAGTTTTGTTTGCTTGGGTAAAGGCTACTGTCTCCTGCAGAGACTCAGCAACATTGACAGAAGTGAACAATTCCTCTTGCAGTGACCTTTCATTGCCCTGCGGCCTGTAAAGAGCATAGCCATTAGCTGCAGGTCAAACAGCTGGCTTTCTCAACTGCAAGCCTCGCAATCAACACTGGGCGCAGACTGTTGATGTAACTGTTTTCTTAGTATTAAATGATGAAAATGCATGAAGCTTATTAGTATTTGAACATATTATGTGGGTGCGGATAGTCCTTATTTTGATTCAAATGAGAATAGCTATAGAGGTCAGCAGTTCTCATCAATAACTCTGACCTGAGGGAATCTGGTAATGGTGTGGTCAATTGAGAAAGAACTGCACATCTGCTCGGCTATGATCGTCAGTCAATGCATCTGTGCCAAATGGAAGGACACACATACAAGCTGTGTCGCTACACTGGCGGTAGTGACCCACTAACCGGCTGTAGGAAGCATTAGCTGCAGCACAGAGCAGCAGTCAGCCTCACCTTGGCTCTGCGCTGTGCTGCACTGACAGATGACATAAGAACAACCCTGCAATGACACAGTCCCACCCCGAAATCTGCACCGATCAAACACACTTGGCATCTAATGTCACCTTAATGAAAAACAAACAAAAAATTAAAGGGAAGAAAAAGCAAACCCCTTCTTTCCCTCGGCTCTATTCCCTACGGTAGGTCTGTTCAGCACATTTCTCATGCAACAATATGCTGGCCCAGCTCTTTTTTTTTTTTTTACCAGGGGCTATTTTTAACATGTAGCCCACATTTGCATTACAAAAGCAGGCTGGGACTATAACTTAAAGAAAGGGGAGTGGCCGAGATAAAAGCCACGTAAATACACTTCAAAGCTGGAGTTGACTGTTCAAAGCTGCAGTCGGCAGGATGTTTGATATTTTGTTTGTATTAGCAGCTCTGGCACGGGTTCACCAGGCAGTGTGGGGCTCACAGGGGGTGTGTGAGGGGTAAGAAGGGGGCCTAACTCGGCGCATCTATTTTGGAACCTTTGAAGATGAAGATATGACATGAGCTCAGCTGTGTGTTTAGGCCAAGAAGCCTTCTTGGATTTCTATCTGATTCACTACAAAGACCGAGAGGAAGTCCAAAGACTGACAGCACCTGGATGGCACTACAGGCACCTGCCAGCAGGAAGACATATATCCATACAATGTCTTCAAATGCGTACACACATGCACACACTGTTGACCTCTGTCCTTCAACTCCACAGGATTATTTATTATGACTCGTGTTGCAGCTTCACAAACACACATGGTCAGATCGCCATTAGTCATTTGTGCAGCTGCATGGTGCATGATGTGGCCCACAGGGGGTTCTAATGGGGCCCTTTCCACCTGAAATCACCACGTTCCACTTAAATCTACTTCCCCAGCTTCTTAAAAAGACAACTCATCTGTTCATAATCATCAGATTTCAAGAAAAAGTAATATGCAAAGATGTTTGCCTTTAAATCTAGGGATAATGTGATTGAGCGCGCATATAAATAAGTGTGTTGTTTTATCCCAGTGGCGTGGGGACTTACGTGGTGGACTGATATATGCAAAGAGGGAGTTGAAGATGTATGGAGAGGGCAGATAAGAAGTAAATCTATCCGCCTCGGGGGACGTCTCAGTAGCCATCTGCAATGTAAACACAGTAAGTATTAAAAGATGTGAATGTGTCTTTGTTTCTCACTCACACACAAACGCACACTACCTGAGAATTGTGTCCTTTCACTCTGCGCCTGGATCCAGGTCGTCCTCCAAACACATCATTGGTCGCTCTTGGCACTCTATTGATACAAACAACTACATCACACCCTTGCAAAATGTTGATACGGTGCCAAAAATAGCAAGTGAGCTGTTCTTAAAGATAAGTCACTTTTCACATTCACATTTTGATGTACACTTATATAACATTATTAAAAACAGGACTTATAATCTCACTCCCCGTGTCCCCATCAAAACCCAATGCGGGTCCATTAACGCATTAAACCTCCTTATCTGGGTCATCTCGCCTTCTTCACAAAACAGCCCTTTACAGTCCTAAACCCCACACCACACACCCCCATCAAGCGCACACACACACACACACACACACACACACACACACACAGACACACACACACACGCACACACACACACATATAACCCCTTTCTGTCACTAGGACTTAATCATCGGCAGAGGGAAAACATACAGAAAAGAAGGAATAACAACTACATCTAATGGCAGCTCAATAGGGAAGTGCTGGGAGCCCCTTAATGTCTCTTCTGCTCGCTTCAGCTTTGAAATGCACACCAGATGCATTTTTGAACCCAATAGCTTTGTAGGGAGAGAGCACACGCTTTCTTTTAAATGCGGATACAACATGAATTTAAAACAAGGGGGAAATCGTTACCTAATCTAAGAGTACAGATAAAGCGCATGGTACATAGTGCAACACATCACACGCAGATACAGCAAGAGCGTCACATTTTCAGACTCTGAGAGAATCAGACGGCTGCTGTATCAAAGCCTCATTGAACACATCACCCACTACATAACAGAGTGTGTGTATTTGTCTCTGTCATGCTACAGCATGACTTCCTGGTTCCCCCTCCGGTCCAGCCCTTTCACTCAGAAACAGGGAGATGCATGACGCCACACAGCGCTCAGATCCACATGACCTCACCTGAGGGGCAGCCTTGCAAACGGAGGAGAACATCATTAAGGGACAAGTGGCTAGTCCTGCCAGTAAGCCTCCTCGACAACCATTTAACTAAATGGGAGGTAGTCAGGGATAAGATGCTGTTGTGTATGAGCAAAAGGCACCTGGTCCATAAATAAACCCACAATGCATGCTGGGACTGGACGCTATTTACTAACATGACAAGCATCTGCTGCTCATGAGTGTATACATAAATAATGGGAGACCAACTGGGCTGTAAAGCATGGTGGGCCTAAAAGCCGTGTCTCCCACAGGCTTCAGCCGGCTCTGGTGTTCACACAGCCATTTGACAACACAGAGCTGACCCATTTAATGTACATGGGTTTGTTTTTTTCTATTACTATGCTACTCTTAAAAAATATATGTGTCATATGCATTAAGGAATTGTGTGGTTATTCCAATGTTTGTAAATTAATTCAATACACTAGAGAAAGTATTAATTAAGCCCTTTGATTCAAGTAAAAGTACCAAAACAACAATGCAGAAATACGCAATAAAAAGGTAAAGTTTCTGATTGTTCTACTTAAGAAGTACAGAAATAGTAATACTTAAAAGTATTAAAAGTAAAAGTACTCACAGCAGAGTGGCTTATTGTATATGGTTCAGTATTACTGATGCATCAACATGTGAGCAGTGTTTTCATGTTGCAGCTGGTCTAGGTTAAATTTTATCTAGATTTTAATCTATAACGATACATCATATTTTATTAGTTAATTATTACAAGTAACTACAGCTGTTTGGTAACTGTAGTAAAACATGCAATATGTTCCTCTCCAAGTAGAAATATTAAGTATTAAGTATTATTAAGTATAGTATTAAATGGAAATAATCAAGCAAAGAACAAAGTCAAAATTGTACTTAAGTACTTGAATAAAATTACTTATTTACTTTCCACCCTTGTGGAGGGCAAAGTAGTGGAAAGATATTGTTGAATGAAAACATGTAAGAATAAAAATAAAGTAATAAATAAAATAAAAAAAGTGAAAGAGGGTCACAAAGTCTGCAAAAAATTTAAATTGGATGTCAAATGTTGTTCATCATGAAACTCTAAATCAATTATATGGAGAGAAAAAAAAATCCCTTCATAGTGTGTGTCTGCATACCTTCTATGAAATTTCACTCCAGCCTTTAACAGATAAACATTAGTCTCTGTTTACCTCAACACTTTGGGATCCCTTGCCAATACAACACTAATATGCTGAGCCCATCTTAGGATCAGAGAAAACAGATGGCACCAGGCTGATAAAGTTGTTGTGGCACAAACAAACAGAAAAAAACATCTGCCAGTTTCTCCAGGCTCTGAGCTCCGAGTCATAGTAAAGAAGGGATATTAGGGTGAAGCACTGAGGACACAGAACTACAGTAGACAGTAGGTACAAGATACGGTACCAACCTGGAAGCTGGGCGGCCTGAGGAGGGATAAGCAGAACAAGACTCATCTTCTTCCTGACTAGTGTGCCCCTTCAGGACCTGAGTGGAATAACAACAATTTCACACTCCTCTGCTTTCTAATCTGCTCATTATTCATTTCTACTTTAAAAAACAAAAACAATAGTATCTGTTGTGATTTATATTTTCAAATTATGCTCTCCCTCTTGAGTTTATTGTCTTTATTGTTTATTGAAAGAAAAAAAAAAAGCGATTGACCCATTGGCCCATCAGTAATATCTTGATTTACCGTGCTCTTAGCGTATAGTTTTCCAGTAGCTGCACCGACTTCCGCATGTTTCTTGCAGTACGTGTTCCAGCTTTCTTCATCAAAACCATAGTTAAAGTAATCTGCGATGTTAGCACCTAAAAGCAAAACACCAAATAGCTATGAACCACATCCATTTTAAAACGAGTTAGAGAACACCATGGTAAGAGTAAGCTACATCTACAGGCTCAGAGCAGCACTACTTACCAGCAGACATCCATGGCTTTTCCTCTGAACACTCAGCATTCCCCTTCAGTTGTGGGATTTCTTGGACACTGTCCAACGCATCCATGTCTAGTCCCTTTGTATCATTATTAGCTGTAAAACATTTGACAGGGTTCAAGCGGTCTGAAACAGACGACTCACAATCGCCAAGGACTTTAATGTTAAAGATTATTATTAATTCATTATTCACAGGCTGTCTGACTTTCTTTTTTTTCAGCATAAAGAAAATATTCAATTTGCTCATCATAGTGAAGAGGTCCACTAATGAAGAAGATGTTAGGGATGAGCAGGGATCACTTTTGAAGGTAGAAGATTCTCTGAGTCATCTGAACAGTCAACTTCAGGCTGAGCTAAAAATATCTTTTTTTTTTTTTTTTTTTTAACAATGACTATGACTAAAAGAAATATAAAGATAAAAGGACACCTACTTACCAACTGTGTCTGGTAGCACCCTTCTTTCAGCAGCACAGGTGTGTCCCCAGAGCAGAAAACAAGAGGTCCGCACGTTATCCACACAGTTGTCTCCAACATGGTGACATTAACTTGAACACTGAGAAACACTGTTCCCTGGGTTGAGCGCTAATAACCTCATTTCAAATGGCACCTCCGCACACAAGACTAATATATCACAAAAATACAATGAAAATATCTCAAAGCTACATTTTGACAGAAGTGGGTTCCTGACTAATGATGTACATTCATATTATACCCATCGGGCAAACAAACCCAATAAAAGGCTGAAGAATTCGACATTATTTTGTCAGAAGATGGAAAGTAAACAGTTACACTGTCATTATGCATGGCCGCGTGGTTACGCAGAAATCGCTGCATTCATCAGCACTGTCATTGTCACTTTCTTCATCATCTCAGACAGCTTTCCAATTACCCCATAAAACATAAAAAAAAAAAAAAAAACACATGAAAATAATAATCCTATCCAAAAGGTAAAGTAAAAAATATTGTGCACAGTAAATCATAATGAGAGCTGGAGATTAAATTCTACAGTGAGTCTAGCTATTGAGCGCTTTACTTTACAGAATGTTATTATTATTATTATTATATGTAATCTTAGCTTTTTAAATACAATTATCCAGAACTGTTGAAGTTTTGTTTGGATCCCTGAGGTGGGTAATTCTAACCATCGGGCATCAGGGCGTTAAGTGTGCCAAAAACAAAGACACGACTGTTATCCTTTGAATATTTTACACATTCTATTCAAGCCACAAATGAAAAAAGACAGAACTCACACAAACAAACAATAAAGGCCATTGTTGAATCTGTGTACAGTGTTACAGTAACTTACTGTAATTGCCAGGTTATGCCACATTTACCCGAAGGCAGAAAGGCTGGAGAATGCAGACCACTGATATCATCAGTGCCTCAGTTGTGTGATTGCCTACATCCACATTTCCCAGCTCACAAATAAACACTGCTGGCCTGGCGGCAGATTTAATGAGCGTCAAAATACTTCTTAATGTTGCACATGACTGGCTGCACATTTCCGGCAGCACACACGGTGCCGTCACACACTTATTGTGCAACTATAATGATCACTGTCATTATTGTACTGTGAAAAGTGTATCATAACTGAATGCTTCATTGCTGTAATGCATTCGGTTGTAATTTGGAAGCACGTCAGCACAGTTCACTCTACTAACTGTCACTAATGGCCTGTCTAACCTGTGTGTTTATGATTAACACAGTTCTGACTTAGATGACTTAGTTCAAAGTAAAAGAGGTATTGAAGAATTAAGTGAGCAGGCGTCTCACATAGGCTACTTTCACATGCTTATGGGAAGAAAATAGTCAAATGCAGCATTATGCCTGTAACATTACTTTTGAAAGGTATTTATTTATTTAAGGAAAATAAACTATCATGGTAACACACTCTGAAATCCTCTGTTACAATGTACACAAAAGGCCAGAACATTCACTCGCTCTCTCTCTCTCTCGAGACGTCCGACCAATCCGTGTCCAGAGTCAGTGTGTGGGCTCATGTGTTACATTTTTTACTAAAGCAAAAGTACAAAAATAATTGCGTTACAATAAGTACGAAATGTAAAAGTACTCATTATGCCAAATGGTCCATTTCAGAAGAATATATATTATATTATCGGATTATAACATGGCTTTGATGTTGAAGCTGGTAAAGGTAGAGCTCATTCACCCCCCCCCCCCTTTCTGATTCATCTGATCAATAAATGTGCATTATTAATCTGAATCTGCAAAGTAACAAGTAGGCTAACTGAAGTTGTCAAATGGTGGAGTAAAAAGTACAACTTCAAAATTGTACTTAAGTATAGTAGACTACTTGAGTAAATGACTCTCTAAATACAGTGCAACATATACAGTGTGTATATGCCGGTATAATACACACCTGGGTGGGATTTGATCCTCCTCTTTTCCCTCCTTCTCATCTTTCGGGATCAGGTCAAAAATCACTGAAACACACGCACACATGACAAACTTTGATTTGACACGTGTGTCACATACAGCGGCCATCAGCGATGATCTCTCTGCTTAATCATGACGTCCTTCGTGTCGCAGAGGATCACGTACATTAGCTAACATGCATTAACAGTTGGTCTGTTTAAAGTTAACGTTACATTGATATATCTTTCCCTCTTCATCTTCGCTGACACAGCTGTCGGTGGCATCCGACTCCGATGAAGACATGTTTACATCAAAAACAGGTCAATTTAAACAAATATACACCAGCTTTGAAAAATAATAATGTTTTTAACTAGTTTTAAACTTCGTGGAAAACAGAAGTTTCAATAAAACATCCGTGTCAATACAATGACATGACAGTTTCGAGACGTTGCCATGGGGACAGTTAAGGAATAACCCAGCCGTTGTGTTGACCAACTGCAATTAGCCTAACCGTTGATATCAAATACATATTTTGTATTGATTTATTTATTTATTTTCAGTCATGACATGTCGTTGCTGGTAATGGCAGTGCATTAAAGAGACGGTGCTGTCATCGTGATGAAGGAGGCGTAGAGACAGAATCACACTTTCTAACTACAGAAATATTAGGGAGCAATTATTTCCAAAATATAAATAAAACATTCCCCGAATTATGTCTGACAGAAAGGGAGAAAAAAGAAAGTGTTTGCTGGTAAATATGTCAACCAGACAACCAGTAGAAATATAGACATTTATAAAAGTAGCCTTCTTGCTTACCATATTCTACTTACCACCCCATCTCCCTTTTCCCTTTTCAAAAAAAAAATAAAGTTGTTGACTAATATCTGTCTATTCTATTATATTAACATTTCTTTATTTTATTTGAACATCTCTTTATTTAAATGTTATCATCAATAGATTTACTTTTGTTATTTATAGAATATCAAATATCTTGTATTATCCATACTATCATCTCATTATGTTATTATCATTAGATAACATAGTAGGTAACACTTGCATTGTTTCTGTTTGTCTGGCATTGTTAAAGTTGAATCACATTGAAAGTATAGGAATACTCACTTGATTAGGTTACTTAAAAAAAAGAAAAAAAGATATATATGTATATATTATTTACTTATTTAAGTACTTATTTAATTATCTATCTTGTTATATTAACTAATATTGTTAATTTAATTCATTGTCTTTCATATTAGTAGTTGTGCTTTTTGCAACACATGTCAAATGTCATGCCACAAAAAGCTTATTTAAATGAACTCGGAACTCATCGATAACGAATCATTAGCACCTCGTGCGAGCGTTCTCTGGATGCTGGTTATTGCCATAGCAACGAGACAGAGCTTGAGTGACGTTGATAGGCTGCGACGCGCTATGCCACGTCACCTTCAAGAGACTTGTGTGTTTGTTTTGTTGTTGAGCTACTTCAGCTAACATTTCTGATGCGTATTCGAATTCGTAGCATTTCAGCTAACGTGGACAATTGACAACAATGACGACGGAGGACTTTGCGCGCTTCCCGCTCCAGATGTGGGAGAAGGTGCTGGCGAAGGTAAAGAAAGCTGTTGTTTTTATGGACGACAAGTGTGCAGAGACTCTTCACTGGTGCGGAGGTGCTTCCGTCCTCCTGGAGGCTGGAGCCAGGAATGTGAAGGAGTTTTCGAGCTTCGAAGCCTGCGGTGTGAATGAACCGAAAGCCGTGTTTGTGGTGAGCACTTTGTTGAAGGGCACAACGGTCGAGATCATTAAAGACATCATATCCCTCAGTCACTTCCAGTACTGTATTGTCTTCACCACTGTCGCTCATTCCGTGCACCTACTCGCCAATAATGTCACCGCAGAAATGGAAGGCAGCCCCGTGTTCGAGCAGTTTGAAGAAAAGCTGTGCGAGTGGATGGGAAACATGAACTACACGGCTGAAGTCATGCACGTCCCGGTGGTCTTCGCGCCAGTGTCCCAGCAGCTACTCCTCACGCCGGTGTTCGCACACCTGTTCCCCCTGCTGCCCCCTGATCTGCACTCAATAAATGCAAAACGTCCAGAGAAGAAGAGATTTGGAAGCTTGCTTGACGTAGACATGCACTCTCTCCCCGTCGAACTGCAGATTGAAATCAAATCCTTGGCTTCAGCTTTAAATTCAGTGTTTGAAGCTACAGGCACCAGGGAAGAGAGTTTTGCTGTAGGTCCCATGAGCCGCATCATAGCAGGGGAACTGGCCAATCACCCACAGGCAAAAAACCGAAGGAAGACCGCCCCAAATAAAACATCCATCATTTTTGTGGACCGAACAATGGATATTACAGGTGAAAACTGCAAAAAGAGTGTTCTGTGATCAGTATTGAGAATAAATATAGTGATGTTGATGTGTCACTGACGACTGTTTGGTTCTCAGGAGCTGTTGGTCACCATGGCGACAACCTGGTGGAGAAGATTCTGAGTGTGCTCAACCCTCTACCTGGTCATGTGACAGACGTACAGGTGGACATGCTGGAGCTCACAAGTCTGCAGCGAACCCCTCACTCTGGGACCACCCTGGCCCCCGGATGTCTCGCACAGACCCAGTGAGTGTCTCTCTGGTGGTAGTTTTGAACATAGTTTGTTGATAGTAAGAGCCATTTTTTCTTCATTGGTGTTATACTGGAGATACACCCAGCTGTCATTATAACCTACTTGAGAAACTTTGATTCACAAGTCTTTCATTTGTAGTGATCATTCATCACCTCTCTTTTCAGTGATGATTTGAAGCAATTTTATACGATTTTTATTTTGAAAGATAGGTGACTGTCAAGAAAGTAGGAGGAGGAATCAAGGAGGAAATGAAGGATGAAAATACTGTAACACAATACGACGAGGGAAGTAAAGAACAGAAGAAAGATAGAAAAACACATTTTTAGTAAGTAATCAAGAAGTACTGTGTTGAAGAAATCTTCAGGGTTTCTGCTGAACTAGAAAAGTTAGCAGTTTGCTCTACCCCTATACCGGTACATGTTGTGCCTATATACTTCTCAACCAAAGACTGTATATAAAGATGGACGACGCGTGTCCATATTCTCCCACTGTACAAAAGTGAAACCAAAATATCCCGGGTACAGGAGCTGCCATCTTGAGATTTTGAAGTCATCTTTCAGTCAGAGTCTGCGCAGTAGTATTCCGCGGTACCGAAGTCCCGCCCACACACCTGCCCGAGCCAATCACAAACCGAGCACGGCTACAGCTCGTAAGCGTGAGCCACCTATCTGCTACGTTAGCACAACAGTAGCTGTTTGGCTAGAAAAACACAACAACTTACCATCTTTAAAAATAAAATGATGATAAAGTTGACACATTTTATTACACATTTTATTACACATTTTATTACACAGACTTGTGACGTTTATGGAAAGTTAAAGTTGCATCCCCTCTATCGTATAATTCCCCAACCTCCGGCTCTGGAACTACTTCGCTCAAAGCAGCTGTTAATCATTAATTAAAACCATGCTTATACAGAAATAATGAACACTTGAACATGCATCACCGTGATAAGAACCATCTAAAATTACGGAAACCATCTTTCCATGTCCAATCCGCTAACACAGAGGAGGCGGGATTTGTGAACTATACTGCATCCAGCCACCTGGGGCAATCGAGATTTTTTGGCTTCACTTGTTTGGGGAGCTGTCCTGTCGTCCATTATTATATACAGTCTATGTTCTCAACTAAAAGTGTCAGATATTTTGGATATGCATTGGATTCCATTTTTTTAATTTGTTTTTCAAGGGGTGGATTTGTGATTTTAATATCAAATGCATGTCTTGAGCAAATGTAATGTGTGATCCTGGCTCCAAAATGGTGGTACGAGCTCCCCATTGATATCAGGTCGGCAGACTGAAAACCCACCTGTTTCAGCTGCACCTCGGCCAATGGAAAAAAGAAAAATAGTTCTTTGTATGTTGCACTTAAATTGGTTGGCTTATTTGTAGCTATTGTACTGCACTTATATGATTTCACCTATTTGAAGCTAATGTACTTGCAAGATTCTTGTGTGTATCCTCATTGTTGTTCTCTTATTCTAAGTCGCTTTGGACAAAAGCGTCAGCTAAATGAACTATAATGTAATTGTGATCCCTCTACTAGAGCTGCAACAGTAAGTCGACTCATAATTAGTTAATTAAGTCAATTTCTAAGCAAAAATCCCGAATATTTTATAGTTTCAACTTCTAAAATGTAAGAATTTGCTTCTCAACAGTATAGTATATTGAATACCTTGGGAATACCTTGTGTTGGTAACACAAAACAAGACATTTGAAGATGTCACCTTGAGCTCAAGGAAACATTTTTCACTCATTTCTGATGTTTTTTGGATCAAACGATTAGTTGATTAATCAAGAAAATAATTGAAAGATTAATCGATAAATGAAAATAATTGTTTGTTGTGGCCCTACTCTCTACCCCAGTAATAATTACAGTCACAATAAAATACTGTTTTTCAGCATATTCATTACATTACATTCATTATTCAGAACTATTAGTTTTGTTTTACGAGGATTATGGCCGATATTTTGTTATCCACCTCCTCATGGAACTTTTATCATCTTATCTGAATGGGCTTCATTTTTGTCCACTGACTAGGGGGTTCCATAGCATGTCAGCGAGTATGAATCGAGTTTGAAATCCACTTATCAAATCTGAGTCCTTTCAAATCCCACATCAAACCTTTTTAGTTAGAATAAAGATGAATAGTATTTTACCAACTTGAAATGTGATTTAAAATGGAACTGGCCATTGGAACCCATCCCTACCACTGACACAACCACAATATACATTATACATACTTTTCCCACTTGGCCAAACACACATATGAGCAAACACACACTCACCAGCTAGAGCCACCCTCCACTGAGTGAGTTGAGTGGCACATGACCAGTATCGGATGCCAGTGGTTCAGTGAAGCCTGCCTCTGGTCTTGGCTGTGCAGATGCACGTGTTTCGGCGCCTGCGGTGGGGCTGTTGTACATGGCAGGGATTAGTCCTACATCATGTGTTCCACTCCCGCCTTGCTCCTTTCATGTGGTTGCAGGAGGAAAAGCCTTTGACTTAGAGGAAGAGTTTTGTGGCCGGAGCTGTCATGCAGTATGTCTGGCTGAGTTGAGTTCTTGAACAGGCTTACACGTACAGCGAATGCATCAAGGGACCGTTCTGAGCGAGGTGGGAGGTTCTGTTGTAATGGAACCAGTCTTAGATCTTTCTAGGCAGCGCTGTTTAGACAGTGTGGACTGTAGCAGATAATGGGAGCACAGCAGGGGCAGGTTGCACCGACCCTTCGGATGCAGGGCACGTCAACCAGATCCCTACGGTACTCCCACTAACGCAAGTCTCCAGTCACTCCAGTTGTTCTGGACGTCTCGGCTGCACAAACACAGCTGAGTTGTCTCTATAGATGGAGGAAATGTTTCATGCACGCTAAACGCTGCAGCAACAAGCATACCCTCTGACATTTGTCGGCCTATCCTAAAGGTTTATGATAATGGATGGGAGGTTGGGATTGGTGCCTGTGCAGGGGTTGAGGTAATGTTGGCGGCGATTTTTAACCAACTCAAGATATCACATACACCTTCTAGCAGATACTCGGACACAAGCAGCATCTAAAAGTAATAAGTAATGCGACGGGGGCTGTGTTTGAGTGGAGGATGTGCCTGATCGGGGCCAGCCGGATCAGCAGGAGCATTATTGCCTCAGTGCTGTCTCTGAGCGGATGGCCCATTTTAGCCTTATCACAGATGTTTAGGAGATTGAAGAGCTGCCCAGGCAGTGCAAGAAATAAACCTAGAGGTCCCACTTTATTTCACTGCCTTTAAGGGCATAGTTCCCCACGGGCAGAGTGTGTGTCAATCCCTCTAATGTGTTCAACACGGGGCTCTGCAAAAGCATGTTTTTAGAGGTGTACTGCTCTTAAGCATTAATCTTTCCTAATTCTACAAAAGGTACAAAAGCACACATTTCTAAAATGGATTGTTTTCTTTGCATGATGTGAACTGTGCAAATCACCAGACCCTACTGGCTCTGTGTGGTTTCATTGTCTGTATAATAAGTTCTCTCCGACTGGATGTTTATACACCTATGATTTGTTGAGCTATTTTTAGCTCCGACCACTGTGTGTTTTGATTGGTTTTGTTGTGTAGACCAACTCAAGCCTTTTAAATATTAGGTGCGGACCTAATTTGGACCTTTTTGTATGATATTTCCCTCAGTAATTCCAGGATATTTTTATAGATTACTGTGTCTTAAACATTCTGTGGGTGGTTGTTGATCCTAGCTCTCCTGGCAAGACCCCACACTTACTTTGCAATTACTGTCGTATTGTCTTTCATAACCTGGCGTGAATTTTCCTTATCCTACAACCTGACTTTCACTCTGTGGTTTTAGCAATCATGCCAAAGAGAAAGTATACTTTGTGTGGGTGTCTACGCACAGACATTTTGCCTGCGTTGGTATTTTGTTACTCCATTCTTACACTATGGCATTCCTTTTCAGCCATTAAATAGTGCCAGGATGAACAGTTTGCTGTATATAGAAGGATGTTGAGTGAAAGTGGCAGTGGAAGGGTTGTTTTGTGTGCCGGTGTTTGTACGTTTGTGGTCAGGTACCTTCCAGCCCCGTCTGTGTAATTTGCTGTGCTTGGCTGCACAGCTCTTGTGATCCTGACGAGGATATATGAACCCCATTGGCAAAGGGCACCAAGTTTCCTTCAGTCTCAGACTGAACCCTGCACCCCCGTCATCTGGCCGCCTTCGACCTTGATCCTGTGGTGGGAGTGTGTGCCTGTGGGCAGAACCGAGTACGGGTGGCCAAGGTGCTCTGGGTCTGCCTCAGGAGCTGTTGAGCTTGAGCCAGGCAGAGTAACCGACCGCACCCTGCCATGAGAAAACACGGCGAGGCTGCCATCTCCTCAAATCTGCCCAGCAGATCATGCATGCGTACCACCAGGAAGGAGTGAAAACACCTATTTCTGTCCCAGCTGGGAAATATGAGCGTGAATAAAAAGCCATGTACGCTTCTGTGAGTTCATGCTGTATGAGTAAAAGTAACAAAAAGAGCAGAGATAGTAGAGTGTGGAGAGGAGAGAGCAGAATAATACCCCACCAAGAATAAATAAAACTGTCCATATTCATTCGACGGTGGTTCCTTTTAGGGTAGATATTGTTTTGCTAAGTTATACTTACTATACTTACTTACTTATACTTGAAGTTAAGTTGTTCAAGTGATTTATAGGCTGAAAAACAACTTTACTCCACATCACTTACGGTATATGAGTTCCCCTACAGCCCTGCCTGTTGAGTACGTTTTGAGGATTAAAATGTTTGTTTGAACAGGAACAATATTGATTCTGGCCAAACACTCGGCTCCTCGCATTGTATCATAGAAAACGTCATTCTTACAGTAACTGCTTTCTATGTTTCACTCTCGCCATGGTTTAACCTGCAGCTGATGATGAATGTTAGTCTGTGGAAAATTAATTGCCTTTCTTCTAGTGTGTGTGTGTGTGTGTGTGTGTGTGTGTGTGTGTGTGTGTGTG
>CALSBV010011200.1:13032802-13048947 GCA_943590825.1 Bovichtus diacanthus | reverse complement strand
ACACACACACACACACACACACACACACACACATATAGGGATAATGTGCAGGTTAGCATCTGGCAGAAACGGAGGGGGTTAAAAGGGAGGGGCCGTGTGGTCCCTCAGCGCCTATAATCTGTGAGGTAAAGAAGGTCTCGTCTCTCGTAACAAGCAGGTTGTAATATGTTGGAGGACACACACACACACATATGCACACACACTCTGCCAAGCATCTGCGTACACACGGTGGTTTCCTTTCGCACATTTGTGCTAAACATGAGTCTTTCTAAATCTGGATGGCTAGATGGCAGTGGGGATTAATTTCGACAAATGCACAACAACGAGTGACAGAGCTGCAGAAATAGAAGAAACAAAGAGAATGGGAGTGACAGTAAAAGCAAGAAAGTATGGAGAAGCTGCCGCCTGCTGACTGACAGTCTGTTGACTTAGTGTCTTTCCAGAGAGAGAGAGAGAGAGAGAGAGAGAGAGAGAATAAGAGACAAGCGGGGGGAGAAGGGGGCATTCTCAAACTCCTCACACACTGAACCTTTATACCCCACTGGCACAGGACCAGACTCCGTGAAGCCCCCTGAGCTCCCAGCGCGCCCCCACACGGTTCCCATCCTGCCCACCGCCAAAGTTCTCAATCCATCATGCTCTGCTCATATGAGTGCAAGCTAAACCCAGAAACACAAAACACTTCGCATTAATACCTATCTGCTCTCTCAGTGCCCACTCACTCTCTAGGAGAGGAGAATTTTTCCACTCTCACCCCAGCACATTGTCGGTCTGGCGGGTTTATGCAGATCAGTGAAGAAAATAGTGTATCAGGATACTACTGGGCCTGCGTTTTCACACACGCATGGACTCAACTTGGCTTCTTTTCATCTCATCAGGATAAGAACATCCAGAGAGAGACAGAGCAAATAGTCCATTTCTCAGAGCCTGAGTATGACCCGTCAGGTTTCTCATAGCACAATAGGATGATGAAATTCCCTCTCTGTGTGTGTGTGTGTGCGTGCGTGTACAGTGTCCAGTGTTTATATTGGGTGCTTTTGCTCTTAGCAGGGAATTAGTTAGACAGCTTTGGTTTCATCGTTCGTAAAGTACGTTTATCTATTTATGTGTGCGTCACAAGGTTATACGGTTTGTGTATATATTGTGTGCACTGATACTGCAGTGTAAATGAGACGTGTTGACAGGGTCTTTCTCCCTGTGGTGCATTCTGCTCTTTAAACAGCAGAGATGAGTGAGACTCAAGCGGACAATTGATTGCATTCATCATTTCAAGCTGTGAGATCTGGGAGAGTGTAATATCCCAATAGTTTCAGATGTGTCTTCATGTTTTACAGTATTCTTCCACTATTTTAATCTGAATTTAAACGACAACGACATTGGGTTTTATTAAATGGCAAGAAAAAGGCTTTGCACTTAATCTAGTTCCGTTTCTTTAATGAATTTAATTCTGTAATTTATTTTCTAAAAAAAAAAATCCCAGTATATTTTGGGGCGTGCATGGACATTTAGTTCAGTGGAAAACCACAATATTTACAGTAATTGGTCAACAGACCGATGACAACATTGTCAAATGTGTTTTAGTTGGATCATGTAAAAGCAACAGTTACAGTATGCCACTTTGTATGTTATTGCAAAACCTCTCACAAACATTGCTGAATTCAAGTCTTTCTTATTGTTTTTATGCAAAACAAACCGCAACAGTATGAATACAAGAACAGGACCCTGGTTAGATCAGATTTTATTTGTGATCATCAAAACATAGTCCAGTTACTGGAGTACTGTTTTGAATTGTGTCACTACTACATGCCTCTTTTTTTCCAACGGATATTTTCGAATCCCCAAGTCAACGACATTACATTTTTAACTGAAAAGGAACCATGTTTCTACAACACAGACACTACATTCTGAGTAATGCAGTGGTGGAGCTGCCCTGTTGTGGCCTGTGCTCTCGACTCCTGTACAGTAGAGTCTTGAAAGAGGTCCCAACATGCATCCACAAATAAAAGCACCAGGACTTTTCTCATCTTGGAGTGCATAAATAAAAGTCTCTCAGCCTTCCTGTGTTCCTCATCTATGGAGAATTACTTATGAGGCTGTCCAGCTGCTGAGACCAGCCACCACTCAGCTCCCAGCTGACATCAGACATCATTTAGCCTCTGAGTAACCCTGTGCACCTAGAATGCAAGTCATCTTCCAGTAACAGGAACTACAGGACTAAATCATTGTTGGCCCCTGCCCTTTTTTGCATTGTTCAGGACTTTGATCGTGGCCGAGCCTCAATTGCCACTTCTGCACATCAGGCTAAAATGGGCAGCGGCTCAAACTGTTTATAGCGTTTGATTGAAAATGTGATTTTGTTTTATGGCTGGTCCTGCGATAAGTGCTCCAAGAAGAACATTAAAATGACCAAAAGGTTCAGGTTCCTTCTGTTATCTTAGGTGATGTCCAAATAGCGACACAGTATTGTATATACCTGGAAAACCTTTGGGAATACAGCGCTGGTGAATAAAACAGACATGCTGATAATTGAAGTAACTCCATATTTCACGCCACCACTGATATACAGTACATGACACTTTACCTCAGTTTAAACTTTCACTGTTCCATAAAAACTTGCTGGTGTTTAATGGACATTAATGGCGTATCTTTCCTATCTTTTCTCTTTGCTTTGAAATGACCAGAGAAGCACAAGGCACAAGTACAGTGTCTTCTTACATGTACAGTCTTTTATTTATTTGAGGCTGAAAACGAGAGCCTTTTCAGTACTGCTATTCCTGCAGAAACGCACTCGTTTGAAACCACAGCTCAGCTGACAGATCATCTCCCTGAGATTCATTTTGCATCTGGCAACAAGATGCCTGAGGAATCACACACTAAACTCTGAGGGAAGTTGAGTGACATAGATAAGAGATAAGGCTCAGCAGTGCTGTTTGATTGTGGAATGGAGAAAAGGCTTTTGTGTGGCTTTCTTGTCTTGAAATGTTAGTTCAGTTTTTCTTTTAGTTTAACATTTTTACATTTTTTTTTTTTTACAATGTCTTTAAATGTTCTCACTCATTCTCATATGATCTGCCCGAGCTATAAAGCCTGAAGATATTTGGCCTGCAGCGTGCCATTCTTTTGCCAGGTTGCCTGTTCTCGGGTGAAATTATGCTTGGCCCTCGCTTTGGACGTATTTCCTGGTTCTGTGCTGAATTATGGTTGGCACATCAAGTTTAGAGAACCTTAGTTATACTGATAGATTTTATGGCTGGCTATGTTCACAATAGTGCATTTCAGGATTTGGAGTATGCCTGGATATTATTCTTTTTTTCAGAAATATATTTATTTCAGCAAGAAAGCTAATTCCCTTTTGTAGACGCTTGCTCTGTATTGCTCATACAGTAAGTGCCACACAACACACAGAGTCTTTCACTTCAGCTTGTAAAGTACGTACGTGTAGAAACCTACTTTTGCTGTGAGGTTTACGTATCAGTTGCTCTCAAAATTAGTTTTATTCGTTAAAAGCTCCCCTGGATGATTCTCTACGCATTTATTTCCGAAAATATTCACATACAAAGATTTTGTCCTCCAGTTTTACAAAGCAAAAATAATATGTTGGTGGACTCCATATTCGAAAGTATTCTGGATATTTCTGCTACATTTTTCTTTATTCTGCCTGTCTGTTTCTCTTCGAGTCATGTGTTTGGCCCCGCTAAAGAAAACATTGGCCATGTAGTCCAACAGGAAATACTCCCACATCTGGTGCTGGTTCAGAACATCAACATGAAGAAGTAGGCTTTATGGGGAGTTAATGTGTGCCCCCTTTCTATCCCAGCCCCTAATACAGCCCCTCGTACCTCCAGGCCACCCTGCACACCCCGACTTCTAGCTCTTACACCCTCTACGTCGCTCTTCCTGTGTCTCTATGAATCTTCGTGGGAGGGGCGGCAGAGAGGCAGAAGGTCCTAAACACTGTGAGGAGTCCAGTTTCTCTCTGCTGCCTCTATAAATGTACAGAGAAAACCTCTGATATCCACATATTAGTCACACACAAGACTGCTCTCAGGGGCTCTTATCGGAGTTCCTGCACCTCTGCTTTATGTAGGCATACTCAGTGATGTCATATACTGCGACTCATTAAAAACTCTCACTGAAAACTGACAGCAACTCTCCACCTGAAGCTTGCACACATGTAGAGAATATTGCTTCTTTTCTGGCACAGCTGCACACACTTCTGCACGGCTCTGTCTTTGTCCCAGCCTGTGGAGTTTTTGCTCATTAAGATAATATTATGGTCTGTCTTGGTATCAGTCATTCCCCTCTGCCCTAAGCTGAGTGTATGATAGTTATTAAAAAGGCTGTTATGCTTGGGAAAAAGGTTGTCTATTTGTTCTGTTTCCACACTCTGCTCTTCCCATCAGGAGGAATAATGTTTTGTGTGTGTGTGTGTGTGTGTGTGTGTGTATTTGTACGTTTGTGTGTGTGTGTCCATTGCAACCTTGTAGGTTTTTACTTGTTTGTAACAGATTGCACACGAAAGACCACCAGGCCAACAGCCAGAGTACAGAGATTTTATATACTGTATGATGTATGTTGTCCATTATTGATTGATAATTGCGATGGCTCCATAATAACAGTATCTTCTTCCATCTTCTCAGGCCGTGTGACCCCCGAGCAGCTGTGCTCCTACATGCAGCTGTTCCGCAGTAGTTGGGGGGCGCTAGAGAGTCACTGCGGGGTGCTCCAGCTGGGCCTGGCTACAGCCCAGACACTCCGCCACCCCAGTCTGCTCCGCTGGGACGCCTGCCTGGCCTTCGAGAGACTCCTGCTGCAGGTCCGTACTCATCTGACACAAAACTATTATCCATATGCAGTACAGGCGATGAAAAGTCTCAAAATGGGATATCCACCGCAGATGCAAGCAGTTCTCTGTATTAATATTAAGGAATGTGGATCAAATGGCTTGAAAAACTCTCACACGTTTTTGAATTCTATCCTAAACCAATGTTACTCTGACTAAATGCAGTAGAAAAGCAGCACATTCGCTGGCAATTTGTAATTAACTTGGTAATTATTCTTTCACATCTTTCCCTTCGGGTAAATATTTTATTGCCAACACTCAGCAGGTAAGTGGGTGCTTGTGGTTCGCTAGATGGTGGCCAGAATGTTGTGTTAAACTGACAGAGACAGGAAAAAACGCAGATTCCTCTCCCTCATAAACAAGGTCAGTTGTGTTTGTAGGGTAAACATTCGGATCGAGTAAACACAGCAGAAAACGCCTGATTTTCCATAATGTTGCTTGGAGGCTTTTTAGTTCAGGGGAGGAAGAGGTCTGGTTTACAGGGGGCGGACAGAGGCGGATGTACACGCGTGTTTGACTGTGGAAAGGTGAAAGGGCAAGTCTGACGGAGAGACAGAGGGGAGAGTGAAAGAATAAATCAAAAGCCAGACAGTCCTCACATCAGCTCTTTAGCAGTGATCCACTGATATTTTATGATATTTATGACGAAGAGAACTGAGCTGAATGGCGCCGTACTCTGCTCTGCGAGCTAATAAATACTAAAGCCATTTTCATCCTTCTCTTACCTTGCTATTTTCATTGAGTTGCTTTATATTCCTGAAGCAGTAAAGCAAGCAGTAGGACAGCAGAGTATTTAGGAACTTATTAAACTAAATCACGGAAAAATAAAACAAGCTTGCAGCAGTGCCCCATGCCAAATTGGAATTTCAAAACAACCTCATAAACCTTGGTCCTCAGCTGAGGCCATCCTTGGTTTATTGAATAAAGGAAGAAGACTTTAGGGCTTATAGTCCCTGTATCCATTTACTTCATGACCCCGCTTTGATCCGCTCCCCCATGGTTATCTTCTATACCTGGTTAATTCAAAGTACAACATTCTCACCACTCTTTTGTAGTTTTAGTCTCATAACCACCAGGTTTTTAGGTGACTGTATCCACAGGTGGAACTGAGTCTCGTTAAACTGACGATGACTATGTTAATAACAGACTGTTGTTGTGTTTAGCATCAGGATAGTATACATAGCACCTGGCGTGGGCTCAAAACTACATTCTTGAAAAAAATCAAATCTCACAATCAAGCCTTGAGCGCGATGCAAGAGTTGGTGTTTGCAATCAAAACGGGCCTTAGTTTTATTGAGGTATTAAGGGAAATGAGTTGTGTGTCCTCTGTGCCCCCTCTGTTTATTTAATTTCCATGTGAGGTTTTTTCTTTGGCTCAACATGGACCTAGAGAAGTTAATTACATTACAAAATGGCGGGATGAAATGCCTTTCAGCCCTGCCTGGCGGTCGGGCCGTGTTTGCTCTGCCTGAGTGTGTGAGGGCTGCTGTGGATACGACTGGGCAGAGCTGGACGCTCCATCGCTGGTGGACAGTGTGAGTTCATTCAGGCCAACTCCTCTGTGGTGCACTGGGGCCTTGGAGTGGGCATTAGCCGAGGCAAAAGGCCATTGAGTTCAGGGCCTAGCCTAGTTTATACCTTTCCAAACACTTACTCACATCTGTTGTCTGTATAATATATAATAATACTGTGTAATGGCTACTTTGTGACATAGACAACTTTTTTGCTCGTGAGGTAATCCTTGAATATGTTGCTTTTCGGAAATGAACTGCGCTTTTGCAGATGTTTTAATGGTGGCCTCTGCTAGAAAGGCAATATACCTGTGAGGGTCTTGTAGCCGGGAGGTTAATAAGATAGGGGCACAGCTGTGGTTATGAAGGTTGACTGTGATTTAAATGCGGTTAGTGGGATGCATGCTATTTATACTGACTTTACAGAGACTGCTGGATGTATTACCTCTTTAATGTAGCATTTATATTTGTGTGAGATGGCCAGATATCTTCTTGGCTGGCCCTGCCACCCTGCTTGCACCTTACCCCTCCCTGCTGCCCGGGCTGTCTGGCATGTAACTGGGTTTTTGGTCTGAATGGGTCAGATTGAGCAGGCTTGGGTCAACTCCAGCCCGCAGTTACAGAATGTGTATGCTAGACGTGTGCAGCCAAGGCAAAACTCAACAGACTCACTCTTTCACCACTTCCCAGAACATCACAGGCACACTACCTTCCCATCAGCGGCCCAGCCAGAGCCTCTACCTCACCAAACCAAACATGTACAGTACTACTGTACGTCCCTCCCAGAGAGAGCTGACTTGGGACAAGTTACAGCTGCATGTTTTGTAATGACTTTTTAAGACAAGTATTGTCTTTGGGTGTGCTGTGCAGCCTACTGTTCATTAGTCTGTCACATCACTGAACGTGGCAGTGATGACAGTAGTGCAGTGGAGAGGAGCTAACCTCTCTCACCCCGGCCCTGTTGCTTTATTCTGCTGGGATTACCAGGGCAGGGCTCTGCAAACATTCAAGCTCCGAGTTATTACCGGTCACGGCGCGGCCGTTCGTCCCGTTCTCCCATGAGTCACTCAAAAACTGCCTGCCTGGTCCTTATCTCTGTCTGTGCTGTGTGTTTGTGTTTTAGTCTGAAAAACACTGTATATATAAATTAAAAACAAGCTATGAACCCAGAACCAGATTTAATTTACAGAAGTTGAAAAATGCTGTTTATAAACAATGAAAATTGTTCATTTGCTTTCATTATTCAACTTCACGCAAGATAAAATTCCAAATGAGTCATTCTGAAAAATGTCAGCATTTACCAGAATATGGAAAAAAAGTAGTTTAACATGGCATCAAATTAGAGGTCTGTACGGGTCCCCTAGTTACTTAGTAACCAAGACTGAGACGGCTCGTATCCAAATTACTAATCAGGGTTTGAGTTCAATTATGTGGGTGTCAATATTAAAGCCAGACAGATACTAGATGTTTGAGGTGTTTTAAAAAATTTAAAAAGTAATCTTTTTTTTTTTTATCATTTAAAGATTTTGTTTTTTTAGGGCTTTTTGCCTTTTTAATGGATAGAATGGAACAGCGGTAGAGAGAAAGGGGAACAGCGATTGGAAGACATGTAGCAATGGGGCCCAGTTCGGATTCAGACCCGGGCGGCTGTAGTAAGGACTCATCCCTTGTACATGGGTCACATCTATTCTGATGGGATCCATCTGACTCCTTCATGATGAGTCGTGACTTATTTTTTTCAGATTGTTGCTATGTTGTGTTGTGTGTCCATGTCTGTTGTCGTGTAGGTATATAGCCAGGTTGGAGCCTGGTGACCTGTGGGGCCATTATCCACCCCAGTACATTGTCAATGTGTGCTGGCCAAATACTTGTGACCCTTCACCTCAATCCCTTGACCCCTCCTCGACATACATTGACCTGTAGATGTTTAAACCTGCACGTCTGTAGTATCTTGACAGTAAAACCTGTCATTTTCTGTAAGAAGACACGCCAATCCACAGAATACGTATGATATATGTAACATCTGGATTGTATCATTTCTTATGGCGACAGTAGTAAAGATGTTGATATTGGTCCGAAGTAACTTTCATCTTATCTGAGCTGCATGCCACAGACAGACAGGGGGCTTTAAGCCCGTAATTGGCCTTTCCCCAGGGTATGGAGCCTGTCCCCACATCCCAGACATTCCCCTTATTCTCCATCTCTGCTGGGTCTCTGCTGCCCCGGGGGGGGGGGGGGGGGGGGGGGGGGGGGGGGGGGTTACTGTGTTTTGCTGGAGATTGTAACAAAGGAGTGTGAATGACTCCAGGGCACTGCCCTCAGATGTCCAGCACTGACCTTCTCCAGTTCCCCACTGTTTAACAGCCTCACATCTGGACTGACCTGGACTGACCGTCTCCCCATCCATCCACTTTCAGTACCACATTCTCCCCTCATACAGCCCCAGTGTGTCCTCTCTGAAGCCCCCTCAACCCTGGAGCAATACAGATCCTCTCACAGAATGAGCCACAGGAGGTTCAGGAGCAACTCCTCTCTGCCTCTTGACAAAGTGGCCTCTCTGCCTCGATGCTAACGTCTTCTGTTCATCCCTTTTCTCCAAACCACGCTTTCCTCTAAATATGTCATGCTTACCCTGTATCTCTGTTATGTGTTCTCCAAACACATGCCTCAGTGTAACATACACACACACACACACACACGTGTATATATACAATATGAACTACTGTGCTCAAAGTCAACACCACTGTATTTTGTAGCATAACACGCCTTCTAAAGCCGAGGGAAAATGTGGAGCTGGGAGAAACTTGGGTTTATCAGAAGAGCGACTTATTTACCTATCTCTTCCTTCCTGTGTTTAGTTGGAGAGGATTACAGTGGGAGAGAGCAGCAGTGATGGTGTTCACTCCCAGGAAGACCCAGTAATAGCCCCCCCCCCCCCTCCCTCTCAGCGCCAGTACCCTGAGACGGCTGTGTTTACATTGTTCTGCACAGCTCAGGCCTAATGTACTATCTGTTTAATAGTCAGAGAGAGGCCTGTTTATAGAGAGGGACCTTTTTAACAGAGGTGATGGGCTGGTAGGCCAGAGGGCAAGACCAACTCATCTCACTTCCTGTTATCATTACCTCTCTTCTCTCAGACAGATAGGTGCTTGGCTCGCTCTGCTTTCTGCATTACTTATCCTTAATCGCCTCGCCATCCTGCTGGCTATGATTGTGCTCAATCTGTCTCCCGTGGAAAATGGAGGAACACAAGGAGGCTCAATCAAGTTGCCTCATATTAAACCTTAGTGGCTCCACTTTCTCAGCTCAATAGTAATTTGCATGTGCTGCATTTTAAATGTTCTACTAAGCATCTTTCTACTAAATCTATAGCTCAGCTCACTGAACTGAAACTTTATAGGAATTGCTTTGGTGTTAATAGCTGTAGAATTATAGAGCTACAGCCCTCTGAATGTTAAAGCTGAGGGAGTAAGATGGGCTCCTAAGGGTTTAATGCACTAAACATTTTCTCTTTTACTTAAATCTGCCTTTTTTTCTCTGCATTGTTCTGTATTGAGTCAGAGTTGCATTCGCTGCATATGTGCATCTGTGGATGTTTTTTGTACTGGTCTCTATTGTTCACTGCGGCTGTTTAACTGTGGAGTCAAAACCCATCTCGTCAGGAGGATATTTCATGTGGCCTGGAGTTTTTTTTTTCCCCTCACCAATGTGTGCTTTTGATGATTCTGCAGGATTTAAACTGAACATTTTTCACAGCCTCGGCCAAAGGTTTTCTCACACTCGCTCAGACCCAATCTTGCAGAATGAAATGGTTGATCTTTCTTTGAGATCATCCATACTGCTCTCTCCAATTAAGCACACTTTAGGCATTTCAGAAATCTATTGTACTGAGCTGCATTGTCATCTTCCAGTGTTTAGGTGAGGTGGTCTAGGGAACATGATCAGAGGGGACTCTTAGAGCTCCAACTAACACTCTCCATCCCTGGTGAATCAGGTCAGTGTGGTCGGCTGACTTGGCCTCCTGGCGTCAGACTTCATTTGAGCATGCTCCAACAAGACACCACAGACTGGGGAAAAATCCCACAATGCCCAGCATTCACCCTTGGATTGTTAATAAGAAACTCCGTAGAAAAAGCTGACCATAAGGTAAGATGGCAGGGGTTGCAAGAGACCCAACAATGACCCAGTGTCCCAGAAGGAGTTGGCCAACAAACCACTTTATACCTTTTTTATATTCCTCTTACTGGAACACGACCCGGCCCTTCATTTTAATTAACATGTCACTTATCGCTGTTCATATTCCATTTTTTCCACATTGTACTGCATCTCAAGCTATAGTTAGATGTGCTTGTAAGTGTGTGTGCGGCCATGTGTGTATGCATGCATTCATGCATGTGCATCCTTTAATGTGCTTACTCTGGTAACAGTGTCTCAACTTCCTGTTGTCACAAACAGGCTCTCTGTTCCCTGTAGAAAAGCTCCACCTCAGGACAGATTAACAATCAGGTCATTTGTCACTACCTGCTGAGCACAGGCCATCGAAGGTCACGGCCCACAGGACATGTGTCTTTGTGTCTGTATGTCTGATCTGAAATGGAGACAGAGAAACATTCCAGGACCTTTGAGTGTCTTCTTTAGATACTGATTGAGCCAGATTAAAGATTTTTAGCCAGGTTGCAGATTTCATTGTGATTGATCAGTTAAGGGTGAAGGGTATATTAGTGACCAGTGACAAATGACAAACTCTACCGCTGGCACTTGCAGTATTAGCGTACTTTTAGCGCTGCAGATGGACACATGACTGTCCGGTTTCTCTGTGCTTGCTTGACTGACGATGAATGCTCAGCCAGGTCAACCAGTGGACAGTAATACCTCAGAACTGGCTTGGCCAGTGTCCTGCTGGTCTTTTGGGACACAGTAGATTAGTAGTGCCCCCTGCTGCCAAGTATGACTTGCATTCTATAAACAGGGATAATTAGGGTAAGGTGGGGGAAGAAGAAGTGGCCCCCTTAGGTCGTAGAGCAAAGGTAAGACAAGCACTCCTCTTTGCTATAGCGTGTAATTGTACCCATCTGAAACCCCAGCCCGCACCTCCTTCTATCCTCAACCCCCACCCCTCTGTTCGCTCATGCCCACCTTGTCGCCCCAGGGATTCGCCCAGTCACCCAAAGGGAACGAGCCGGACCAATCACTATGGCAACTAAGCAGTGAGGGTCAAACCGGGTCAATCAGAGGCAGATTCTTGCCACCCTTGCTCTGTCATTAATTACCCATAGTTCCCTGAGGCACTGCTCTGTGTAACCACATAGCTCAAGAGGCTGGATCTGAGTGGTTTGAGTGTATGATCAGGTGGAGCACTCACAATTAGTTTCATATGGGTATCTGTGACAGGGTCAGTTGTCTTTTATTACCAGCTAAGTGAGTGTACCACTTCTGACAGTGTATGGAAAGTGGTGTGTCAAATGGATATGTCATGTAAGCAATAATAACTCTGATCAATCGTGTGGGGTGTTACAGTGACCTTTGTCTCTAAAAGAAGGCCTTATTGATGTTTGAAAAGTCCATGGTAGAACAATCTGCGACAAGTCCGTCAGCATCTCAGCGCTTGATTAGAACAACGAGAGTGTACACACCCCAGTCCGCTCTAACTTTGACTTGTCTTAATGTTTATAGGTAGTGACAACATTAACTATATCTGGTTTTGAGCTCAGCCTTTAACTTGAGCTGGTATTTGCATTTGTTAGGAGCTATGTGGAAGAGAAAAATGCATACATATTCCATTCTTTTTTTGTTTGGCAAGGTTGCCTTTTGTTATGCTTGGAATCATCTCGTATGAGCTAAAAATTAAAGTCATCTGTGGAGGAATTTTTAAAGAGAGGACGATTCTACTCCCCTCTCAACGTGATTGAGATTGGGCTGCAGAGAATACGGAGATGCCCCAGAGGCTCTCTGCTGGGGTCTGGAGGTAATTAAATATCCTTCTGCCATCCTCTCATTCCATTTTATTAGCATTTTCTGTCTTGTTTTGGAAATGTCCTCCCCTAACCCTTTTATATTTCATTATTTATATGATTGGTTTTGTGTTGATTTGTAGAAATGTGTCTCATTATCTCTGTGTATTCTTGATTTTGAGCAGAAGGGTGTATCTGTTGCAGCAGTGCAAAGTCCTGTAGGCACATGCTCAAACATCCTGTAAGAGACTTAAACCAGAGCGGTGGATGTGAACATGTACGCATCGAAGAAATATTTGTGAATGGGTTTGTTAGAAGTGCCTCAGAACAGTTGCCAAAAAACTGGATATGTTTAGTGCAATTATGACAAATGGAGACTGATTGACCACATGTTTTTGAAGATACGGCACACAGGAAGATGTATTCTCAACGAGCTTTTCAGTGTGACATGAATACAAAGAAAGTGTTGAAGTAACTAGAACATGTGGGCTATTGTACAACAGTGCGTTTTAAAAGTTTTTGTTGAAAACTTTCCACTGCCTGTCATGGTGTATACCACTTGAAGCCAAAACCAAGCTGTTCCAGTCTTCCATGCTACATTTTATCCAATAGGAAAACTTGATTTGAAAACATGAGAGGGAAAACCTCACTAATTCCTGTGTTTTCCTGCTCTAGCTTTCATCTGGAGTGAACTCGTATGGCCCACTTCTCTTCTTCTATTGTTCTAAGCTTGCTGTACTTGGAGACACATGTGGGCCTGTTTGTCCCCAATGCTGTTTTCATGGAAATGGGAAAAGGAATGAAAGTAACCCAAAACAAGCATCAACGCCGAACCGCTAATTATGAGCGGGAGGAGGGATGGAGGGGATGGAGGAGGAGGAGCAGACTTCTCATACGCCCGCCATGTGCCCCCTCACCCCCTCCTCCCAATATCCTTCTCCTTAACTCTCCATCTTCCCCACTGTTTTTCTTTCTTCTGTTCTGATTTATTTAAGATGCTGTTTGCTTTCTCTTTCATGATTGCAGTTGTGATGTCTTTGTGCTGTGAGCGCCGTGTGTCTAAACATCACAGCAGATATATGCGCTCCTCTCATAACTCCAGACATGAAGGGGGCTATTGACAGTGACAAGATTTATGGCCTTTTACATTTCTTTGTACCATTTATGATTTGATGAATGTGCGTTCACTTTGGGTGGTCATGTTTGTGTTGAAATTATTCTGAACTTTCAACTTACTCTCAGCTTATTGTGGTTATTAGGAGTTTTCTGTGGAGAAAATTAAGCATTGACTCTAATGACACATTAAATACATAGTGCACATCTGGCGGTGAGGATCACAAGTTCAGATGTCCTCATTCACACTGAACTAACCACCGCTCCACATCCCGTCTCAAACATAACAATACAGAGGTTAAACTGCAGAATCACATTTTTATTTTTTGCAAGTTTGCGTTACTGCAGTCTGCACTTGGCTGACTCTGCTCATACTTTTTAATGTGTCTTTTTTTATTTCTTTGAATAGACAAAACTTTTGCAAAAAGCATTTGGTGAAATATGTCATAATATATTGCAAAATGAAACAATTTTGTACATGACTGATTATAATGATGAACACAAATTCCTTAAGGCACACTGTGTTACTGTAGGTACACCCAACTAAATCTAAAGTTATCCAATACACACGCCTAGCAATAAAACAAATATTCAGTTTGTTTTGAGACTGTGAGGTGCTGACACAGCTTTGTGGTCATTTTGGAGGCTGTAGTGCATGGTGATGTTGCACTGCATTAAATCATAGAGAGTCATTTTGCAACATTTTGTCAACTAACATTAATATCAGTGGCAGTAGCCAACCTATTACAAACTTCTAGTTTACTATTGAATCTTTGCCCGTAATGCTTAATAAATCCATGTGTTCAATAAATCATTTGATATTCAAACTATTCACATGTCATTAAGCTGATATTACAAACAACCATTCAACTACTGTATGGCACATTTTCTTTTTTAATAGCCTTACTCTCTATTAGCCCCTGGTGTGGAAGAAGCATTCAGACCCTTTGCTTATGTAAAAGTACCACGCTGTAATATACACATTACAAGTGAAAGGGTCTTTGTCCAACCAACAGTCCACACCTCTAAATGATTCAGTTTACTGTGAATAAGGACAATAAAATTCAGCACATCATCACATTTGAGAAAGTTAAACCATAAAATGTTGCATTTTTGCATGAAAAATTGTCAAAGTTATGGAATCTAATCCTCTAATCGAGCTAATCGTTTAAGCTCAAATCGTATACTGTTGGGCAGTTCAATCTTTTCTAATTCATCATATTTTTAATATGTTTTGTATGTAAAATCTTAATTTGTAAAGTAACACTACTTCTGTCAGATAAATGCAGTGGAGTAGAAAATAAAGTGTCTTAAAATGGAAAGTACAACTATGTCAAAATTATACTTAAATACAAGACTTGAGTAAATGTTCTCAGTTACTTTCCCCCTGTCAGTGTGAGACGACTACAGACAAGTGTGTACAGTAGTTGTGGGGAAATTACGTCGTCAAAAACAGTGGTCAAGGTGAAGCAAAAGGAAAAAAAAAGGGGTAATATTAGCTAAGTGGTGTACTTTGGATACTTGAACACCTACACCACCGAGCACACAGTGACATTGTAATTCTCACGCTCTTAGCGGTGTTTGGAGAAGCGGTGCCTCTTTGCCAGTGTGATGCGTTTACTCCTTGTTTAGCGTCTAGGCTCTGCACTGCATCACAGGACAGACAAACAGACAGACGAGGCATTAGTGATGTGTTTACCATCTGTTCAGGAAGGACAGACACGATGGGAGAGGATGAGGAAGAGAGACGCTTTCACGGTGTACGAAGGCAAGGGTGGGGGGGGTGCGTCTGAGGATTTACCACCAGGCGTCAACCGTTACTTATCAGAGAGGCCGGTCAAACATTGGTGTACCCTCTGTGGCAAACTGTCGTCCTCAACTTGGATGACAGGCCAGGGATCGTCAATGATGCTGTCTTCTTTATTGTGCAAAACCCATCTGGGATTTGCACCCCCAAAGGTGACAGGGAGATGATCACATTGGAAACGGCTGCCAACATTTAGAAACCCCCTGCTGACTGAATATATAACAGCCAGAATTTTACCCCCTCACATTAGTTGCACACATAGAGAAATGATCCATGCAAGCAGTCAGAAAGTGCGGGAAACGTCCTCAAGCGGTTGCCTTCAGTTGTTGAGGAGGATGCTCAATGTGTGATGGGAACACCGTTTGTGACCCAAGAATTCTGGGAAGTGAAGGCAGTCGATTTAAACCCAGTTCCCCCCCCCACTCCTTCTCCAACACTATGTCAGCCCCCAAAGTCTCGCAAAGCCTCAGTGGAGGCTTTGATTTAATTTGATTTCATTTGTGTTATCCCACCTGCGAGTTCCAGCGGTTTTGATTTTTGTCAAAGATGTAAGTTATGACTTCTCAAAGTTATGATAGTTTTTGGGGGAATTTTTCTCACGTCAGAAGAGTCTGTGTGATTTGGCCAGAGCAGAGAGGAATGAGAGAAAGAGAGAGGGATGCACTGGGGAACGGGTGAAGAAATCTGGGAAAAAGGCAGTCAATAATTTGAGGGAGTAAAAAAAATAAAAGTGTGTTAGGCTGTATTACTGGTTCGAGTTTGTGTTGTTGCCCCTCCTAGTCGTGTTTTTAGCTGAGCCGTGGGCTTAAGACTCTGGGAATGTTTGTGCAGTAGAAACCCTGGGTGATGTTGTTTGTATTGTTCTATGTGAGCCTGTGTGTCGAACCAGTGTCAGCAGACCAGCCCTGAGTTTTGTTTTT
>CALSBV010011200.1:13009244-13020368 GCA_943590825.1 Bovichtus diacanthus | reverse complement strand
GGCAATGCCTCGGAATAGAGAACAAACGGTGTGATTGGATAAGGAACTCTACGCTCTCCTATAAGCTGGAGTCTGATTGGTTACTGAAGACAGTCATTGGTGTGTGTGATGTGTGCAGGTTGTAAACAGCCCCAAGCTGTTACTGTTAATCCCTCATTCAGTTGTGGCAAAATTGACACTGATGCTGGTAAGAGAGCGAAGGATGGCTTCTTCATGGATTTGTTTCCTCTCAGCCTCTGGTGCAGAATCAAACCTCCCCCCTCTCCTTCTAAGTTCTCTTCTCTCAGCATTGAAGTACGGTGGGCTGAGAAAAGAGAGCAGGCCAACCCAAATGTTCCTGATTCTTCACCCCAGGACATCTAGCTGGTTTAGAATGATGGATCATAGTTTGTCTGTACTTGTGTCGGTGTGTGTGGGTGTGCAGCTCCAGTAGTGAGAATATGAAATCCCAGTCCCCAGATGGTGATGCTCGTGATTTACTGGCAGCAAAGACAGAAGAAGGGAAGGTCACAAAATAAAGAAGGGAAGAAGGTCACAAAATAGCTTTTTTAGTGCAAGACGTGGATTTCAACTGGAATTGCGGTGGTTTCATGTCTTGCTCCTCTCTCTCTCTGCCTCAGACACACATAGGGTTTGTTATTCATCCTGTCAGTGGGGTGTGCGCGGGAAAGGAAGAGGGGAGCAGTGGGTGAATCGGACCTCCCCAACGCCTCTGTTTGGGTTGGCACGGCAACACGGGCCAGTCAGGGGACATGAAAGGATCACACATAACTCTGGCCACCAACTCTCCGTCTGCATACATCTCAAACTTCTCTTCTCTTTGTTTTTTTTTAAATGTATTTTTCAATTTCTCTCTCTTTCTCCCTCTTTCTCTCTTTTTACCACCCTCTGCTTCTTCCTCCTTCCCTCTCTCTGAGGCCCTAAAGCACCAGGCTGGTTGCACTGGGAAGTGGAGCATAAGTTAGTCTAATGATTGCGCCTGATTAAATATATTTCCCCTGTTGCACTGTGTTTATGAAATTAGTCCCAATTATTTTTAATTGGTGGTCTTTCGTTACTTCCTCCTCTGTTACACAAACACACAGACACATACACAAATACATGTATGAGGTGAAAACCGTGGACCCCGGGGTGAACAAAGCAGCCAGTGGCTTTGTTCTCTCTAGTTCACTTCATCAGATAAGCTGATGACATGGAGCTCAGGCTTTAATTAACAGAGGCTCATCAGCTCCTCACTGCCAGGGCAGACAGGCCTGGTTAACATGCAGGGCCACACACAGAGACTGGGATCAGACCCCCAGATTCGCAAACCCACCAAGTCTGCTCACACGGTGGTTGGGTCTCCATACTGTAACCTTGTTCCCTTGTATTCACCCCACTGACTACTTTCAGAGTTGTCCTGATTTGGACCCAAAAGCAGAGTGTGACAGAAGGTAACAGGCAGGAAAGCTAATAAATGGCTACAACTCTGAGGCAGTATAGCAACATGCCCATATAGATGAACTGTCAAACACGTGTGGGAAAACAGTCTTCTGACAGGGGGAAAGGGAGCCTGCGAAGATTCAGCGCGACTCTGACGGACTGGTTTCGGTAAATTAGCCCAGTGACTACCGTGTTTCTCCGCTGCAGTTGTTCTTAACCTTTTTTTTGCGTCGTCACCCCTTTGAAATGAATGGATGTTCATTTTCAACCGCCCCATCGCTGCCGTGCTTACTGCTGAGCGATGAATACTTTAACTAAAGCACGTGTAGTTTCGGTTGAGGTGTGAGATGAGGCTTGGCGGATGACGTCTATTAAGGTGTGCTCAAGACAGAAAGCGAAGCAAATCTTCACTGTGCGTCTTTTGCACAAATTTGACCGCTGAACCATATATGGGCATGTTGCTCCAAAACAGTTAATGTACCAATTTGATGTGAGCAGTAAGCTACCAATGTGCACACCGGACGCGTCTGCGTGTTTGTTTTAAGCTCAGCCTCTGACTAAACACACAAAACTCTGGTTCTTTCTCTTATTTTCTTTCAGTCTCTCATCGCTGTATGTTTATGAGGCACATTCATAAAGCCCCGAGATATACACACATTTTTAGCTCGAATAGAAACATTTTCAACTTGCATGAACGTTTTTGCGACATTAAAAATGCAGAATTGCCAGTACCCTGTTCCTCCTCTTAACCATGTAAGTATTTATGTAAGCGAAGCTGAATCTCTGTAAACATTTCTCAGCTGACAGCTTGTCATCGTCAGTTCTTCTGTACAGTCGTTCACCGATAAAGACATTTGAAGGGCAAACCGTGCTTGTCTTTTAGCATTCTGTGAGCTTCTAAAAACACTTTTCATTGTATATTAGTAAAAAAAACAAAAAAAAAAACCACACACAACAAAAGATGCGTTTGCTGCTCCACTTGGGATGGATGCATAAATGTATAGTTGCCCAAAGTAACAATCATAGACGTATTCTATTGCGCTATAGGCTAGATGCTCGATATGCACCTGGTCAAAGAACGCCACATTTTAAAAGTCAATGAAAGCGTTTGTAGGTTTATCTCATTCGTCCAGAGTACAAAGTCCAGTAAAAATGAAACTGAAGAACTGAAACACACCAGAAATAGAACTGACTCCTCTTTAAATAAGTAGTATAACCTCAACTCTGCAACTTCAGTCATTGAAATGCTACAACCTGAAAGGAAAGAAGCTGTATTTGCATTTATGGTTTGGAAGTGATTTTTCTTTTTTTCTTCAAATTGACTGTTATTAAATACTGTACTGTAGGTAGTGCTGTGCTGTATGCAGTAAAAAACGAAGGAATCCATAGTTCTATCACTCAAGCAAACCATCATCATCTGTCAAACAACTGGAGTTAGTAGTAGCCACGGTTTGCCGGGTAGATTTCACGGAGCTGGCCCAGAGTGTAGTTTACACCTCTGTTTGTTTTATGGAGTGTGTTAGCGCTCAGCGGAGAATTCCTCTGCTTCTTATTTATGACAGGAAATGCACATCATAAAAGGCTCGTAAGCACTTATATCTCCGCTGGGAATCGGCCTTGTAGAATGAAAGAGGACACTATCACGATACCACACAGACTTGCAAATTAACACACACGCACCCACTCCACGAAGCAAAGGCAGAAATAGACACCATACATGCCGGCTCCAGAGGGACTCTAACTGAGACAGCGGCCCCTTGGCCCCTGCACACGCATCAGTGCAGGCGGCGGGGGTCTGCCTTTAACCCTCTGACAGAGGGTCAGCGGAAAAGTCCAGCCAACACGCTCTACCCGCTTGCCTCTTTTTTTTCTTCTGCAGGGACTGTTCTTGGCTCATCTTGGAAGTCATCCCTTTTAGATCAGCATACACAAGTTTCTGCTTTACAGTCCGTGCAGCACTTAGGCCGAGAGACACACACGCACGCACTCACTGCGAGACAAAGACTCAGAGACTGAGAGACGTAGAATTTAAAGAAGTTTTCTGTGGGCATTGGTGTGTGCTTTTTCTACAATCTGATGGCCGTAGAAACAAATGTCTTGGCCCCGAACGACACTCATAAATAAGTGTATGAGTTTGCGTGCGTGTGAGTCTGTTCTTTACCAGAGCCACTTGGTTTTACAGTCTATCTGTGTTTTATCTGTTGGTGCGGAAGAACTTGTTTACGTTTAGGATTCCAGTCAGCAGTGAAACATGACCTGTCCTAATGTACCCGCTTTCCTCCCCAAACTGTCCCCTCGCTCCCTCTCCACCCCCTCCCTCCAAGCCAATGCAACGTACTCCATTTTTTTTTATTCTGAGGAACTCCCTAACCACCTTTCACCCGCGCTCCTCGATGGACATCCAGCTGCAGACTTGGCGTTATCGACTGTCAATAAAATCTTGCGCCGTGTTCAGGATTTTTGAGGCCTAGAGCAAACGGCTGCGTCTCAGCACTGCTTTTGGTGACTACGCCCTCGGACAACAACAGGAACAGAATGATGCGTCCCGTGTTAGCGTTCTGTACAAGCAGTGGGACCAATCTGGCGCTCATGGACGTGAAACATTCGGTTTGACGTTCTTCTGCTCGGTTCTGAGTTCTCCTGGGCGGAGAATTCCTCCACGGCCTCGACACCAGATGGAAGCTCTCCTGGCGCTATGAGCTGGCCGGGTCATTTCCTGTCAGGAGGCCTGGTGTTAATCAAGGCCTGAGCCAGCAGGAACGCCCCCCTACTCCCCTACCTCCTTTTTTTTTTTTTTTTTTTTTTACAACCCCTCTCCACTTACACCCCCTCATCTAGCAGAGAAGCTAAGAAATACACATGTTTCTCTCCTCCCCCATTTTCTCCCTTTAGTTTCTGTTCTTTTGTCTTCCATACCATACCCAGCTTTGTTTAGTACATGTCATACACTCCTCTCTATATGTCTTTAGGCAGTCGTAAATCATGAGGAGGTAATGGTCTGTGCTATCAAAGTGACCCTATGGAGGACTGCAGGTCCAGCCAATAGATAGAAGGAGATAGTAAGGGATGAGGAGAAAAGAGTCTTTCTGTACTTGCAGTCTGGTGTCTGGTCATTTTCTGTTGTGGCCGATGGTCTCCTGTAGTGCGTGGACACAGTGGGAGATAGGCTTATCTCCTTACTCCTCCTACTCAGCTGACCTCCAGACTGACCAGACACAGGCCTGCGAACTGAGGGGGGCAGTCAGAGGGAATGTTTGGACTGAGTTCTCCTGCTATGTCTTTCTTAATCACCTAATGGTCTACGTGCTTCATCTCCATTGTTCAATGGTGAAACGTTGTGGATTTTCCTATGTAAAAAAAAAAAAAAACTTGATTTTCATGAAAAAAGCTTGAATGTGTCAAAAAACTTTATATTCTTAAAAAAGGCTTCTATGTAAAAAAAAAAAAAAAAAAAAACTTGATTTTCATGAAAAAACCTTGGATGTGAATTTTCATGAAAATAGCTTGATTGTCAAAAAACATACATTTTCATGAAAAAAGTTTAAATAAAAAATGTATATTCATAAAAAAAGTTTTAATTTAAAGAACATTACTTAACATACATGAACCCAAACTATCTGTTGGTTTTTGGTTTTCACTCTTGCTGTATTATTACATTTGTGATTTAATTATGATGACAGCGGGCAGTTGAAACTGTTGCTGCTTTTCTTCCTCCTTTTCTTTCTTCTACTTCACAATATGATAATAATATAAAGCTTTTGGTCCAATAAAAATCTGTGAGAGCCAATTTACATTAGAGAAACAGCAGGGGGGAGGGGGGGGGGATCTCAGAAGCACTGAGCAAGCAAGCAGCTGGGAAAGCAAGTGACTGCTCGCACCTTCTCAGCACCCATGACTTCAGCTCTCAGGTGTTGTTGCTCTGGAGACTGTTCCAAACCAAAGTTGGTCTCGTTGGATATTGTGTCAAAGACTGCACCCAATTTATTCACCCGAAAAGCCTCTGCGGGCTTCCTCGCGCTTCGACCTTTAGATTCCTTCCTCAGCCGTACTGCTCTTCTAGACTTCTCAGTTCTGCTGATTGAAAGAGTCATTTTAAGGGTTTGCGGCTCTCAGAAAATGTGCTCACTTTTTTACGGTCTGTTCCTTTTCCAATCATTATGTACGGGGAAAAAAATGCTTTTGGGCCAGTGTGCATCACAAGATGATCCGAGGGAGTTGCAATACCCAGTGTGGCCACTACACCAGAATGACTTTACAGCCCAACACCGTTCCTGCTGACTATAAATGCACAAATAAGCAATCCACACTATATTTGTATTTCTCCTCATTCACAATGGTCAAACTGAATTTTTTAAGTCTGTAATCTCTCATTTCCAGTTAAGCAATGCTGAAAATATTAAAGTAAACCACCTATGAAACTGCCATCCATTTTAAAGTGTCCATTAAATCACAATTATAAAAGATGTTTTCACTCAATGACACAAACCACAAGCTCAAAAATGACAATTTGAAAAAGAATTGCATTTTTGCAAGGGCATTGTTTGAAATGTGTCAATCCCCCCCAAACAAAAAAAAAAACATTTCTGTACTTTACTTGGAGGAATATAAACCTGCTTCTCTGCAAAACCCTTTCTTCCGTTTAACAGATAAGCCAAACATCCTGAATGCCTCGGTGTTTAATTTTCTCTTGACGCTAACCAGCACAAGGACGTTTCCTTCACAGGATGCGGGTCTAAAATGTACAAAATAGCTATTTAAATCTAGAAATAGCTTATGGCAGAATAAAAAAAAATATGGATAAGAATCTGATCAGGCATTCAGGGCCCACTTTCAACACTTGACACTATTTAGTATTCATTGCTACAGGCTAATATGGGTGGGTATTGATGTTCGATTACCTAGCCCTAACTGAGTCCTGAGCACAGCCTGTGGAGATACTCGCTATCACTTAAATCCTACTATCAATAGAACCTATTTCTCCATCACATTTTCTGCCTGCCTCTCAATCATTTTCATCTTATCTCCTCTTAGTTCTGTCTGCTTCTTGGTCCTCTCTGGCTGCCTCTCACACTCTCTCAGTCACACACACACACACGCGCGCACACACACTTGACTGTTCTTTGATGCTGACAGCTGCTTGCCGTCTGCACTGTGTCTGTGAGCTCGGCACTATCACATCCGACTCAGCCCACTCTGTCCAGGTAAACGGCTCTCTCTGATGGGCAGAGATAGAGGGATGAATGAACTGGCTGTTGTAACATTTCCGTTGCAGTCTCGCAGATGGTGAGAAACATTTTGGCGGAGAGGGCCCGTCAGCTGCCGTTATCGCCGCCATCCACACGGCATATACGCTGATAATGACTGTCTGCAGCGAGGATTGCCGCAGTGGGGCCAGTGTAAACTCAGCCCCCCCAGAAAATAAACACATTAGAACCCATATGCAAACACACACCTCCCTTATAACTGTCGCCCCTCAGCCTAAGGCCAGAGTGCCCCTGCCCTTATTGTATACTCCCCCACTATTCCAGCTCCTTCTCTATCGTCCCTGACCCAGAACACACAAACTCCAGTCCCCACATTGAAAACACTCACTATTTTTGGCCATGTTTTAATTCTCCCCTCTGTACTGTAGCAACAGCAAATCCTGAGAAAATCCACAGTAGGGAATGTGTTATTTCCAGGATGGGATGTATGTTTTTAATTTTTCTCTTTTCCCTGCTCACTCTTCCACGCCTCCCTCCTTCATGTATTGCTGATGGAAGTGTTCACAGTTCCTTAGTAACATCTCTCCGGAGTTTCCCAGCGGTACACAACGTCTCCTTTTAATGAAACACTCACTTATTTATCCCCGAGTGTCGACAAAGTGACATTAGTGCTCTGATGTCTCATTCTGATGTTGGAAACGGATCACACGGCGTGTAAAACATCAAGTTTGAAACACCACACAACCTGTTGAATTATGAATGGAGTTTAAATAATCATATAATCAGAATATATAAGTGCTTGCGGAGTGTTATTTTTTCCTGAAGTGCTATTAGACACACTAATGTGCCTTTTATAGCGTTACTGTGGCAGGTCTGGCCCTCTCCTGTCTGCCTGTGTAGACTCATGGACTCGCACACATAACACTAACATCTGTCTCTCAGGTGGAAGCAGCCGCCCTCTGGTAGGCCTCCTTGCATCACTGCACCAGTCAAGAGGCTGAGCACACACACACACACACACACACACACACACACACACACACACATCGGCAGCTGCCTCACACTTTCACTTGAACTTGATCTAAATAATTCTAAAACCAGCAAGCCTTGTAGTCCAAATGTTTTGAGTTGTGATACCACTGTGCTGCGGTTCCTGACCCATCCGTGACAGCCCTCCGTTGCGATGTGTGGGAGCGGATTAGCCCGTTGTGTATTTTGAATGACAGGATTATGGAGTTTGTGTGTTTCTGCAGGGCTGGTGTGTTTTATCAGGACTGCAGTGCGTTATTAGTGTTACGCTAACCCATTTTTCTTCTTTTTTTTAAGCAGTGGATCTTTTGGGCAGAGGTTACTGTGAGTTATTATGGACTATGTATGTGTTTGTTATGAACAAAAGTGAAGAAAAAAAAAAAAGAAAATGGAGGAAAAAAAAAAGAAGAAGTGGACAGTTTTGAGATTTTTCCTAACCCCAATGGGTGGCGTCAACATGTCAAGGTCAGAAATAATAAGTGCGTCTGCTAGCGGTCACTGTAGCGCTCGCTTCATCCACCCTGTAATCCACTTTGATGTGGACTTCATGTCATGTTTGTGTAGGGTGCCTGCCTGGATGGCTAAATATATGTATAATCCCGTTTGGTTGCGGGTTGATTGTGTGATGTCCAGTTTGGGGGACTGGAACAGGAAGTAGAGCTGCAATTAGGAGGATCTGACATTTGCAAAAGGAGCTTCCTGTGATAGGAGGCTTCCTCTGTGTCTGTGGGACTCACCACCTTATCTTGCCCCCTCTCACTATCTGGCAATGACTACCTTCTCCTGCAGTCCACTCCTGTCTCACTCACTGCTGCCCGGACATACCAGCAGTTTATGTCACGCGTGTTTACTTGCACGTTAATAGGTCAGTTCACATAAATTACAAAATACATATTTGCTCACTTACCCCGAGTGGTATTTAGTTATGGATCTGCCTCCTTCCCAGTACAATGGAGGTGACTTGGATTCAGTTTCGTGGAGCTCACATCATTGAACACTGACATTTAAAAGATTTCAACAGCAACATATATTTTCAGAATCAGTGCTTTTACATGCACACGATAAAGCAGGTAACTCAGAGACGCCAGGTTGCACAGGGAGTTAGACAATATATTAACATGCACTGTAGTAACCTGGTCCTGGACTTATCAAGCTGCTAAGGATAGCCAATCAAAGACGAGGATTTAACATATTGTTCATTCTTTGATGACTTTTAAAGTCCATTTTATTTGTGTGAAAACTTTATTATACCTCTAGAGAACAATTTAGTTATAGTTTTAATCAGACTTCGGATCGACTTTGACTTTGTTTTTAAAGGGTGATCTCTAATTTCCTCCTGCTTTTCTTCTGTCAAAGCAATTCTTAATTCTTAAGTCATTCTCCTGCATATGAGTACATGTAAAAAGCCTATTAAAAACTTGGTTACACTTGACATGACCAAGACATCAGCATTCTCCAAAAGAAATCTTACTGTGTCAGTCTAATCCCCCATAAACTGCTTTATAGTATAAACAATGTTTAAGAAATATGTTCACATTTAGATTTTTACTTCCTTGTTTGTAGTTCCCATGATGCACCTTACAACCTGTGATATCTTTGAAAAGATGAAGTGAAATGAGAAGTGAAAGCAGAATCCCTGTAATTCTGGATACACAAATGTTTTAGATTAGCTTTATGTAAGTGTGCCACTGTGCTTGACGCCCCTCAGGTCATTCCCTTTACGTCTCAGTAAAACTCATCTCAGGCCTCTGCAGCCTCCGCCTCCCCCTCACTGTGGGATTACACACTGACGCAACTCGTCCCTCCTGAAATGTGCTACTGTCCCTTTTAAAAGCAAACATCAAGAAAGTTGTGTCTGTCTCAAAAGCAGTTGTAAGCTCGAGATCATACATTTCTCCGTGCTCTTGTAGCACTTGCGCACTTCCAGATGGAGGCTTTGTTTGTGAGCACAGCTCGCTGCAACACCTCATCACTCTACTGCGTGGAGAAGATGTGAATCATCCCACTGCACTATACTGTGTGTCTGAATGAGTAGATGAGTGTGAGTCACAGTTAAAGTGTATGAGTGTACAAGAAAGAGAGAGATAAGGGGGAGGGGGGGGGTGAATGAATCCCTTACATGTGCTACAGTATACGGGCAGTGTATTGTTATCCACTCTGGCTTTGCTGTGGAACTTTTAGAGAGAAAAGAGGGGAAAAAAACATTCCAGATTAATCAATCAATCTGTGTGTGTGTGTGATGTGTGCTGCGTCTCAACATGTGGCTTCAATCTCTGTTTTCTGGTGCGTCCCACCCCTCTTTTACCCTTCACAGAAACTTGTGACCATTGAAGACGTCCTCGCGGTTGAAAACAAGTCATTTCGTTCTGGATTTCACATAGAACGTGTCCTCTCTGCTCTCATGCCATAGAGGCTCTGCGTGTCTCCGCACTTCGAATGCGACCGCGTTCTTCAGGAAAGATATTGTGAGAGCGTCCAGGTTAGGATGTGTCCGTGTGTGTGTGTGTCCTTGTGGCGTGTTGACTGATGAGCCAGTAAACAAACCCAGTGGCTCAGATATCAGTGGAGTTTATTGCTCTGGGTTCAGATCTGGCAGGGCCCAAGTTGTTTATTTGGCTTTCAGGTATCAAATGAAATCTCTCTCTCTCTCTCTCTCTCTCTCTCTCTCTCTCTCTCTCTCTCTCTCTCTCTCAATCGCGCATGTGTATGTCCTCGGTCAGACCGTGCAGCAATCGCTTTGTAGAGTCAATAAACAGTCATGCATGAAGTTGTTTGCACAAATACACAACTCATTGTCCAACGCGTATAGAAACTAATCTCTCTTTTCTGCTTTCCCACAGACGCACACTCATATTTCATAGTCTTTTTTTTTTTCCCATCCTTGCTCACTTTTTCTCTCACTTATACACACTACATGCATACATATACAAGGCTACTGCGTTCCCATGCTTTTGTCTCAGGTCAGTTTGGTTTCAGAGGTCAAACACTAATTCTCCTGTGCCCCCCCCCCACCGCTGTCCCTTCAGCACGTAATTCAGACCAGCAGCACCCAGGGACCACCAGAGGGTAGAGGCTACACAACCACCCCAAGTCACTCGCCCATCAAACACACACACTTACGTAAATATATACAGCCACCACCGCCCTCTCCCTCCTCCTCCTCCTCCCCGCTCCATCCCTGCAGCCACTATCAAAGGATCTGAACAGCATCAACATTACCTATCTCTGTCTCCCATGGGAGCGGCCGAGCACATAGCGCAGTTATCATTCAGCACACACACACACACAGACACGCACTCTCTCTCGCTCTCTTCTATCTTCACACACGCACACACACACACACATGCACATACGATACAGACTGAAGATCAAATGTTAATCATGTCTTTTCATCAGCTGCACCACCCTCTCCTCTATCTGTCCTCCTCCTGTCCCATGGTGTGTGTGTGTGTGTGTGTGTGTGTGTGTG
>CALSBV010011200.1:12962594-13009144 GCA_943590825.1 Bovichtus diacanthus | reverse complement strand
TTTTTTTTTTTTTTTGTTGCTCGCACTCGGTAAACAAACAGTCCTGTCCTCCACTGCCATTGTTTTCTTGTTTTCTTCTATCTCTCTCATCTCCTTTTTCTTATGAAACAAAAATGTCTCCGTTTACATTTGGAGATTTAATGGGAAGCAAGTGTTTCTGTTATTGCTGTAAAATTGGCTATTAATTTGATGTACGCTCCAATAAATTCTGTGTAATAGAGCCTTTCTATAATTTGATAAGTATGTGAGATTTTAGCTGCATGTTTAAGAGTCTGCAAGTGAACTGCAAATCCTGCCCTTGACTGTGTTGTGTTGGGAAAGAGAGCAAGGGAGGGATTGGGACATTCAAAGTGTAACCCCCCCTGTGTGAACCCCAACCCTGACTGAAACAGGAAGTGCTTATTCATTCAGGAGGTGTACATTTACAGAAAACCCTCTTCTGTAACCTCAAATGGAGATTTTTGAAATAGGGCAGAGGTACAAAATGGCTCCGAAGAACTGCAGCGTTCAAAACAAATGCATGATTCCCAAGGCCCGTCTCTAGTATATGATAGTAAAACACATATTTTTCTCTAGTTGAAAATGATGTGATCATGCAGCCTGACCAGTGACCCTTGAAAAGTTCCTCCTGCTCCTCAATAATGCTGTGAATAGGAGTCTCTGACTTTCTTAAATGTGTTTGGGCATTGTCTTTCTGAACTCCTCATGACAGTAGTTTTCAAATATCAAAATTATCTCAAGTTGATATTTATAAATATCCCTCCGCCAGGGAGTTTCCAGATCAGCACTTCAGGCAGTGTGCTTGTGAAACAAATGGAAAAATAAATGATGCATAACTTACGAAGGATATGAGAATACGCAGCCAAGTATATGAAAAAATGTAATTCTAGCAATGTATTCAATTAGAAGAGTGTTTTACAATTATCAAGATTTATTTTTAATGTATTAAACATTTTAATTTGACGATTAGCTGCATTTCGTGCTCGCTTTTCTTCACTCTGTCTTATTTTGTAATCATCGGCATCTTGTGCAATGTGCTCGGACTTGACGGATTGTCTATTTCATACGTTATACGCACAAACCACAAGGAGTTACAGCCGCGGCAGTTTGTTATATGAATGTTTATGGCTGATTTTCACAGGGGAATCAAGCAGCCTTGCCAGAGGAGAAACTGTGCCGCCATGAATTATGGCACCCTTGCTCCATAGTTCATTTCCGATAACCCCAGCAGTGAGGTTGGCCCGCAGCCGCGCCTCTCCTCCAGCTCTTCGTTTGCATGGTGGCGTGGGCTTGGAGCAGCCAGGCTACACTCAGGGCAGTCGGGGCTGCCATGCACATTATCACATTATCATGCTTCCTAGTGTGTGGGATTGAACGTTTGCCATCAGGCTTCTGAGAGCTTTCGCCCGTTGATCTGACACACACTTGTTGCGCTTTGATGACTTAGAAACCTACACAGTTGTAGTTTGGTGCGGAATATTTGCAGTGTTTAAAATGAAAAGATTCATCGTGCAGGAAAAAAACAACTGCAGCAACAGCATGTTGTAGAATAAAGACACGTTGGGTCAAACGTTGTCAATTGGCCACAATGGGCCAATGTACATTTTACATTTTTATTTGATATATCTTCACGTTTTAGACTACCCTCCTCCCCTCTTAGTGTTCAGAGTCCAGTGAGTTAAATGGGGAATGGTTGCTTCTTTTAAGAAATTGTGACACAAATATTTCTTAATAGGCCCCTATAGAGTATAGTTACATAACTAACTCAAGTTTTGACAAACAAGTCAGACGGAGCCTATATATGAACCTAATAATACTGTTCCCTAGTTTCTCCTCCCAGAGGATGCTACCAGTCCTGCGCTCCTGGAGACGGCTGCTCGTTTTCTCGATTAAGAACGACGCGTACTGTCTGCCGCTCAACCATATGTTGGATTAGTAGATTTTGCAGCAATGTTTTTTTAATTATGTCTCTTGATAGTACAGGTGTGATTAAATAGAGGACACTTACCTAGACTTGTGGGGTATATTTAGTCATTTCCAAACATGAAGCCGCTTACAGGAGTAGTTAAACATTTTTTTGGAAATATGCATATTGTGTTTCTTGTCGAGGATGAGATGAGAAGATTAATACCACTCTCATGTCCAGACGATGAATATGAAGCTGCAGCAAGTTAGCTTGTCTTTGCACAGACACTAGATATGGGGTTAAACCGTCTTCATGCTAAGTTAAATGCTTCTCGTCTAACTCTCCTCAGGAAACCAAACAAGCGTATTTCCCAAAATGTTGAATTATTCCTTTAAAGGTGCCCCTATTTTTTTGTAAACAAAGTTATGATACAGGCAGTGTTTTTCAACAAAACACAGTGTGTGTATCCTTGAGTCCTGAGAAACGTCTCATAAAACATTAACAAGGCAGGTTTTTTTTTTTTAGATTTTGGATTTTGCATCATTGTGTTTGCTAGCTTGCAGTTTATCTTCACTGCATTTGTTGCCGCATCTGAAATGAACTTATTTCACTGCCAGACAAGTATTTTTTTATTTTTGATGACCATTAGAGTACTTTGTTAAAATGTTTCTTTTTTTTTTTATTAATCTTGTTAGTCTACTTTCGATTCACATTTTGAATCTGTATAACAGCGCGACATTTGGATCTATATTATGTTGTCTAAGATTTCCTTTACCGTGTCTTTATTTCACAGGGTTGGGTCCAGCTGTTAAGCCTCAGTGTCTCTCTCAAATGTCAACCTGTGTCCAGTATGACAGTCTATTAGTGATGGATGTGCTATTTCAAAGCAGGCCAGGCCTCTATTTTCAACCTTCATTGCCAGTTTACAGGTTACAATTTATACGCAAGACTGACAGCACCTCCCTCATGTGGTTTGAAAAATGCTGTACTTTGACAATCATACATGTCACACACACCCAAGTATTGGACCGGTGTAAATCGTCCCTCAAGTAGTGTTTTTGAAAGAGAACATTTGAAACTCTAATGAAAGAGGAGATTCAGGAGGTTAAATTCCTCATTGTACACATTTTGGGGCAGTGTTCTCTACACTTAAACTGAAATCGGTGTGTCTGTGTGGCCGTGTGCATGTGTGTGCTGTGTTTTTTTTGAATTGCCGAACTTGAAATATATTCATACTTAGCTCCACACAATGTTTAACTTCTGTTTTTGTGGTTCTTTCAATTTGTGATTGGGTTCTAAAGACGGCAAAGGATTACCGCGAAGGAGAAGTAGTAGAAACTAAAAATGGAGAGGAAAACACATGGCGATCAGAGAAGGGAAAGTGACTGTGTTTTTTTAGCAGGTTTCGAGTTGGTGCCTCACATCTGGGCCACAACCTCGCTGTATTATCTGAGATGGAGGAGAGGTTGGACACAGTTGTTTTTTTGGTTTAAAAAAAAAAAAAAAAAAAAAAAAAAAAAAAGAGTCTGATCTCCCTCAGAAGAACGAGAGAAAACAGCTCAGTTGTGGCAGCAGTGAGTTCAGGAGTGGGGGCTGGTGTGTGTGTGTGTGTGTGTGTGTGTGTGTGTGTGTGTGTGTGTGTGTGTGTGTGTGTGTGTTGGGGTCTGGGTTTTACGAGCAGTGTAACAGTGCACCCTAGCGACCATGTTGAGAACTGCACCCGCAGAGAGCAACCTAAGTAGACAGCTTATAAACTCAGAGCTCCTCTCTGTGATCAAACTATATCTTTGAGAACACATTTGCTCTCCATGGCTGCGGGGAAGTGATCACCGCTGTTCCCCCGTGAGTTCTTATCACTTCTCATAGCAAAAAGGTCCTGAAGCTTACTTTTCTTTCTTTTCTTTCTTTTTTTTTTATTGAAAAAGGAGGCCAGTGACAAAGGCCAGATGTTCTTGCCAAGTTAAATATGTTAGCGCTTACACAATATTTGCTTAAGAGTTGTTTTTGAGCCTTTTGGTTTTCTTGGTTCAATACATAGTAATGCAACACAATCTCACAGCCAGAAGACGATGTCGTTGTACATCCAGCTATTGCTATAAACCTGAGGACAAGCTCACGAACACTAACGTACACATTCACAGCAGTGTGGCCCAACAGCCCCGGCATTAGGGCGACATTCCTCAGGCTGCCTTTGATGTGTTGTGGTATTTCCACACCGTAATAAAACATGGAATTGACATTACTTAAGAATAATGTAAATGATGTGATGCAGCAGTGATACAGTGCATCATCCTCAGATTAACACTAACCGAACGTTTGCGTACGTCTCCCTCCGTGTGTGTGTGTGTGTGTGTGCATGTTTATGTGTCTGTCTGTGCACATGTGTTTATGCGTTCTTGTGCACCGGTGCAGCTTGTAACTCTAGCCCAGCATGTTGCTCCGAGGAACGCCACAGATGTTCAGATGTTTCTCTTCGGAAAACAAACAGAACGGAGGCCATTTTCTCCAGGACGGAGGGACTGTCAAAATAAGAGCTGGCCCCCTTTGGACCTCTCCTCCAACAGTGACTCTCTTTATTCATGGGCAGATCATTACTTGCTCTCTCCTAAAAAAAAAAAATAATAAAAAAAAAAAAGAAAGAAAAATGTTTTGCAGGATGTTTTTTCCCTGCATTTGTATATATTTAGGATTACGTGTGAGTTTTTTTTTTTGTTCACAGTATGTTTTGACGTACGTTTGTGCATGCGATGCGTCTGGGCCATCCATTACTCTCGCAGGGGAGGGGTTTGAGGGTGATGATTCCTCAGACTTTAAAATGCTGAAAAGGAAGGGAGGGAACGGTGAAAACATGGTGGGAGAGCAGGATAGCCCTGCCACCCCTCTCCTCCTTCTGCTCCACCTTTGATTAATGTCTTGCTCCCCACGGTGTATCGCAAAGCCTTGAAGGGCTCCCGGTGAAGACCTCAGGGAGGCGGGAATGGGAGGAACAGAAGAGAAACGCATGACGAAACGGTGCTATCCCGTTTGCTTTTTTTTTCGCATGGTATGGGCCAAACATTTGTCTTATAATGATGATAACATGGGTTATGTTAACGTGACACATGCATCAGTCTTGCACATAAAAGCGTGATGCAAGGCATGAAATGAAAGGCGAGCACTGGCAGAGAAAAGGCAAGTCGCTTGTGTCGGTGCTGATAGTGGGAGATGAATGTGACAGTGTCGGAGCAGAGGGGAAGCAAACAAGCTGTTTGAGCTGTGAAATTGAAGAGGATCAAAGTGTCAGCGAGTCATAAATAAACCCTGGTCCCTCCCTGTGGATAGATGGAGCGGACATTGCATTACACTGTGCAGCTGTGGATGGATTTTTTAACACTCTCGATGCTTTAACAAAAGGCAATGCCACTATGGTTACTCATGAAAACTAGGGAGCTGGTTTATTGAACTGCTATTTTCCCAGAACTCTGTGTGTGTGTGTGTGTGTGTGTGTGATTGTGTATGTGTATGTGTATGTGTGTGTGTGTGTGTGTGTGTTTGATGCAATGTTGGAGACTAGCACTGCTATGAGCTTGTTTCCTCTGGGCCACAAGTCCTCTTTGCTACTGAGCCGGCTCAGAGCACAGCAGTAATGAGAAGTCCAGGTGCAGATTTTATCCTCAGGGAGGAAGTCCTTGTTTACTCTTATTTAACCTTGTTTCTGACCTCCCTTTGCTTTAGGCTTTTTGACCCCCCCCCCCCCCCCCCCCAGAACATTGTGCCATTGAAGTCGCATGGGTCCCGAAACTGTTGAGACAAGTTACCGTCACGTTGATGTTGTTATTGTATGCACGCTGATACAGAGTGTTACTGGATTGTTTGTAATGAATGAGTACATGTTCAGACCTCAAGAAAGAAAAAAAAAACACAAAGAAATCCCATCTTTCACTCTATTCACAGGCTAGTGCAGAAACACAGGTGGTTCAGCATCGTTTTTAATCATTACACAATGTGTGCTCCCTGGGGATGAAGAATAGATGTATATTCACAAAAAAAAAGCATGTAAAATATGAGAGAACTTCAAATATTGAGTAACGGTTCATAAGGAACTCAATGACTTTTTATTTATGTTAGTATATATAATATAATATATTACATTTACAGAGATTTTAACAATCATCATCATATTACATTGCATGATGGGAGCTATATATATATATATATATATATCCACAGTCCCCATCATGCAATGTAATACGGTGATGATTGTTACATATACATTCAGCTGTATTCTGACCATTTATTACATCATAAACATGCTGCAGTTAGTTAACTGTCTGCACTGTCACTGTGGTCCTGTAGGGGGCAGAATAAGCCTACTTTGTCTCATAGTGTCTCTACTTCATTTTTGCCCAAAGCACTGAATGGCCCACCACCTTTTCTTTGAGTCACAGAGGGAGCTGGTCAACTCGGCATGATCATCTCACGGGGAACACTTTCTCTGTGGAATGGCCTGATGTCTGCAGCCGCTGACGCCCCGCCTCAGGAATGATCTTGAATTGAGGGGTGATGAAAACTGTCCCTTACCGGTCAGGGCACACAGACGCACACATTCACAGTTTGTGTTGGAGTGTGCACGCCGCTTAATCATGCGAGTGCACACAACCCGGCGCATATTTCATCAAATTAAAAAACACTCTCTCTGTCCCGGCTTGGCACGTGCACACACTCAGTCATCACAGTGCTAATGACATTCTTTCACACACATGCAGGTACGATTGGGTAACAATACTCTGCACCATCAGCTGGGTTCAGTGTCTGACCTACTGGAGATTTATACAGTTTTTTTTCTTCCTGAATGTGAGTTTACTTGCATGTTTTTTTTGGATAGAGAATAGGTTTTCAGTAGATTAAAGTGCTATACTGAAGAAAGCTTTTTTTGTCGTGGCAGTTTCCTCTGGCATGCTCACAACACTGTGGCTTTGTGGCTGTAATGTTATAGGTGAGGACCTGACACCGCTTACACTTGTTATACAATAAAGTGCTCAAAGTATAGAAAGGAGATGGAGGTCTAACGTGTTCAGAAAATATCTAGAATGTGAAAAATGTCATTCTTTCATACTTATTTAAGTGTGGCTTTATTTTCCTCTTGATGACATAACATGTCCATGGTCATCCAACTGCATGATAAAATATCTTTTATCTCCTGAAATTCAATAAGAAATCTCCCTGAATGTTCACTGTTAATTAAAACGCCGATTTCACATAGTAGGAAAGGCCAATGCAAAACAAGCAAGATGCTCACATGCACATGCACATGCATATACACACACATGCACATGCATATACACACACATGCACATGCATATACACACACATGCACATGCACATACACGCACATGCACATACACACACATGCATATATGCACAGCTACCCCACATACAGACGCATTTAATGCAAACACACACAAAGAGAGGGACCCTGAGAGAGTAGGAGCTAGGCTGTGCTTATTCAGTGCAAGCAGCCTTTTCCGACTATGTGAAAGTATTGGGTTGCCATGTCGACCAACAGAAACGTAAATCCTGCCGACTGGCCAGATAAGCGCCTTGTGACACTCCATATAAACTCAGACACCCCTATGCACACAGGAGGAGCACATATACTTTCAGAGCTTTGCTTAAAGGACTTTACCAGTGTGTTTAGCTCCTTAACTACAGAACATGTGTTTTATACACTTTGATGAACATTAGCAAGTGCGTTTTGTACAGGCTCTGACTTTCGGCTGAATATTTCCTACTATTAGATTACTTGTATTACATTTTAGTTGCACTGATACCAATACAAGGTATTTAAAGTACTTTATACCTCGGTAATTTACGTTCTGTAAATGTGAAAATTGAACGCTCAGAGAATTTTGGCTTCAATAAGCAGCATTTTTCAGCTAATGAGCGAGATATTTCTATTTAAAAAGTTTGTGTAGACCAAAAACCAAAAAAGTCAAACTTGAAAAGACAATAAAAAATCGGACTTGCGTACACGTTTTCCATTACAACTTTATAAGGTGATACTGTATGTCAGTGTTGTGTTAACAGTTTGTTTCCACTCCCCCCTAAGTGGCCAAAAATATAGCAGCAATGGCTCCATCATAATCCTTTAGTACCCTCAGTCTGCTTGAAAAATACTATGCTGAATGAAAGATTTCATTTCATTTTAGTAGTATACAAAATATGCTGGTAAACCTTTTAGCCATGCTAGCAGCATGGCCACCGCTTTGGTCCAGACTAAAAAATCTCAACAACAGTTTGTAATGATATTTTGTACAAACATTCATGGATGAATCCTACTGACTTTAGTGACTTTTTTGCCAAGTAGGTTTTCACATACAAGTCCTTTCCTTTGGTGTGTTGGTGCACCACATAAAGATAAAAATGGTAAGAGTAATTCAAATCAAAAGTATGTATTGCACCAAAAAAAAAAAAAATACAATAAGATCTGAAAAAAGTATGTACAAGAAACATAACTATAAAAGAAAAGAAAAAACGTGTACGATACATCTGAATTAAAAACGGAAGAGCTGTGCAGTTTTTTACTCTCATAACTAGCCAAACCTCTCCACGGTGACAGCATTCAGACCAACACACACACACACACACACACACACAGTTTGAGTGCAACATTTGTATGCATAACTTGGTGTCTATCCAATCAACCCGCTGAAAAACATTTTGCAGCAGACGTGTGGATAAGCACCTGGTGCTCCACTGGGTGTGCAGTTATAAAACTACGAGGGGACGGAAAAGCTAAAACACTATATCAAGTCAGCGAGACAGCCACAGTAGAACTGGAAAAGGGGTTTCTTTAACAACACCCCATAGCACTAACTATTACACACACACACACACACACACTACTCTCCCCTCCTCCCCCTCGTCATCCCTTGTGAAGGAGGGGACTCATGTTGCATTGCGTGCAGAGTTGTAATTTTGTCTTTGCCTTTGTCTGGAGTCGGTGGCATTCTCTGTGCCTTGCCAGATTTCACTGATTTACCTCGAAAGCCACACTTGAAACACTGCAACCACTGGAATTGTGATACACACCGCCAATCACACGCACACACACACACACACTAATACACACTCGCAAACACTCAGAAGTGTAATTACAGAGGGATCAAAGTGAAATTCAGAGAGTCTGATAGTCCAGCTAATAGTAGACGACAGGGAGGTGAAACACAAATCATGAGGAACAATATCAAAGAGAAACGTGAAAGCTTTCATTTTTGCTGTTAATTCTGCAGTCATGAATCAGCCGTCGTCTGGGAGAATCCAGGTATTTGAAATGAAAAGGAGATAAATGGGAGTCCTTAGCTTGTGGTGAATGAAATATCAAAAGCCATATTGTGCCTTTTTAGAAGGTAAGTATGAGCATCGTTGCGCCGATAAAGTAAGTTGAGCTGAGTTTGTCTCAGTGGCACGTCGGACGTCTTTTCTGACGATCAATAATTTGAGAGACATCCGCCGGATTTTAAAATGCTTTAGGCCAGATGGGGAAATCAGCGGCTGCCACTCTGTAATTGAGCCGATCATTGCCCTCCCTGTGATTTAGAGCTCTCTGATTCACGTGTAGCGATACACGCGTGTGCTCTCATTCTTCTTAGTCATTTATTATAACCACGCGCACAGGCAGAAACTCCCTTTGGCAGCGACAAGGTGTTTCCCCCCCCCTCAGTGGGTGAGGCCCATATGTCTGCTGTTTGATCTCCTCATGCCTGTGAGCAGACAGCCCAACATCTCAGGACCTTGTTGCCAAGCCACTGTGCTGCCCCACACGCCCGTCCACCAACACAAACACCCAGCTGACATGAAAGCACCCAGGAGACGGTGTTTTACATGCAGATCCCTCTGCTCCCCACAGTTATGCTGCCTGTGGTTTGCTCTAACCATGAAAAGTGTTCTTCATAAGTGGCCTGGCTGAGACCACACCCTCCTCAGCATGTGATTAATCACATCCACTGTGAACACCTAGGGAGGGCCTGCATACTGGAGGATGCCTGCATGTCAGGCTACTGTGTGTAGATGTATGTGCCCTTCACACATGACGTCGTCTCTTCGGCCCCACATTGTGTTCACTACAAGGCTCCGCAAAGTCTCATATCAGTGAAGGGGGTTTGAATTTAAAGCAAGGGAAGAGAGTGTGTGTGTGTGAGTGTGTGTGTAAATCAGTATGAGAAGCATTGTTCTGCACTTCCTAAAGAGTCTATGAGGCAGCCCAGATTATCAGGTCTTGTGTTTTCTCTCAAACAGGCCACTCTGGAAAGGATTAAGGCTTAACACTGGAATCCAGACGGCTGTGTGGACCCAACTTGTCGGACTTTGTCAACGCGACAGTCGTTGTATGAGGTCGTGATTAGGTTTCTTATAAATGATCTAATGGGACTCGATTCCATCGCATCACATATCCGCTATGAAAAGTTCAAACAAATATATTGTGTTGTAAGATTGTACTATATTTTAGTGTGGATTTATGTCTTTTTTTTCTTTTTTTAAACTTGTATATTAAATATTATTTGATAAATGATTGGGCTGATTTGAGCAGAAAAAGCATGTTTTGGGAGGTATTCAAATAGATGCATCAATAAAAGGCTTATGTCATCCGTCTGTAGTTCAAATCAGACGTAAAGCGTTCATGCATTCTGTAACCATATATGTGCATGTTTCGTCAGCACAGCTTGGCTTTATGTCCATCTGATGATTGCCCCAGGCGGAAGTGACTTCCTCCTGACCTAGGGGTTGCATGGTTGCCATGGTGACAGTTAGCGTCTTGAAAAGACACGCACGTAGCTCTGAAAACCCAGCGCTTCTGTCTCTCTTCTTTCATCCTGCGATACTGTAGATAAAGAGATTTTCCCTCCCTGCATTCCACATTCTGATATGAATTCTTTGTAAAAGCAACAATTCGGTGCTCTCTCCGTCTCCATCTCTCCGTCTCCATCTCTCCGTCTCCATCTCTCCGTCTCCATCGTCTAAAAATCACATACACTCCTTCTTTTTTTCTCTCCGACCAGAATCGAATTTTTGATTAGGTTTCAAAATAAGCCGGGATATTTATAAGTAGCCTTGTTGTCTACATTCCACTGATAAGTGCAGAGCGATTAGTTTTGTTTGTGGTGTCGGGCATAGATGGGGAGTAGTTGCAGTGTTTTGAGGGTTGTTGTGGAAACAGACGTTTTTCTAATTGAATGTTCCCTGTTTTCTTTAGCAGAGGACATATTTTCTGTAAGCAGCAACATTGTGGCGGAAGTAATTGACTGAAGAGCCTGCTTACTTCCACATTTCTTTCTTTTTTTCCACTTGATTATTTACACACACGAGTATCCAGCCGTGATTTATTTATTTATTTTTTTTTTTTACCTCCGTTTTAGTTTTAGCATTACAAGATAATATTCTGTATTGTTCTTCATGTCACGAAATCTCACAAAAAGACCAAAATAATGAATGAATTGATCTTACCAACAAGTATTTCCTACAAATATACATCATAAAGAGCTTCATAACTGTTGAAAAAAAATACTTCCGTGACCCATATTATCGCACTAGGTGACATGCTCCTTCATCACCGTGAGCATTTGCACTATAGATTAGTTTTGAGTCGATCCCACATACAGTGTCCTGCTGCCATAAATACTCAGTCTGCAGCAAATGTGTATTAATCCGAGGTTGAAAATAATTCCCCTCAAAGTAACATTCACTTAAAACAGTGTCCAGCTGTTTTTACGGAATTATTTAGCCTTATTTTTGTTAAATGAGGGTATATACTATTTTGGATTGATTTGTAATGACTTACATCTTCAATAGGAACTAGTGGTCTTGGGGGCTGAGGACCACAGGTGACAATGGTGAGAGTTGGAGTAAGGTATTCTTGGTTTTGATCTTTTCACACGACAATGCTCAAGTGAACAAAGCTTGTCTTAGGTCAGGCAAGCTTTTCATATTAAGTCCAGTTCATGCGGATTGTTTCCCTGGCACTCCGGCACAAGATTCTGGACCAGATCCGTAGATTAGCCTCCCTGTTCACCTATAGAGCGAGTTTCTAATCCGAATAGAGCGGTGCGAAGGTGATTCATCCAGCTATTAACGTTCTTCTTTACTGAAGCCTTCCACACTAGCTTTTCACTAGCACCCTTAGTGGCCGGACTTTAAAGATGCAATGTGAGAATGCTTCAGTTTAACGACAGCGCCCTTCTAAAATAGTAACATTTGTTATAGTTGCTGGAAATTGTTCAAGGTGTAAGGATCATTTCATTCTAAGGATGTTTTTTTGACCAACTGACCTGAGCCTTTACCTTTTGGCACTTAGCTGCACACAATCTGTACTTTTACATCCGTGAGGAGAGGCTACGTGATTCTGAAAAGAAACCTTTTAACAAATTATAATGAACACAGAGAAACGTTTACTTTAACTGCATATAGGTTACCTTCTTTTAGTTATGCAGAAGCTCACAGCGATAAAACAGTAATATCAATAAAATATATATTTTTAAAAAATAATAATTCTATCCATTTCCTATTTTCCCTGTTGTTGTTTCACTCGCAACCTTCTTGGATTCTGAAGAATTAGGCTGGAAGTAAAAATGCAAAAAAAAGTCCAAAAGCTCTTTTTTTTTTATTACTATTCTTGATCATTGTTTCAGTGCAGCATGGTGGGTAAGCTCATTACAGCAGTGTCAGGAACATCAAACATGCACAACATCACATTAGACACATGACTAACACAACAGATGTTATTCACATATGACCCCAGGACAAAGATTCACAGACAGTATTTGCGAAGGTTTTGTTTGTCAGCCGTTAATTAATCCCCATCCAGCTCCATTCATTAGTGATGCAGACCTCTCTAATTCTGCTCGGTAGTTCCAGCTTTTGAGCGTCACGCGTTACACTCACAGCCCTCTTGGTAACTATTGCTCACCTCCGGCTCTGTTAGATCTAATTAAGAAAACCCTCAATCAACCATTTCCTGCCTGGACTCTTATTGTCCTCCTTATCTAGAGTCTAGACCTAACTACATTCTCTCTCCCTAATCTCTCTCTTAGCAGCGCTGAGTCAGTCTTTGGTATTACTTTGTCATTTTATAAAATCCAAGTTGTTGACAGTTAAACTGAGTTGTTTCGGGAAGTAGATGTGTGCAGATGCGGGCTGTTCAAATCGCATGTATCAGGTTTAGGAAAAGTGGAATCATGTAAAAACAAGAAATTGTGCTCGGAGACAGCCTATAATATATAGCTATAAGCATTTATTGTGCTTTTTTTATATATATATATATATATATATATATAAACAAACTGGAATTCATCTCACATGTTTGCGTGAGAGACGGTGTGTGGTGTTGTAAATGTGTTGTGGAGCCCTTATGGCGGGTGGCGTAGCGGCGTCGCATGATATGAATTGAAACCCAGGTGTTCAGCCTCCCAGCCAAGCTGGATGTTCCCGGATCAGTAGGTGGACCAGCTCCCGCTCAGGATCTGCAGTGCCACGATCAACAGCTAAACCACAGATTGCCTCAGCCACAGACCGGGCCTCCGGGCCTGCACTGTGTGCTTTGGCAATAAGTCAACCTCACAGCAGACACGCAAGCACTCGAACATATTTACACACCACCTCCTCCTACCTAACCCTTATAATGTATCCCGCCAACTCCCATTCCGGTGCACTCTTGCCACAAATACATCGGATAGGCACTCAACTTAAGCAGTGGGTTTCACCAGATGGTTACTGCCAGGTCATGATGCTACATTTACAGCGTATCTGCATGTTGTATTTTTCCATTTTCTTGTATGTTAGGTTTTTTGTTTTTTCGACAGTATTAAATGCTCAGAGACAAACATCAGTTGTAGTTTGTTTTGTAGGATCTCTCCTGCGGGCGTCTGGAAAGATAAGACCCACATCCGTCTGAGTCTTCACGCTTTGCTCCGTCAAATAGCCCTGCTGTTTTTTCCTAAGCGTTTACCTCACAGCCAGGGCAGCGCAGGAGAGCAAACTGCCGGGCCAGACATTTTACATTCCCCAATGCAGCGACTCAAAACAAAGATTTGCCATGCTAAATTTGATATCGTCTATATGGGAAGGAAATTGAACTAACAGAGAACAAATAACAGAGATTAAAGCCTGACAAAGTCAAGCTGTTCAGTCACACGCTATCTCACTGTGCTGACATTGATGTTTTCCTCAACCTATATAGTGTGCCAAATGAAATGACGCAAAGCATAAATGCCTTGTGAAAGTTATTATTTGCCTTTACGGTCAGAAGGAGGAGAGTGAGGAGGGACACAGCTTGTCTTACATGCACATTTACAGTTCACAGTCAGTTTATCAGAGGGCGATTTTGTCCTGCGAATGTTAGATCTTACCTTGAAAACTCACACATTACTCGCATATGTGTGTGTGTGTCTGCCTGTGCTTGCATTCCAAAGTACGGCTGAATGATATGCGAGCATACGTTGTTATATAATCTTGAAGTAAGAGCTTTAAATGAGTCTCCGGTGTTTGATGGTAACCCCGTGGTGACAGAAGTCATGCACAGCCTTTTGAGTCCGGCCTAATTACTTGAATAAAAGTTGGAGTGCCAGACTACCTTGTACTGAGAGCAAGGCTGTTCTATGTTCTACAGTGTATTCAAATGTACTCCTGTATTTAGTTTTTTTTTTAAATCATTTTTATTTCTATATCTTTGCACCATTGCTGTTTTTAGCCTTGCTGGCAGCGTGGCTCTTGGGATGGCCGTTACTCGGTCCTCTACTTTCGTTCAGACTGAAATATGTCAACAACCAGAGGATGGATTGCCATGACATTGTATAGACATTCATGATCCCCAGGGGATAAATCCTGCGGACTTCGGTGATCCACTGGCTTTTCTTTTAGCGCCACCACGAGGTTGACATTTTGTCTTTTTAATATAATGGCTCAACAACAATTCAATGGATTGCCATGACATTTGGTGCATACATTAATTAAAGCTCCCTTATAAAGGATCAATTGTACTGAACTTAAATTTCCATACAGCACCATCCGGTCAAAATGTGAATGTGTCTGAATACTTTGTGTCTGCAAAACGAATGACATTTCAGCCTTAACTGTACTGGTTTTCGTAGCTACATTTGGTATGCAAATGAATAAAATTAAGATGGTGAACATGGTAAAAATTATACCTGACAATCATCAGCTTGGTAGCATTATCATTTGAGCTTCTTGGCTTACTGAGATTGGCATTTAGCTCAAAGCAATACTGTGCCTGCATGGCTGGAGACCAGAGGTCTTCAACAGGGGGTCTGCAGAGGTACTGCAGGGGGTTTGTGAAATGTTTGGTTGATTAGACTATTTTTTTTTTACTTTACTTTACTTTTTCCACAAATTTACATGAATATATGAATATATTTTCAAAAAATGACCACAATTTTCATTAAAAAAAACTTTCGATTATCAAAAAATGGCTTAAATTTTCAAAAAGACCTTCCATTTTTTTTAAATAAACAAAGTTTTCAAAAAAACTCATTTTGGAAAAATGACCTTAACTTTCAAAATCCCTTCCATTTTGAAAAAATTATCACAATTTTCAAAAAACCTTCGATTATCAAAAAATGACCAACTTTCAAAAAACCTTTTGATTTTCCAAAAAATGACCTTCATTTAAAAAAAAAAAAAATCCTTAAATGTTCAAAAAATGACCTAACTTATCAAAAAAATCTTCCATTTTTAAAAAGTAAACTCAATTTTCAAAAAAAAACTTAACTTAACCCCTTTTTCTAAATATTCTTTATTTCTATTTCTAATCTATTTTATTTTTATTTCTACTTATTCTATTTAAACCACACCATCTTACGTCATTTGCAGCACCGATGGTGGAGCCTTCAATGTCCTTTTGTTATGAGCCTTTTCAGCAACCTTTCTATGCTGTAAGAGTTTTCAGGTTTTCTTTTATAGCTGACCTTCTTGTTAACAGAAGGCAGCTACATTCCTGAGCAGCGCCAGTGGGAAGTGTAGTTGCCAGTCAAGCCACTTTGCCAACAGCACCGTGCACGGCCTGCTCGGCTAACCTCCTCCGTCTTCTTTCACGGCCTCTCCGTCCTCTCACTTTCTCTCTCTGTTTACTTCTCTTTCACATTCTTATGCTCTTTTCCCTGCTTTCAGCCTCTCTGTTTCTCTCCTTTTATCTTACGCTCTGTCATTTTGCGTTTATTTCCCAGCAGCTCTTTGCTTCCCTACGCACTTCTCTAGAAAGGAGGGAACATTAGCTTTTGATTAGACAACAGTGTTTTCTGCTCAAATAAAGGAGCTCTTGTCCTCTCGCTGCCATGCGTTCACCTTGATAATTGGTTTCAGTGCACACCCAGCTGAGAAAATTACCCGCAAAAAAAAAACAAAACAAGATGTTGAATCTTACAGGCCATTTTTTTCGCAGATTGCAAATATTTTTTTTTTTGCATGTTAAGCTTTCTTCTCAGGTCAGTTTTAAAAGGAGCGTGGGGTGTTTCTGATTTTATGTGAATCTAGTGTACAAGCTGTCGCACTACACTGTTTCCTGACACTTGACATTATATGTGTGTTTGTGTTTTGTTAGGTTGTGCAAACCCAGAGGAGCTGACCACAGAACGAGCCCATTCCGCCGTGGCGGAGATGTTCGTGACCCTCCGAGGTTTGAGCCACGCCAGAGACCACCTCAAGCAGCTGCGCTCCGTCTACATCGCCAGCGACGGCGTTCACCAGGTCTAAGACACACAAACACAGACCGTCAACATCAAAACAGACTTTATGTTGCAGGGTGGTTACCTTTTAGTGGAGAAATCCAACATGTCTATTCTTTAAACTTTTCAGTCACGCGCACATTCACTGCAATCCACCATCGCAGCTCCAACAACATACCTACATTTCCCAGCACAGAATATTTAGTTATCATTACTTACACACAGCTGGTTATTTATTTTATCTATCCTCACACTTTTGCTTTTAGTGTGCACAGATTCAGCAGAGCTCCTCTGACCTTCGTAGTTTGTGTCCGTCCCCAGGTTGTGTCACACAGGCTTACAGCACAGAGAGGGAGTTCATTGTGAGAGCTTCTTCATAAACTGTCTGTTTCTTGGAGCTGATGTAACTCAGAAAGGCATCTTAAATCTTTGTCTGCACGCAAAGCTCTTACCTTTTCTTCAGGACTGTCAACAGTGCAGCTTCACTGCTGCCGTCCTTCACTCTGATTGGTGCAGCTTTTTAAGAGAACTTTAGGTCGGAAGCATAAAGGTCAGTCGATGAAAGTTCAAGACACTGTTTTTTTTTTTTTTTTTTCTCGTGGTTGTAATTATTTTCCTAGACAAATATGTGGAGAGAAACAAACTAGAGATGAGCTTAAACAAAAGCTTTACAACAGCGGGGACAGCTATGGCCTTCTCGTTTTGTCTTTTCTTGTCTCTTGTCAACTCCCTAAAGGATGTTGATTTTATTGATTTTGTTTTTCCAATTCTTACATTAGCCAATCATAAAGCCACTTAGGTACAAAGCCTTATTCTCGTCGGAGGAGTTGGACGTCTATTGTTCAGGATAGTGAGATAAAGCGGTAATCCTTAAAGGAAAAGTACAACCTTTTTTAAAAAAAAAAAAAACACGTTTATTCGCTTTTTCGCCGTGAGTTAGTTGAGAAGTATGATGCCACTATGTCTGTACGCTAAATATGAAGCTAAGCTAACCGGCTGCTGACAGGAGCTTCATATTTACCTTACCATACAGACATTAAGGTGGTGTCAATCTTCTCATCTAACTCTCAATAGGAAAGGGAATAACCATATTTCCTAAAATGTCAAATTATTGCTTTGTCTCTGTGCAGCTATGATATCAAAATTGCAGTTTGAGTACATTTGAGCTACTTGGTGTGTGTGTGTGTGTGTGTGTTCTTGTGTGTGTGTGTGTGTGTGTGTGTGTGTGTGTGTGTGTTCTTGTGTTCTTGTCTGTCCTTGTGTGTCCTTGTGTGTCCTTGTGTGTCCTTGTTCCTGCTGCGTGATGAAAGCGATGTCATATAAAAGAAGCACGGCGTGATATCTGTCAGCTGCTGGCTGTTCTTGAGAAACATCATAAATCTATCAGCCTCCCTCAGCGTGCATCTCCTCCACTACTGAAGCCAATACCTGTCAGTCAAGAAGTCTTCCACTCATTAAGATTCTCATGAAGTGCACAGCTCTCCACCTTTGGTACAGACTAATGAGAGGTCATGACACGGGTCACAACTTCTTACTCGTGTCTGCGTCTTCTTCTTTATCTTACTGCAAGTTGTTGATTGTATTCCTTTCAACGCCTTAAACAAGACTCTGTCAACATTGTAGGATTATTTTACACCCGAGCATGTTTGTATGAATACCAATGAGCAATGTGAGCTATTAGCTTAATTAATTAAGCTTTCACTGTTTATTTTAACGCAGCTTTATATTGACAATAGTAATTTGATTCAGTGATATAGATGAGAACATCACAATTTCCTCTCACGCTCCGTTTATTCCAGTCATAATTCATCCGGCCAGGAGACCGCAGCACTTGTTTGCCTTTGCTGTCACATGTAAACACGTTGTGGAGCAGCATAACAATTGCACATTTCCTGAGTACATGTCACGCTATGAGTAACTGAACACTGTAGACTTTCCTGGAAAAAAAATCCATCAATGAAGGCTGAGTGACGGAGCCTGTAACAGCTGGAGTCTAATGCTATCTATTGACCTCAGCGCTGTGGCTTGAGTACTTGCTTGTCTGAGAAACACCGAATGATTGCAGTTTTAACGCATGAGGATTCACACTGTTATTAAAAATCTTTCGAGTTTTAAGATTAGGAACGAGACATTCAAAAGCCATAGTTACAAGAAAAAGATTCATCCACGTCGACGCTGACAGACTGCTGCATGTGGGCGAGCAGACACACCGTCTACCTACCGAAGACAGAGTGCATAGGCACGTGGACAGAAGCTGTGAGGTATTGGCTAATAGTCTTTATTATACATGGCTTCAACCACTTAATTACCACCTCAGTTGAATGGGAATACTGTAACGCAAATCTAAAGGGTCAGTTCAACCAATTTGAAAAAGAAAAACACACATCTTCTCATTTTCCCCTATGATCTAATAAAGGATATAATGCAGTTCTTCAGTGCAGCTCTTCTCAAGCCTTTAATGGAATAATTCAAAAATGTTTGTCCGGGCCAGTGACTTCCCTGGAGCCTTGTCGTCACTGTGAGGTTGCCAGACAACAAGTGGAGACTTCACAAAGTCACGGTGCCCTGCCAAGAAATAGTCCAGCCTCCCGTGTTTTTGATATTTTAGCATTAATTTGTTCATCCACCTCGACGCCAAGAAAAAACCTGTGGGGAAACTGATACTCGCATGTCAGAGTGTGTGCGTGTGTGCTTGCATGTTTGTGTGTACAGACGAATATTTAAGCACTGGCATTATCATATGACTAATTCGAATATTGTTTTCATCACGTAGGTGTCTATGGTGGTGATTAAATGGGATTGTTTTTAGCTTTTTAGATTGCAGATGAAAATGAAGTGTGCGCGACCGTGGGCTGCTTTTGTTGTTCGCCTGCGATGCTGTTGGTTGTGTATGTGCGTGCATGAGCGTGTTATATAACCAGAAGTGAATCATTAATGTGTTTACTCCCAGCTTAGTTTGTGCAGGCTGACCCATGCAATAATGTCATGTTGGTAGAAGTAAATGTTAGTTTATATAATTCATGGTTTATACAACATGGACAGCAGGATTTCCCCCAGCCCAATCTGGCTGCTCCTCAGGGACTGGAGGAGTGGGTGGCTGCGAGTAAAGAACGATGCATACTGATACTGCGTATTGAGGTGAAAGCTGCCTGTGGGCAGAAACACCTGGGCGCGTTAACATTTCGACAACATTGTGTGCGTGTGTGTGTATGTGTAGGTGTGTGTATGTAAAGCTTGAATCAACAGTTTGATAGATTGAGTATTTCCTGAGTGTCCAGATGTTCCAACAACATCCAAAGGCAAAGTTGTGTTCCATACTTCGCTCACATTTTGGCATATGGCCTTGATGTGTCAACATGGGCAGAGTATGAGACAATGGGCCCCTCAGCATCGACATGCAAAAGGCCCCAACAGCTCTCCAGTTTTGTGTCTCTTTGTGGTTGCTTTGTGTGTTTGTGTAGTAGTTTTGTGTCTCTTTGTGGTTGCTTTGTGTGTTTGTGTAGTAGTTTTGTGTCTCTTTGTGGTTGTTTTGTGTGTTTGTGTAGTAGTTTTGTGTCTCTTTGTGGTTGCTTTGCCCCTTCTCATAGTCGCCGTGAGTGTCTTTGTGGTCTCTTTGCAACTGTTTTGCATCTATTTATAGTTTGTTGTTGTTGTATGTCTCTTTTTGGTCATTCAGAGTTTCTTACTGGTTGGTACGTGTCTCTTTGAGTGACATTTTTTAGCTGAAGGCCAGGGGGGCCCTGATCCTTTGCCTGGTAGGCATGTTCAGTAATCCATCCACGGTCAATAACTCTAGCCTCATAAAAAGTTATCCAACGTTCCAGTACTGGAAGGTATTCAGCCTTTCTATTTTAAGACTTCTGCTATTCGGAGTACTAAAATCAAGCTCTGCCAAGTCTTATCTGGGTCTTTATTGTTCTCTGAGACAGCAAACTTCAAGTCTTGCATTCTTGATCCGCTAGCTCTGAGGCCTATAAATGGTACATTCTGTCCTGGGTAGCTGGGCAGAAAAGGCTAAGTCCTTGTTTCTTTTTTTTCATGGATCACCTTTTTAGAATATGAGAAGGCATTTCTGAGGCTTTAGTTGAGGTTCTGCGGTTCACCTCCTTCAAGGACATCAACATTTTTTGAAACTCCTGCTTTTCACTGTCAAAAAGAAAGTAATGGAATATTTTGCTTGTGAAAGCTAGGCAGCTCATAACTATGGACCAGTGAGCCAGGTGCTGTTGACTGTTTTGCAGACGCAGGTTATGTCATATGATGGTGTCAATACGTTTATGTTCATTGGAAAAATATGCTTGTTTTTCATCAGCACATACGCTCAGCTCAATCAAAAATAAGTATGGCCGACCTTCATTCTGATGTGTTCTTCTTAAACGTCAACATGGTCTCACCCTCTTCCACTGTTAAGAAAATCTGCTGTATAACCACGCTGGCAGCTCTGTGAGGGTGTACTCAAGCAGAGCGCTACTTTGAGCTAAATGCTAACATGCTCACAGTGACTATGCTAATATGCTGATAGTAGAACACAAAGAACAGCTGAAACTGATGGTAAAGTAATAACTTTAAATTTCATGGAAATCCATCCAACAATTGTTGGGAAATTTCACGAAGAAATAACGTGAACCTCCTGGCGGCACAAGGGGAAATGTCAGAGGTCACCAAAGTCAGTAGGATACATTATCTCAGGACCATGAATGTCTTGTACAAAATTTGATGGGAATCTATGAAATACCGGTAATTGTTGTTTCAGTCTGGACCAAAGTGGTCGACCATCCCTAGAGCCACGTCAGTAGCATGGCTAAAAACAATGAAATTGTTCCAATAATCTTGAATTATATTTGAATTTCTGGATATCAGTTCTATCATGATTATAATATAAAGGTAGTTTGGATAGTTGTGTTGGTGCCATTTAGAGAAGGATGTTTTCAGCATTCCTGACAAACTAGCAGGTGTTGAATCTAGACTTGATTCATCCCCTTTAACACTGACTCATAATAGATTAAAGCGCTGTTTTTAGCCACATCTAACAGGGCAGGATTTTTTTTAGCCTCATTGCAGCAGTGTTCAAGCTCCTCTTCCTGGAGTGACTCATAAGTAAGCAGCATGTTTGGCCGACCGGAGCTGTTTATCATTCCACTGTCTCTTACACCAAGGCTTTTCGCACAAACACAGTCTAACAGAAGGACCAACAGCTCTTTAATCACATATGTACACATATATTCATCTATAGATTGTTTACTGTAGAATATCACAACTTTACTGTATATTTAAAAATAAGACAGTGTTGTCAGTGGAGGGGGGGGGGGTTTGGGGTGTTGACTAATTATCATGTTCAAATGGGTTGTTTGGTGTTTTGCAGGCGACCTATCGTCCTCTCCTGCGGCAGATCCTGGAGGAAGTCTTCCACCCTGACAGACTTGAATGTCCCGACATCGAGCACATGTCTGGAGGCCTCACAGATCTGCTCAAGACCGGCTTCAGCATGTTCATGAAGGTCAGACATGCTCACGCACACACACACACACACACAAACATTTGTATGTCACATCCTTTTCAACCCTTCCTTTGCCAACTACCCACTGAGGACCAGAAAGTGCCTTTTCCATTGCTTGAACTTGTTTCTGCACATATCCAGTGTTACCCTGGTAGTATTTACCCACCACTCTCAAGTCTCCTGAACTGCAGTTCTACTCTTAGACACAGAGATATTTGATTATGATGTACAACACTACTTACAGTAATATGGCCAGCAGTTTAAAAGCCTTTACATTCAGTCTGTTTCATACTCATTACCGCGCACATATTTGCAGAAATTGTCAAGTAATATAATTACTGCTGTCAGGAGCTGAAAGAAAATACAATACAGGGACCATTTGTACAAGGATCACACTTTTATTGGACAAACAGCCACGTGTTTCCACATGGAGTCACCAGCTAATTTCACAATTACGAAGCACAGTTTGTTTCACTACATTGGCCTGACGTGCCTGACGTCCTCCTGGCTGATGTCCGGTCACAGGAAAGTAAGATGGATGAAATAAGACTCACTAACCATCAACGTCGTTGGCAATGTCGGAGACTGTTGTGCCCGCATCTTTAAAGAGACCTGGCTCCATCTTGGTATCCCGGATCAAGCTATTGCACTTTACGGGCGGACCTGGGACAGAGCGCAGGACCCCAGAGGGACGAGAGGAGGCGGACTCTGCGTTTCAATTAGCTCTCAATTAGTTTCCCTGATGTCAAATGTTAATATTAAGATGCCGACCTTGTTATCTTCCCATGGAATTCACCGTTGCAGTTTACTTTTCTCCTGATGCAAATTTAAAAACACACTAGGAATGCCAGGAGTGTTTGAGTAACACGAAACCGTTGATTCCTTATTAGTCCATTTTAACCCAAATTTCCCCTCTTTAAAAAAAAGCCGTTGCAAAGAATGGGAAATTGTTGGCAGGAATCATAACCTTCTATCATTTCTTTAGTTATTCATTCATTCTTTGTATTTCTGTTTTGTTTTTCCACTTTTTGAAAGCATCAAAGGGAGACACAAATAATTGTCTGTGTTTTATTAATCATTTGTGCAAAAATGTTTTCCTCCAACAGACATGTAGTTTTGAGCTTGTGGGTAATGTACACCCACCACAGAGCAGATAACTATCCACAGTCTGATTATCCCACATCTGGGCCTGCTTTAACTGATGATTACCCGGGGGGAGGAATTAGACTGGTTGTGTAACCAGGGCCTGGTTTTACACAATTTAAGAAACTTGGCCCACGAACCACCAACTCAGACAGACTAAACCTATAAACCTGAACTTGGAGCTTTCTATAGGAGCACACCCTTCATGCTATAAAACAACCCAATAAACTTCTATTTTTAACCACAGAGCCTGCTGTGTGCTTCACAGTTTGTATCATTAAACACATCGGACCCTGTAGTTTGGATTCTGACCAAGTCAAAGCTTTTGCACAAATTGTGCATGTGTGACTATATGTCTGGTGACCCAGTTGCTGCAGTTCCTCCACCTGACTAACACCAGCAACTAAATATAAGTATCAAGCCCTAAAGTCATCAGCCATTTCACAATTATGGAGCACAATTAGCTGTTTGCTACTAGGACTAATGATCGGGGCAGTAGCACTCTCCAAGTTTTGCAATGACTTTCTTGCGAAGGCTTGTTATTCACGTGTGCAACAAGAACGGAAAGTGTGGCACAATGCGTTGTAATCGCATACTTGAGGAGCAATTTCTGCAATGTTTGACAATGATTGGGATATCACCGGTGATTTTTATAGAGCAGCGGCTCCCAACTGGTTGGTCAGAAAAAAACGTTAAAATGTTGAGAATTTTGTGGAGCAGCACTTTTTTATTTTTAAAATACAGTTTCCCACCTCGTAGTGAGTAGCCAGTCAAGAGGTGTTGCATCAAAATAAAATCACTGCTCTGGAAATTCACTATATCTCAAAGATATATTTTTTTTATTTGGTTTGTTTGATTGTTTGTTGGTCCTCGGTTTGAATCCACTGACAGTCAGAATGGATGGAAATCATCTGAATGTGTTTGAAGATGATCTGTTAGTGGAGCGTGACCTGAGAGAGAATCTGGCCCCTGAGGTTGGACCAGTTAAGAACCGCTGGGACAGTGGATGTCTCGCCTAAAGTCCCTTTCCCACTGGACAAAAAACCCTACTTACGTCTGGCTCTTGTCTTCGATGGGAAATGTTAAAATCAACATTCATTCCTGGGACAAATGACTCTGCAGTCGTCACGGATATTTATCTACTCCAGATCCGATCGGCAGTAATGGAAACACGCATTTTTGCCCCTTTTCCAGCCCGATGCTATGTGACGCACGTGGAAGTGAATATATAACAAATAAAATCAACAGGGATTTTTTTCATTTTCAATTATTAGAATTTATTGACGTACATGCATCATACAATTAAAATGCTCTCCTTAAAGCCACCAGACTCCATTGACAGAAACAGTCATTTTACCTCGCTGATCATCGTAAAACACACTTCATTTAAACTCGACAGAACCGTGTTCGTTAGTCTTTCCACTGTCATATCAATCATCAACTCTGGTTTGAAAGAGAGTTTGAATAAGAAACAAATATAAGAAAAGAAGTAACCACCGTAACATTTTCAGTGTTTACTAACCCTGCTTCTGGTGCCAGCCAGCGCCCGTTAAAGGCATACCCTTCTACTGGCAATGGGAAAGGAGTCTATAGCCTATTTGTTTTGCAGGTTTCCCCGTGTTTAAAAAAATCTGTACATACACACAAAAAAGGTAGAAGACAAAAGCAGCTCATAACCACATTTTTTTTACTTCAAGAAAATGTAGTGCCCTATGTGGATATATTTTATTATCAGGTCATTGAGTAGAATAATGTTTTCATCTCCTCACTTTCACATCTCGTACACACTTCCATGAGCCTGCCACTGTCTATCCCATCATAGTGCACATGGTTCAGACACTGTGTGTCTGTGGATCCAGCAAACATGCAGCTGCTGATGTACTGGCACATGTAGTTGGTGTTTCTGTGTCAATGAATCCATGTTTCAAAATACTGAACACAATACGAGCAGAACACACTAGAAAACACAGAAAGGCATCACATTTTTTTTTTTTTTCCTTAAGACATGTAACACATGATTCATCCTTGACATGCTTCACCCCAGCCTGCTGGCGCTCCACGTGTACAGCCACTCTGTCCTCGGGACCGCCCCCTGCAGCTCTGATTGCTCGGTTAACAGTTGCACGCTGCAGATGCGCCCTGCCTGCTGCTCGGCAACCATTGGCAAACACAGCCATTATTCCCCCGTCAGCCAATCACACTCCGCAGAAACACACTTAGAGTGACAGTTAATATTGTTCTGCTGTGTGTGTGTGTGTGTATGTGTGTGTGTGTGTGTGTTGTGTGCACCTGCTTACTTTTACACGTGTCTGCCATGATAACACTCGGGTGGAAGCCCTCATCCAATGAGCTGTCAGTTTAATATCACCACAATATCACATGTGTGCAGAAAGTAGATTGTTTACCGCAGACTGTTTATAGTAGGAAAAACTGAATGAACATCTCCGATGCCTTAAAATAAATACACTTACCAATCACAATGTTCCGTCTTAACTCCAGGTGAGTCGTCCACATCCCAGCGACAACCCTCTGCTCGTCCTCTTCCTGGTTGGTGGAGTCACGCCGTCAGAGCTTCGCCTCATCAGAGACATCGTTACCGCACACAAACCAGGGACCCAGGTGAGTAGAAAACTACCAGATGACGAACATGTATATCTCTGCGTAATGATGCCGGTGCTTCCTACTTGCTAGTTACTTTGAGAGTTTAAGTCCTAGTCAGATTTTTTTCCTGGGATGTTCAGCTCTGGTTTAGTTTCCTTTGGCAAAGAACAAAAACTCTGCAACACATCTCTCCACCTGTCACTGAGGCAGGTCTGGTGACGTTTTGTAGAACACTTCTACTGAATCTTAAAGCAAAGGGACTTCATGTGACTTTTATGTTTTAGGTCCCTAAATGGTAATGGATATTTTCGGACATCAGGCTCGGTGATGAGCACTAAAAGTAGTACTTTATGTTGTCTTTTTAACATAATCATTTTTTGTTAAAAGAATCCTAAAGATTCTGTCAATATGAGGTCATCTTGATGCAGTTTATAATTGAGATTTTTGCTTACTATTACATTAAGTTTTAATCCGGCTTGATTGACAGATTGATTAGCCCTGCATGTGCTGTGCTGAGTTCTTTCCGAGCGTTGTTGCAGTGGTAGAATGTAACTAAGTACATTTATTCCAGTACTGTACTTAATTTACATTTTATGCTACTTCTACTCCTCTGTTTCAGGTGGAAATATAATATTTTTCACTCTTTTTCACTCTGTTATATAACATCCCCTCTAGAGGAACACGTGGTATTACAGGACTGAACAGAGCGCAGCTAGTCAGTTAGATGCTCACTTCAGTAGATATCTCTGCAACACACAGACGTCTTTGACAGAACATCAACACTGTTACCGCTTCACATTCTGTTGATAACGTTCGTTCATTGTTTAAATGTTTTAAGTTTAAATTCTGGCACATCTTACACATTGAACCTTTAATGTTCCTTTAGAAATTCACACAGAGGTACAGATGAGGAGAGACCCCGTGTTACTGTGACCCTCGGAGGGCATGTTTCAGACTGGCCCTGGCATTGAATGTGTGAAAGAACGATCATATACACTGACCTACATAAACAGGTGGCAGTATTAACACGCCAATTACATCCAGGAGCTGTTGTGTCTGTCTGCACGCGTGGTTGTGATGTTAAACGGCTGATTACATGTGCAGTATACACGCACAAAACATGCCGATGAATGTGTTTTCCCTGTGCGGGGGGTGCGAGGAAGGAGAGGAGGGAGATCAGGCTGGGTAATGTGGGTTTGTCTTAATAAAAGGCTTTGAGAAGGAGGTCAGAGGCAATGAGAGGCTTGGCGACGATCAAAGCCTTCCATCTGTAATCAGGAAAACTGAATAAAGACGATCTTGTACAATAACCGGCTGGGCCACACACACATGCTGACCTCCGAACACACACATAACCTGAGCACATACATGCTCTGCATACTGTATGCAAGCGAGTGTGTGTGCGCATGATGGCGGATTTCTGTGGCCCAGACGTTGATGAACAGTTACTCTGAAAACAAACTGCAAAGTTTCCGTCCTGCGCTTGGATTAAATTCCTCTGAAACGTACTTACTCTGCCACTACAAACAGGCCCACTGCCATTTTAGGTGCTGACTGAGAGTTAAAGCAATACTGCTGCAAGAGAAACATAGATTCTCTGTTATACAACATACGGTTCTTATTCTAAACTAGGAAGCACTCAAAGGGGCCAAACTTCAGCTGAAGCAACTTAAGTTTTCTGAATCAAGATATACATAACGATATTTTGTTTTATTATTCTTTTTCTACGTTACTATTTTAATTGATTTAAAACTAAATCATGGAGTTTTTTTACTAAATAAAACTCTGGTATTTAAGTATTTTTGGGTCATAAAAAAGATAATAATAATAATAAAAATTCAACTCAACCACTCATTCCGTGGGCCATTGCAGGACTTTCCACCTTTTTTTCATTTAAAATAGAGTGAAATTGATACTCTACCTAAAATGCTGCTTTTTTTCAGTTTTATTTTTTTTTCCTGTTCACTTGACAGGTGAATATAAAAAGTGTGTGCCGGTAGTTTCTTTCTTTACATAGAGAAAAGACTTGAATTCTCAAGTTTTGGACATTCGCCGTATTACGTTAATGTGATGGAAATCTTACATGTTTGTCTCGTGACTGAAAAAAAGCCACTTTTACATGTTTCCCAGCACCCAGTGCTTCCTGGAAAACTGTATTGATACTTACTGGATAATCCTGGTAAATATACGAAATTTGATAAGATACATTTTGGTGTCACCTAAAAAACAGTGGAGCAATAAAAACAAACGGGGACTAATTGAATCAAATCAAGAAAAATAATCCAGTTTCCACGACACCTGATTTGTGCCACTTGTTGATTGCCAATCTGCACATTATTCACCCTGACATTCAGGTGTGCTTCATTGCCTCATAGGTGTCGACAGTCAACCTTACTGATTGTGTTGTGCTCTCCTCCAGGTGCTGGTTTTGTCTACCAGACTACTGAGGCCGACGGATATCACCGAGCTGCTCTTCACCACCCAAAGACTGCTGCCTGATATCGGTGTCTGAAGAGCCGTCACGTGGAAACGCATGCACGCGCACACGTGGAAGGACACATGCGCCGCAAATATCTCGACACCTCCTCAGGTGTGAATTGAGCTTCAGTAATGAGAATCACTGTCAAAAGCTGCCAGTGGAAATCAAGGAAAACGATTCGCCGTTCATGACCATGTGTTTTGTCTGTTTTCATTCTAAAGCCAACTGTAAAATACTTGTATAAAACATGCTGTTTTTTTTCTTGCTGACGGAATAAAAAACGTAAATGTCTGTGTGTCTCCTTCTTCTGCTGCCAAAACCGGAAATCTGTCAAACGCTACTTTATAGTTTTCTGAGCACGAGGTGTCGAGTGACATCGACTGTTAAAATGAAACGAATAAAACCAGTAACTTTTCAAACACGGTCGCGTGATGACGCCTTTCATTTGCATGCATCAGGCTCAGTTGTTAGCCGTTTCGACCAGGCTGCGTTAAAAGCAGGCCGCATGTGTGAACTCAACAAGGTGGTGGAGAGAATACACGTCGGCGTCCCTTCACACCTCGCCACCTCATACGGACACAAAAAAAAAGTAAAGCAGAATAATTAACAAGTCGTTTCACAGCGCCTGCTGAGGCCGATAGTTTGCTCATACCTACCCCCCGCCTACACTCCCCATCCTCTCTTTATTCCTCTAATTTCACCCACCTAGACACCTGAATGGATGGTGAACAACAAGAGCGTGCCACCTTTTGTCAAACAGAGAGAAACCAATAAATCATGTGTTTTGAGGCTCTTCTGGCAGATTGGACCAGGATATTCAGGATTCACTAATTAGATTCTGGACTGTAAATAAGCAGATCTCTAGCATAATAACACACACGCACTCAGGTTTATTGGAAAAGTGTTTAATGTAATTTTCTCCTCATCTTCTGTGAGATTGCAATTCTCAGAAGAGCCCCTAATAAAAACTAACATGAACTCTTCCAGTGACGTCAGCTCAGGCTATTTCAGCAGCTTTCTTTGCCAACTTTATTTTTCTGGGGTCAAGGACGGCACCAGGATTTGGGCTGCAGACAAATCTCAAGGCCAGTTATGCTCGTCTTCTTCAACGCTATTCATCAACGCTGTTCTCAAAGCATTTTTTATAAGATTGGGGTTATTCATGGTCAGACTACCTGTGTCTGTGTCAGTCATCCCCTTCACAGAAAGTGATGTTTCTCACCGTCATGGAGCCAAGGACATCACGTAGCCTCAAAAAGTGAACGTTTTGATTGATTTTATTTAATGATTTAAAAAAACAAAACATGTATATTGCTGCATTGCAGTACATTAAAGATCCCAGAGCAAGTGCAGACAACAAAATCAACATAACATAACACACGGCAGGGTCGCTATGTCAACATGCTCTTATTATCTTGGTCATAAAAAGTTACACATTTAAATGTAATATGCTACATGATACTTGGTAACTATTTATTTAAGGCCCCTTTACTCGTGCTCTGTGAAATACTTTCAGTTTTGTGGGCAGATTATTCCACTGTACTGCTGCACTATAGAGAAATGTGTGTTTGCCCATTAAGCTATTGTTTCCAAATAGTATGAAGTCTGCCAAAGCTACCTCTTGTCAAGTAGCTTTGATTTTCTCTTAGTAGTGAGACATTATTAATTAAGTACCATATTTCTGACAATTTTGTAAAATATTTGAACCCTTCTTCACATAAATTATTTGAAACGTACTGTCTGCATTTGAGCTCGTTTCTGCTGTCAATGCACATCACCAGGAAGAAGAAAAACAGAGACATAGTGAAATTCATAATTTTCTTTATTGTGAACAAAAAGTTTTAAACAAATAAATAACAATAAGCCCTTTGGATCATTCCTTTTAATAAAGTGCATCAGTGATAATAACCGCCACACGCTACATACTGTGTCTGTTGCCCCACTACACCCCCCCCCCCCCCCCTCCCCTTCATCATTCTGCACAGTGATGCTTCTGGATGCTGCAAAAATATACTGCAGGTATTAACATACAAGAGTGAACACACACACACACACACACACGGCTGCACAGAGCCCTGGCTCGGGAGGCTGGGATAACAATACAATACTGCCGTGCAGAGGCAGTCTGAATAGAGAAAAGCCACAGTGGGCAGCACAGCTAAAAATAAGCCGTCCATCAGCGCTGCTGTTGCCAGGAGAGCCGGATTCACAGTTTCTGATTTTATATGCAGAGAGTCTGGGGCTCAGTCAGCCTCACACAGCTGCTTCTGTGTCCACAGGTGTCGATTCTCGCCCTGAACAGATGATGAAGCTCCTCACTGCTTTTCCTCACACGTGGTATCTGACAGAGCAGACACCTGCCACTTAGAGGTCATTACCCAGATTAATCAACCTCTCGCTACTTAGAGCTTACCGCTGTTCATTTCACATCTGCCTTCTTCAGCCAGACTGATTCAAGACTTTAGTGGAGAAGCATAAATCTTCTGTCCACTTTTCCTCTTCCACCTTCAATGCTTTCTTTCTCTGGCCACCCGGGGCCACGTTCAACTTTGGGTGCTCTTCACACAGAAGTGACAGTCCTGACTTTCGCCGACAGTGCTTGCTTGAAGCGCCTCTTCAGGTCTTGCATATTGGGAGACTTTGGCCTGGGGATGAGTGGCGAGCGCCTCTTCTCTGTGGCAGCGGCGGCAGAGTTGTGTGAGGAGTTGGAGGCGGGAGGCGGCTGCTTGGCTAGCTGGCAGCACAGCCTGTGGAAAGCCTTGTGCACCTGGCTGTAGTCCTCGCTGGCAGACACTTCATAGAAAGAGCAGCCCAGTGTTCCCGCCAGCAAAGGGCCCTGCTGGGAGTCGACCCGCCTCAGGTGCAGCAGGTCCACCTTATTGGCCAGCAGGATTACCGGAGGCATGTTGGCGCCTCCGGTACGAACAACCAGCTGGTGCAGCTGGTCGATCAAATCGAAGCTACGCCGATCTGTCACGGAGTACACCAGCACCACTGCATCAGCCCACTGGATGGAGCAGGTCACATGATCCGGAAGATTGATGCCATTATCAGTCATCTGGGGGGGAGAGAAAAGGAGGAGACTGATTAAAACACAAGCCAGCACACTTACTTTGAGATAACATTTTAAGCATTTTCTGTTGAATGAAATAATGAAGATTGAACGTTCCCCGACTTGTGTAATGACTGGAATGCTGACTGAGGCAGACAAGAGCTATAGGGTTACTCCTCCAGAACCGTGAGGTGTGGGTGATTGAGGAGTCTGGATCTGGATCAGGGTATCATTTACGCTGGCCTCAGACATCCATTAGACTAAATGGGAGATTAGACAGCCAGACTGAAGGGCTCTACTTCAGGAGAAAATATACATACACACAAGGATCTTTGTTTTTGGACTGGTGCCCAGTCAAGAGAGGCTTGGATGATTTTAACAGCCAGACAGTGAATTAAATTATATTATCCTCAACAGATTTTCATATGTTGAACTCTGTCGGCTCAGTTACCCTACAGTCAGCCCTGGGAAAATAAACTAATCTGTCCGTTTTCAGGCTGAGAGGAGAGCTAAAAAAAATGATGATAATAATAATAATAAAAAGAAGGGGATCTTACCTCCACACCAGGAGTGTCTTGAACCTGGATGGTCACTTGCTCTCCATCCACCTGGACTTCTCTGGAGTACAGATTACCTTCGCACACAAAAGAAGCAAAAACGAATTTTAACACCAATTGTTTCGACATCTTAGAAAACAAATATAGCTCATTTCATCAGTCAAAACGAATACTGCTCAGTTACTCACCAGCATTTCTCTCATAGTCTCCGATGAAGCGCCTTGTTAGGAATCTCACCACGAGCGCTAAAATGAAGAAAAATGCAACATTAGACACATATGTGACAGAATATATAAGACGACATAAATCACTCTATGTCGTATACATTATATATATTCATTGTTCTTACCGGTTTTCCCAACTCCGCTGCCTCCTATCACAGCCATTTTAATGACCCGGTTGGGGACCGAGCTCTCCGGTGCTGAATACTCCGCAATGGTCGTCATGTTCTGGATGAGACGCATTTTTTTTTTTTTTTTTTCCCCCGCTTTCGTCAATTCCGTCCAAGAAAGAAAAACCGGAGACAAAAGTAGTTTTCTCGTCCAAACTCTTGTCGACGCTCGCGGACAAATCTTTCAGGTACAAACGGATGAAGTTAATCCCGAAGTGGCTCGGACGAAGGGAAATACATCAACTCTGGCGCGGGTCATATGGCAGAGGCAGCGCACTGAGAGAAATGCTGTGCGGAGGAGAAGCGCTCGCGGCTTTTATAGCGCTCGAGCGGCGGTCACATCTGATTGGGCGCTGGTCCCCCCTCCTCTCCCTTTCCCTCGTGCGCCTTCACGTGGATATGCATGCTGTACACAAGCGAGAAATGCTGCAACAGGTGGGATCTCTAGCTGGGTGTCCTGACAAAACACTATTTCTAAATCAGATGCCAGCTTCCCTGTTAGTACTACACATCGTTTTCCTACATTGTGGGGCATTGGTCACATCCTCAAAATACAACCGGCTATATTACCAGATGTATTATTTTCAGATTTTTATTGGAATTTTCTTTATGTTCCTTGATTTTTTTTTTATTATTTATTTATTTTATTATTTTTTTTTTTTTTGCAATACTTTTATTTCTAATTTAATCGTGCATTCTATGTTTATGTCAATGCAAATTTCTTCGTATGTCAATAATAAAACCAGATTCTGGGTCTGCTTTTGTTCCGCATGTTTTCTGAGTCCCAACCATAACACCACAGTTTTGGAAGTGTGGAATTACAGGATGCACATGGGTGCTGTTCAACCTCCCAGTGTTGTGTTGCAGCTGCTAACCTGTTCAGACATGCCCCTAAACTTGTGAATCCTCCACACAGGGGGTTAATGGCCGCTGATGTTGCACAAATAGAACCCCTCAACACACTTGTGCATACCTTACAAGATCTCGTGCAAGCTTTCAGGCTGTGCATGTGAAAGCCACCGGCCCCTCCGATACTTCCTTCAGCCAGTAACCCACAAAAAGCAACAGAGTAGTAAAATCTATTTTCAGGAAAGTATTGCAACATAATAAAACATTTTGGGATATTTCATTTGACAAATCAGTTCAGCAGATGCTCGCCGCTCTGATTTAACCCGTATCATCTCTTTGTCCCACTTCTTCTATCTCCTCTGTCACATCCCCCACAGGCCTCCCTTTCTCCCTCGCCCATCTTTCATTTGTGTTCATGTGCTCTGAGGTATTTTGGCTTCCAGTCCTTCTGTGATTATGGTCTGGTATGTATTTTTGATAAGAGTGCTGATGACAGGCGGTGGCGCTGAAAATACGAAATTAGTGCCCAGGATTCGTGAGCAGACATGGTTTCGAGGTGTGTACACATGCACACACAGAATTATCCCTCTAACCACCTCACAGTGAACCCCACCCAGGGCAAGCCTGTTTTCTTGCTAATAGTCAGTAAATACTGTACATACTTGCATTTGATGACATGTAAATTGGATTCTCTCAGAGTTTCTGACTGCAAATGAAGCTCAAGCTTGTGCCTTTTTAAATGAATGATGTGAGTGAGGTGTCACCAGTTTGTAATATAAGCCCACACTGCAGCACATTAAAAAAAAAAAAAAAAACACAGAAAGATAAAAGCTACCAAGGTTGTTCCCTCCTCTAGCAACCAGGCAAGAAGGGTAATGATGACATATAATAGAGGAAGCTGTGGAGGTTTTTCTAGCCTGTTATCCTGTTAAGTGACTCACACACACCAGAAGCAGCAGTGTCAACATATTGACTTTAACCTGATTATGACGGAGTGCAGCATCACTTGTTTTATTCCTATATACAATAATACATTTCACACTGCAGTGAAGTAACTCCGCTCCACTGTCTGTGTGGTTGTGCCTTCAGTGGTGTTGCCTTCACTTTCCCTGAGGGAGGGTTGGAGGTAAATTAAAATACCTTTGAGTCAAGGCGTACAATTATAGCCAAAACAGAGCAGAACAAGGCCGAATTTGGGGATCAGAGTGTCACTCACACAGAGGTGACAATAGATGGTTAGAGATGGTAAAATGGGGGTAATCCTTTGGCAGGGGTGTTGACAATTATCAGGGAGAATTCGGGGTATTCACTGCAAACAGAGGAATGTTGAGATAATTGGGGGGTGGCGGAGGGGAAGAGGGGAAGGTGAAATCAGGAGGAGGAGGAGGAGGTGTTCTCAGAAGGATGTCCTTGTTGACAAAGAAGTGAGGACTGATTTCCCGAGGTGGCCTCACCTTTTACAGTAAAGCTGAGAAGAGGCATACAACTGTCACATGCCCCCGGGCTTGATCCCTCAACGGAGGGTCATTTGGGATATCAGAGAAACCGGGGCAGTTTGGAGCTGGCCTGGGGGCAAACCTCACGAGCCACGGTCATATGTTTACCAGTATCATGATAGATGCATATCATTCTCATTGCATTTAATCATTGTCAGCAAACATGATTATTAGTAGCAAATTATGTTGGTCCTGCTCTTAGGTTTAGTAACCTTGTAGTTACTTCAAGGCTGTGTGAATGGTACAAAATAACCTTACGCAATGCTCTAAATTTGGGCTCTACCGACAGGCAGGTAGGAGTTTTAAAATGTTCCATTAAAGTTCAATATTTGTATTCAAAGCTTAAGAAATAATTTAATGCAATGGCCAGGTGTTTACTTTTTCTATTTTCTTGCAGGGTCCTAAATATGCACAGAAAAACAGGGTCAGGTCTATTCACACAGCTCAGATCTATTCACACATCTTTTCATAGATCTCTTCACTTATGTGTATATATCAACAAGTACATTTGCATCTACAATGACCAATGGAAATTGTATTGGCCCGCCACAAGCAGCTCTTGAGCAACACAAAGGAGGAGAGGTTGTTTTTTCTTATTGAAATGTGAACCTTCCAACATGTTCAACCATTTGCATGCCTCTGAATGTCAACGGTAAAGTAGGGGGATGGATGGCAATGGTGATTTTAGGGGGTTGTGTGTGCTATGGCACTAGCTCTGAATGACAATAGACCCCCCACACACACACACCACCTCCTCCTCCTCCCACTTGAGGAATGCCACCTCAAAGATTTTACACTGAAGTTATATTGAAGTCATAGCCAGCTTCTTTGAAACACGATGGAACATATTTAAATCGTGATTCGTCCTCTCTCATTCATGCTCCCCTTCTCCTGTTTACATTCCGCAGCTGATCTCTGGCGTAACATTGTATAATTGGTTTCCACTTTCATTTCTGAGGATTGACAAGCACGTGTCAGTCCCCAAACCCTTTATGTGTGCCTACAGGTATGACTGGTGCGTGTGTGCTTGACAGACAGACAGACAGCACTATAGGTGTTGCAGTAATAACAGAGGATAATGGTGTTTTCGTCTGGCGTGCATGTGACCACAGATATGTATTTAAGGTAAGACTTTAAACTCCGGGATTATCCTGTTTACATTGATTGAGAAGTTGTTTTTTTCCTTCTCACGTGTCAAACCTGTGAGTGAAAAATGGTAAATGCACTTAATCTAAGCATATGTGGTTTGTCTTTTACCATGTTAAGTGGAAAATTAAGAGGAAGTTTTGATTTTGTCTTTTTTACATTTTTTTTTATTGTTTGGTGGAGAAAACCTGTATGTGTGCAGCTTAATAAAGAGGGAAAATAATCTAATTGTGAATCATCTTAAATACCAATGGTATATTGCAAAACAAATTATATATAGATGTTTCTACAATTATGGTATAGTTGATGTTTATGTCTTCATTTCCATGGCATTTTGGTAAAGAGAGATATTAGTTAGCTTTTTTACTTCTAATTAAAACATCTGCATAAGGATTTATTTTATGGAGAAAAAACATGGCTGGTTAAGGAAACCTAGACAGCTGCCTTCTCCACAACAGACAATAATTGTGTTACATTCTCTGCACCTCTTGCATGTGTGTGCAGTAAATAATGGTGTCATCATAACACATTTTGGCGAAACGGTAATGAGCCCGAGATGGATCCCTGCGGAACACCCATTCGACACAATGCATTATTAAATTATTGCAAGAACACAATATTGAGCCAGAGAATAGAAACATCAAGTTTAAATAATTGTTTGATTTTTAAAGGAGATGTGTATGTATGGATCTTCAGATATTTTTGAAACTAATCATTTCAGCTTCAGCCGGATTTTTTATGAATCCTTGTTGAGGCACCCATGGCAACGAAACACGCACGCATTTATTTCTAATGAAATTTCCATGTAAAAGAAACATGTGCGATCCGGGCTGTAATGAGATGAAATCTTCATGGGACAGAGGCACACAGACGGAGGGGGACACTGGACGGATCGTGTTGGGACGTGAGGGGTTCAGTGGTCGAGATTTATGGTTTTGGGCCTCTGTTGGTAATTCAGACTGTCCCCCCGAGCCCTGTTTGTCAGTCTAGCCTGCTTTACTGCCCAGACTAAACGGAGCTGGAGCTCATGCTGGAGGCACAGCGAGGTTCAGAGTAGGGCCTCTGTGGTGGTCTAATATAAACAGACAGCGTCCTTGGGGGCTGATTCTGGGCCAGGGCTGGAACTCTGATATGTGGATGTGGTCACTGAGTGGCTGAAACGAAGCTACTGCCAAGCCCCGCTTCACATACTTTCAATTATACAAACAGTATGAGAAACTTTAGGCATAGTAGTACTATGTGTACTGTGTCATAATGCATCAGGTCGGAGTGGGATTATTGGTCTTTGTGTGCAACAAAGGGGGAAATGAAATGTGTGATTGAGATATTATTCTGGCTCTAATGACAGCTCTGATGTGTCTTCTGCGGCCTCTTCACAGCCTTCAGCGGGACACAGTGACCTGTTTAGCTCGTCAGGCTTATAAGTAACAAGAGCCCAGTAATGAATAGGGATAAAGATGCAGCTGTGCACGTGCTGCCGATTCAGGTGAGAGGAACAGTGTGTGCACATAGAAAATAAGCTTGCAAATATTTACTCAGATTTTTTTTTAGCCAGACCTTTGTCAGACATCTATCAATGTGCCTCCATCGTTTTCATCATTTTATATTGATAACCTTGATTACCTTGTGTTTTTTTTTTCACAGTTTACCCATGAATCTGTCATCTTTTGTCATCAACGAGGCAGCTTCTCTGTCAGTCCAGTGTCCTCGAGAGTAAATAAAGTTCTGTGTGCAAACTGACAGACGGGCTCAGTCGTGTCACGACCCCTCACGGGACGAATGAACCTGAATGCAGGTGGATTAGGCACCTGTGTGAAAACACTGGGATGTTCACGGTGTGTTTCAGTCTGTGAACTAAAGGACTTTCCTTCAACGTACTGTAGACAGACAGATGAGAGAAGCATTATTTAAATACAACAACACAGAGGGGGTTTAGGGTCGTGGGATTTGATGTTAAATTAGGTTAAACAAGGTTGCACAGCATGGAGGTAGCTGAATAAACCAACAAAAGAACCAGACCACCTGTTGTTATCTTAATATCTGCTCGCTCTTTAAGTATTTTTATGGTTAGAAAGATATTTTTATGAGATAAAGCCCCAAGGTGCTTCTTCAGAGGGCTCAGCGCTCATTAATCCCTTAATGAATTACTTCTTGTCTCCTTTTTTTAAGTAAAGTTTACAGGATGGTTCATCATCAGTTATTCTACTATTCCTCCCATTAAAAATACTTCAACTGTCCTCCAAACCCTCCAGACCCTGCACATGCAGACACTCAGAAAGAGATCCTCCAACATGTTCAATAGGAGAATATACGCTAAGGACTTGAATGCCCCACATTCATTCGTATGCACATACACACCCGCACAGACACCCATGCTTTGCTGCGAATTATGCAGCACCCTCACAGACATTGCACAAAGAAATAAAACATGTGTTGTGCCTGATTCAGAGGCAGACTGAGACGAAGCCGCTCGATTCTCAAGGCCACTTCTCTTGTGACACGTGAGAAGGCTTGTGCGTAAGTGGAAGTGCAACGGTCGTTGGAGGCGGAAAAAGAAAATCTCACCACCTTTTATCAACTCACCTGTATACGGCAAATTTCATAAGCTGAAATATGTAACTGAAGACATTGTTTTGTGATACGGGGGACGTTATTTTAAGTTGAATCCTTCACATTTAAGTGGTGTGTTAAAGTATCTTGGTTATGTGTGTTACGTGCTGTTTTCATTGACGTGATCATCCCATTTCCTCTTTACTGAGTTAACAGCAATTGACCATGAGGGTTCATGCTTCTGCTTCTCTCCAGCCCCACCACAGGCGATACTTGGGTGATGGTTAAGTACGCACTCTTTCCCTCCCAGCCTGGCTTTCAGAAACACATTATTATATTATGTCTGCTGCAGGAAGGTGTTGTGGTGTAACTGGGCCATTAGTTTGCCACAGAGTAACACAGACGTGTCAGTTTTTTAAAGGGTACACACTGTACCCAACGAGAAAATTCGCCTCAAGTACAATAAAAAAGGATGTGCGTGCGTCAGACATCCTGAAGGAGGGAGTGTCAAAGCATCATGTGCCATTGATGCTACTTACATTAGACCACTGAATACATACAGAGAGCGCTGTCTCTTCCTAATGCTTCACACATCACATCACAGGTAACTGAAAGCAGAACATTTTAGTAGTTTAACTGATAAAAACTGATAAACTTGAGAAATTCTTACATGCACTTGTGTGCTGTGTACTGAATCTGAAAGATAGTCAAATTTGAAATGCAGATAGTCTCCTTTGGTTTTGTTTTTGTTCTTGTATGCACGCATTTTTTCGAGCTGCGATGTTGATTGTAGGGATTTGTGTCATGTTGTGACGAGTAAACGCATGTGTCGGAAAACTTAAATAGTCTCCTCCTCTGTGGCAGATTCCACTGGTTTTACTCACAAAGCAAAATTCAAGGTGAGCGTGGGGATTATTTCTAAAGAATGACTTCACTTCCAGCAACAACAAGAAAACGCAGCTGCGTCAGAGACAGCACTTCTGCGTTCTAACATTGCATTCAAAAAGTAAATTGAATTAGTACATTTGACAAACGTTTTCGACCCTGCAGAAGTCAGAGAAAGAATGTCTTCACTACAATGTAGGTATGTGTTTAAAAGTACACTGTCAAATTTTGTTAAAACGCCCCCAAATCCCCAAATGTCCTCCCAGCTCACTGATTTTAAACGTCACAGTTCTCACAGTTGAGTGAACATTAACAATGAGCTAGGGCAAAATTAGGGGGATTAAGAGTTGGGCAGAAATGTATTACTTTGCACTGTGTTACAGTTATGTGATTACATAGTTCAGTAACATACTGTAAGGGTTTACAAGTTGAAATTCAGCATTTACATCATGATTCAGAGGCAGACTGAGACAAATCTCCTTCCAGATTCTCAAGGTCGCCTCTCTCTATAGCGTCTGTCCTCTGTAACACTCAGCTTGTCTGCTGTCGCACCGGAAGTGAGAGGGTTGATATCAAGTTTGATCTTTCTGCGATTAGCTGACAGACTCCGGCAAGTGTAAGGTTGTTCAATTATTGCAGAAGAAGATGGTGCAAAGAGATGATGTAATTGAAAGAGCGCCAGTCAAACCGAAAACGACCACAAAGGAACAGTCTCCAAATCTGATGTTTTCATCTGCCGTAATTGTTCGTCGCTTCATTGAAACTGAGGCTTTTTCAGGTGGTCGGGTCAGGGGTTCGATCCCCGGCCTCTCAACATGTCGAAGTGTCCTTGGGAAAGATAATTGCTCCTGATGGTGTGTGTGTGTGTGTGTGTGTGTGTGTGTGTACCTACCTACTGAAAAGCATGCGGCACCTTGTATGAATGTGTGTGAATGCTGGCATGTGTTGTAAAGCACTTTGAGTAATCGCTAAGATTGGAAAAGCGCTATATAAATGCAGTCCATTTACCATGTAGGCTACCTCATGATTTATTCACTCAGTCCATTGCACTTTCAGTCACGTTTTGCCTTTATTGGTACTTCCACTTTTCCCCCTCAGTGAAGCGTAAAGCTTTATTTGTGATATTTTTACTCTCTGGCGTTCCCACCAAGGTTTTTTTTTAGCGCACACAATAACAGGAGGATGGAGGTGCCTTCTTTTCTACTTCCACATGTATTAAATATTAAATATGACGTGAGAGGAGTGGGGATTTTGAGTTGTTTAAAGGCACATATGAAGGGGTTGGACTGAGTAGCGAAAGTTGCTGTTGAGTCCCACTGTTGTTGGGCACAAAATCTTGAAGTGCTGCATTTCTTTATCCATACGAACTTTGTGTATTTGCATTTTTCTGTTGAGACATAGCTGCAAAACCAACCATAACGAAACCTCTCAAGGTCCTTTGCCCAGTCACGATCCGAATCTCTAGCTTTATCCTGTGCTCCGCGAGGGCCAGATAAAGGTTGCTGTAAGTTCACTTAGCGGACCTCCAGTCTCCCAAGCACCTGGCAGAGTGAATTAATGCTGTTCACAGGACTGGAAAGTGGGTCAAGCTCCAGTGCTTTCTGCAGCCATCCCAGCTCACTGTAGACGTCCAGTTGTACAAACAGATCTATTGTTATTGGCCGTGATCGGGACAAGATGCTAGTGAGCTTCCAGAGTAGAAGAAGGGCAGGCCAGGAATCTGGAGCTGCTATAGAGTTGAGGAAAATATGCAGGGGATATGGTATATGAGCACATGAGCGTGTGTGTGTGTGTGTGTGTGTGTGTGTGTGTGTGTGGCAGGTGGTTGTCTTCCAAATGGCGTGTCGATTTCTGATATAGCCTTCTTAAGCCAAAGCTAACAGGTCTGTCGCACACAATCTGGTTCTCTTATGTTTCAATAGATTCTCTCAGTCCATTTTCCTTTTATTATTTTATGACACTATTATCCACTGACGCTGACTCTGAAACTGTTTACTGAACGGTACATTCGCATCATGTGTGGCCCCATTGCATTTGGTGTTGTACATCAATTTGATTGCATTATGAGTAACCGACATAATAACGTGCACTTCCTCACATGCACACACTTATCCAAGCACACACACACAGATGCAGTCTCGAGGGCGGCCTGTATTAGATGGTCACAGTGAACTCTTCTGCGCCCTGATTTTTTGTAATCAGAACAATGCGGCTGTTGTCTTTGTCTCACTGACTGAAAGTGGTCGTGGAGCAGAGCAGAGCAGGTGCCTTTTGGAATAGGACGCAGCAAACAAGGGTCATCACCTGAATGAACATTTCTGGATATTTTTAGGATTTTGTTATTGTGAGATGTGCTACGCAAACTTGAACTTTCAGAATCACAATCAGCTTTACTTGCCAAGCATATTTGGACACAAGGAAGTGGACTGGCTCCTAATTTACATACATGCAAATGTGCAGAAAGATACACAGAAGGCGTAAAGCTAAAACAAGGACAGCAAGTCAGCAGCCATCTGCTGCATCATTTTGAATATGTGAATTGATTAAATATTTTGACAATTGATTAGATTATTTATTGAACAAAAATGCCCTTAAATGTGAGGATTTTTTTTTTCTTTTTCAGTTTTTTATATCTTTGTCCACTGATGTAACAGTCGGTTGGACAACACAAGCACTTCAAAGACCCTTTGGTCTCTGGGAAATTGCATTTTGCATCTACTACATACTGATTTAGAGGGAGTGAATTCTTAAACAAGTTTTACATATTTATTGTTGATATGGATAACTTTTGGGGGATCTGTTTTCACTTTCACATTGAACAGTCTTTTCCTGTTGATCAGTGTAAAACGTGTTTTTTCTTGAAACATGAAAACTTCCATTGGGGATAATACTGTCTGTCCTTTTTTCACACTAAACACAGAGGAACACAGAAAATAATACGTATGTTCATTATTGATTACTTTGTTATTTCGATCAGTTCAAAATAACAAAATAATCAATGATGAACATACGTATTATTGTCTGTGTTCTTTTCCTGGTATTAGTTATCTGTGTTCCCTGCTCAGCCACTAATGACACAGAAAGCAGATGCCCAGCATGCCAATGTGTCAATACAGCGGTGAGCCTGCTGCTCGTCCACAGTGCACCGAGTGCCTGCGCCTCACGTGCCCTCGTCCTCTGTTTAGAGAAGCAGGGGTACAGTACATGTAAACCACGGCCTGTTTGGAACACTGTGTACCAAAAGCCAATAAGCATGCCAAAACGTGTGTGTGTGTGTGTGTGTGTGCGTGTGTGTGTGTGTGTGTGTCCTAATAATAACTAATAATTCACCCCCCACCCCTTCTCCTTCCTGTTTTGACCAAGTTCTTTCTGTTTCTTCCTCGCCTCCCTTGATAAAACACAGGCAATGTTTATTTTATAAGGTTATAGTGTTCGGGGAGCCTCGTGAGTGCGGTATGAGGAATATAACTTGACCAGGATAGTAACTCTAACACGAGGCCTGGTCTGATTGATTAATCATGGATCACAGGTCAAAATAACAAAGTTTAGTTATGTAGAGAGTCCATGTGCTGGAGGAATGTGGGAATGACTCTGACATGAACAGATTTTCCTGAAAGAGAAAGTCTGACAAATCTGGTGATCACAGGTCACAGATATGGTTTTTAATACAACATCATTTTCCCCACAGTGCTATTATATTTATACCTTAAGACTTTGCCAATATTTCAGCTCACCTAGTACATCTTCTACCTGTTCGCTAACTTTGACACCTTTGTGCCAAGAAACCTGACTAGATAATAAGTCAGACAAACTCACTGCGCGTGGGACCCAGATTCCCCTCAAATAAAACCCGTCTGGTGGAACGAGCTCCCCATTAATATCAGGTCAGCAGAAAGTCTCCACACCTTCCGTCGCAGACTGAAAACCCACCTGTTTCGACTGCACCTCGGCCATTAATAAAAAATAAAAAAAATAGTTCTTTGTATGTTGCACCTAAATTGGTTGGCTTATTTGTAGCTATTGTACTGCACTTAAATGATTTCACCTATTTGAAGCTAATGTACTGCAAGATTCTTGCCGTTCGGAGTCGTATCCTCGTGATTGTTTGCAATTATTGTAAGTCGCTTTGGACACAAGCGTCAGCTAAATGAAATGTAATGTAACAAAAGCTTCTTCGTGCTATTGATACAATGGATACAATTTAAAAAATCAGGCACATACACACACACACACACACACACACACACACACACAGAACCTACCTCTCCCTTTGAAAAGCTGTACAGAAAAACTGTTTTTTTTCATTTTTATAAAAGCAACCAATAACTTCCCAGACAGTGGCAACCTGCAGTGGTGTGTGTGGTAACGTCTGTGTCAACTGAACCTGGGCTGTGATTCATTTTGTATTAGCAGCCATTGGCAACACACCCAATCCATGGAACTTACGCCTACTATGATACAGTGAAAAAGAGGAGCCTTTCTTGATGTTTCAAAAGCCTGTGCAGAACTTCACCAGGCTGCAGTGAATCAGACTCCAAACTGCAGGGTTATTTTCTCGGAGTTACGGAAATAATGCATAATTCATTCCCCTCTCTTTGCTGAAAGGCATGAAGGCCATCAGTGGCGCAGCCGGCCCTTTTTGCTGGAAACATTTTTTTGTTTTTGGTCTCTGTGTTTGCCTGCCTGTGTGTAGTGCACGTGCACCCACATGAAAATCCACACATCCCCCCTCACTTCTGATCTGAACCAGTGAGCAGAGAAGGTCCTCTGAGGTTCACCTGCTGGCTGATGAAAAACCGTGCTGTGGATACAAAAGTCCTGTCAGCTCAATCCAAACATGAGGAGGCAACCACATACTGGATGAGAGAGATTAAAACTTCAAATAAACACAGATGGAATTCTCCCACCTTCACTTTTCATCTGAAGCCTTGTGTCAACACATAAGCTGACCTGCACAGCCCGAAAAGAGAGATAAAACAGATTTTATCTTATCCACAAGGCTGGGAATAGATTGTCAGTTCTACAGAACTGGAGCTTATCTCATGCCTATTTTGGTTCCTGGGTGACAACGATTGTGTATGAAATGTTAGTTCTTACAGTGAGCACATTATTTCTATCCATCAGTAAACACATAATGACAATAAAAGCAGAATGAGGCCCATGCCCCGTTTATACAGACTGGAACGAAATAGAAATGAAGTCTGGGAACCTTTTATATCAAGAGCCCACAAGCTACCACTGCATGTAATTGTTTCCCTGCCAATCAAAAGTAATCATAAATAAACCTGTGAGAACATGTCAATCAACAAATTTCTCAATAAAACCTTGGCGCATATCAAACGTTTGAGCAACAATGAAACTCTCCCATCCTCCACAGCTCAAACTGGCAACCCTATTATTCTGTAACTTTGTTGAGTACTTTTATTTCTCTCTGCTTTCCCGTTCCTTTTGAAGTGTGTTAATTATAATTATTGGTTGTTTTCCTTTTTTTGTTTTGTTTACATGTTAATGCTAAGAAGATAATTGCCAGAAGATTGTTGTGAAAGCACTAACAAAGACAGCGATGAATGAGTGTCCTGAGGGTCCCGGGACCCCCGCAGAGCTCCACTGAGGGGACACTTACCTTTTCGTTATGGTCAGCTAATTGCTGGTTTGAGCGCAGAATACCTGCAAATTAAATGATTAGTTCTTTAGCCTACAAAATGTCAAGAATGATGAAAAGAGTATGTTTTTTTTTGTAGAGATATATTTATTGGGAATTTACAATGTATAGAATATAAGTGCGCTACAAGTCTCAGCACATTCCTTTTTTTCACAACAGTTCACAAAAATAACAATTAACAAAAACACAAAAATATCAAAAGAAGATTGAAAAGATTATGCCTTGGTAAATTAAATAATTCAGATAATTGGAGGAAGCTAGCAAACATGCCATTAATAGGTCATGCCCAACAGTATGTTGAGTGGTAAGGCTTGCAGTTATTTGACCATCCATTTTAACAATGCATTACTGCTGACAGTTGATAGAGAAAAACAACTGCGGACAACTTTAACAGCCGATTATTTAAGTTATTTATCAATAAAAAATACTGTTGATTTGGTTCAATTAAACAGCAAATTTGAATTATTTAAAAATCATTATTGTTATTATTATTATTATTATTTATTAGAAAATATTTGAAGATCACACTTTGGGTTCAAACCATGTTTATAGCCAAATTAATTGTATAGAACAAATTAATCAATTATTATAAAAGATCACTTTAATTCTTAACAGCACATCTTTTGTGAGTCTTTCATAGCTTTACATAGAGCCTACAAAATCTCTTTAAACGCGTCCCACATATGAACTACATTTCCCTCACACCGTTGCGTCAAACACACGCTGTTGACTGGTTGCAGCTCACCCAAACTTTATCATGCAGGCCTGCGTTTTGCATTGTAATGCTGTCAATCAAACGCAGTGAATCTGAACCAATCGGCTCTAGAGTTCAGCTCATGTGGGCGGGGCTACCACCTTTCCTCACACACATCACGCTTGTTTCCTGCTCGTTGCTAACAACCTGCTGCCTGCAACTTCGTCTGTCGACCGTCCACTCATGCATTCACGGTTTCCAGCTGTAGTGTTCTTGAGATGTTCGTGAGGATGGAGCCGTGTCGACACTGACTCTTGGACTCTCGGCTCCGTGCTGGCTGCATGGTGCTCCGCGTCTCTCTGCCTGCTTTCTGACGCTCGGGGTTGCAGTCTGGCCTCCAGCCTAGGCTGCGAATTAACTTCATTTCTCAGCGTCGCCTTGCTCTGAAATCATGTTTATTTCATAAAGATGGTGGTGAGGGGGACACTGTGAACTAAATGACTGTCAGAAACATCGCGTCCATTTGTAATATGGTGAGTATCTTGCTGGTTTTGTGTGCTATCGATTTGCCTGCAGCCTCTGTGTTGAACCCGGTGTGTAATGATGTTCAGGGTGAGTCGCGTGCGCCCCCCTCTCTCTCCTGCAGACAGACACACTGTGCAGGGCGAAGGATGCACAGTGCATGTCACGGTGCTTACTACTTATAGGATGCACAGTTTATCAGGTCTCGGTGCTCAGACGGGCCTGCATCCCAAAAACAATCACATTAACGTGCCGTAAACCTTTACACACTGCTGCTTCCTTGTCGCGTGTTGCAGTCCAGGCGAGACACGATGTACAATGTGTGTAGCTGTCACAGATGACTGACAGCTGAATGCAGCAGCGCGCTGCCTTTGACAGCTTGTTGTGATTGCATAATGTGGTGCTGCTG
>CALSBV010011200.1:12924969-12962494 GCA_943590825.1 Bovichtus diacanthus | reverse complement strand
GTGTGTGTGTGTGTGTGTGTGTGTGTGTGTGTGTGTGTGTGTGTCAGGATTAACTTCACAAAAGGCACCAATAAATTTAAAATAAATAAGAGTTAAAAAGTGCAATATTGCAATGTGTTTATCACACAAGTTGACATAGCGATGACGATAACAAAATGATATATTGTGCAGCGCTAATACTAGTTTTTTTTTTTTCTTTTTGCATATTCAGGGCACTATTACCTGTACCAGTTTATTATATTTTGTATGAGCTATATTTTGGCCAAGACTTACAGACATTTAAAAGCACATAGAAAATGAATAAACTTTATTCAAAAAGTGAGGTTTTTTCCCTATTAAATAAATGATGCCATGCCTGCTGCTTTATAATGAAGGGCTCAAATGTCAGAATGTGGCATCAGGTGTCAGGAGTTGCAACTCAAGTGTAACAATTTCACTGAATTAACTTACCCAATATTTTCTCTCCAGTTATGTTGAATAAAGGTTACTGTTTGTATTATAAGACTTCCCACAAGCTAAGAATCGGTTTGTATGTGTACAGTACGTGGACTTGTGCTCAGACTGGAAGCGGTAAATTGGACAAAGAGGTATTCACTGTCTGCTGTGACAGAGGGAAATGACAGTCGTTGAAAGTCAAAGCCTTCCCCAAACTAAATTGTCTTCTGTGTTCGCTCAACAAAGCTGTGGTTCATTTGGAAAAGCTTTGAGCTCTGACAAGTGAAAAGGCTCTGACAAGAGATAAGTGGTGTGCCTCCGCAATCAGGCGCAGAATAACTCCCCACTTCTGACACGGGTCCACCTACTTAGACCATATCCTTTTTCTACTTTGACAGGAAGGTTTTTGGGGGGCGGGGGGGGTTTCTGTCAAGAAAAGGCAACAAGACGAGCTACAACACTCTACAAAAACACTGATTCATTGAAACTTGGCAGAGAGCATCATTTTATCAAGTTTACTGCGGCCTCTAATTCTGGTTTACTTCTTATCTTTAAACCCTCAGTAACCTGTTTGTGCTTGTTGACTACGCAGCATTTCCATATTAATTTGTCTATATATACACACAGACTGGGCTAAACAAAGTAGGCCTTCCTTTTAGCCTTGTAACTCTCTGTAATAACTGAGTGAAAGTTGTGTATGAGATGATGGTGAGGATGACGAGGACTAATAGAAAAACTTCTTCACGTTTTTGTGTCCCATGTTTTGTCTTTCAGGGCACCAATGCCTCTGCTCTGGAGAAAGACATCGGCCCGGAGCAGTTTCCAATCAATGAACACTACTTTGGATTGGTCAACGTGAGTATCGCTAAATCCTCTCATAAATTATCAAAGGGCTTTGCCAAAAAAAACACTGGTGTCATTTTTCAAAACAAACTGCCATGGGACTCCAGTGAGTCATGTCCTTTACGGGATTGGTTGTTGTTGGTGAGCCTGTTGGCCAACATAGGGATGTTCTGTTTCCTTAACATTCGCATAAACACCCAAGTTTCTCAACACCTTGTTTAGATGCCGAGTCTGCCAAGTTGATAAAAACAATTGATCATATCTGTATTTTCCAGCTAATTTAATCGATAATCTAAAAGATAAATAGACTGAAAGCCCTCTTTGTCCTCGTCTTTGTTTGCGTCTGTCCTTTCCTTCCTGCAGTTTGGAAACACCTGTTACTGTAACTCAGTGCTACAGGCTCTGTACTTCTGCCGGCCTTTCCGGGAGAACGTGCTGGCTTACAAAGCGCAGCAGAAGAAGAAGGAGAACCTGCTCACATGCCTGGCTGACCTCTTCCACTCCATTGCCACACAGAAGAAGAAAGTTGGCGTCATCCCGCCAAAGAAGTTCATCTCCCGCCTACGGAAAGAGAACGGTGAGATTCTTCACCTGATACAGTGAAAGCCTCCGTTTTAATAAAACGGAGCTCAACGCTTGCTTTTAATTTTTGTGTGCCAGATGAAAAGTAAATCTTGTCTAAAGATATTTTTGTTTATCTGAACACTTGAAATATGAATAGATGTTTTGGAATTCGCCTTTTGTTGATACCAAACTTCAAGAGCAATAACTAGGCATTGGATGAATTACTTTAAACAGTGGACCTGGTGCAGCACCGAGTAACAACATTAGGAACAAGTCAACAGTAGATCATGAAACCTAAAGACACGCATTATGTACAACATAATGATAATACAAAATATTTTTTATTTTCCCAGAACAAAGTTACAAAGTGTTTTACAGTTTAGAAAAAAAACAATAAAATGTAAAAGATAAATTGATGATTAAAATAATTCCGACAAATTACCACGAGTTAAGATAAAAAAATGTATTCTGAGTTTACACGTGGGTTCAGCCCTAATTTTACACTCGCCAACAGTTTTTGAATATCGGCGGACAAAAGCTCCAGATCAGAGTTACATCGGCCCTGCTCCTGTGAGCCACGATCGCTATGTGTGAATTTTGAAAGACGCGATGTGAGAGATGCTCCAATGAACGCAGACGCCCGAGAGATATCTAGCAGGTTAAATTTGGACCAGTCTGCCAGTCCACGACCTAAAGCCAATGAGAGCGCTAGATACGGGTTGAGGAAAATACCAGGGGGAGGAGTTGGAAATATTAACTTATTTATTTACCTCCAACTCTCTCTGCAGAACAGACCATCCTTACTGCCAGCGTGGTCCCTTTCTCATTCATATTATTTTCTTTTTCTATCTTGTTTATTTTTATTTTTATTTTTTTTACTCCAAATCAGCGCACTAACAACTTTGATCTCTAGCTTCTTGCAGACACACATTTTCGATGGAAAGAACTCCTGTCTCGAGTGTGGTCTTGCGTGTTTTCTCGCTTCACCTCTCGCATGTGTTTTGTTGCCCCAAAGTAGTTTAGTTTATCTTTAATAATTATTAGTTACACCTGCCCTTTTCTAGCTATTGCAACATAAATTCTGTCTCATGGGGAAAAAGGCCTTTTGGTTGGTTTGGTGTCGTCCGACAGTGAGCATCAAATCCAAACGTCTCCGTGAACGTGACAAGTCTTCTATAGTGGCCTTTCCTATTAAGTATTCTTGTTTCCTCCACATGCATGTTCATAAACAGTGCTGGCATTCGTGTAGTCTGAATATTTGAGGTGAAGGGCAGGTGCATGTTGGAGGTAAGGTCATTCAGAGAGTAGCACTGACAGAGAGGCTAACTGTTCTCTGCTGTCCATATTGAGGAAGCTCTTTATGTGAATGAACAATGGAATCTCTGTTGGGACTCGGCTTTGGTCAGCTGCCTCCTCTTTCTCTGCTCTCTCTTCCCCCCTGACTCTCCACTTCTCAGTTTTCACATTCAGATTTGTCAGACAGCAGTGTGTGTGGATGTTGGTATTTGTCGGTGTAGCCTGTTGATTTTATTCACATGATCTACAGTAGACCTTTCTCAAGACGGATATGAGCCGCCAGTTAGCTTAGCTTAGCCCAAAGACTGGAAACGGGGAAACGGCTAGCCCAGCACTGTCTGATAGTAATAAAATCTACACATAAATAACACATTATCTGGTAAAAACGAAAAAAAAAGTGCATTTAATGTAGACGATATAATGTGTTAATTAGTGAGCTTTAAATGATGCTGGTACTTGGTTTTGCGTGGTTACTATGCAATATGGAATTTGATTTGAGTCATTTCCAGGTCTGGATAAATATGTAAATATTTATATTTCCAGACCCATACTTTTGTTTTTTAAGATTCAAAATGATTAATAATAAATTGATCATACAAGCGGAGTGTTTCATGGCGTTTGGAGCAGGCAGCCAAACTGTTCAGCACTCTGTGAGACATTGCGGGCCAGAGCGAGCTGGATGTTCTCGGAACGTACGGCGTGTGACTGAACGTACACTCCGCAGAGCTGCCTCTACGCCTGGACCTTTCAGGCTGCACAACAGCTCTGCCACAAGTGCGAGATGTTTGACAGTGAAACGTCGTCCAACTCTCTACGTAGGAGTGCGGAAAGGACGGCCACAGTGGGTAAATGCAAGTTTTCCAAGGGCTAGTTTGAAAATCCCAAAGATTAAGCCTAGTTGGCTCAGGACTCCAAATGGCAAAATAAAGCTAGATGCAACCTTTATGTAACATTGTTCAACATCTACCACATTATGTATTTATTTATAGATAATTATCTGAAAAATCTACGGAGAAGTCTCAAAGTATTTCTTTCGAGTTAGTTGGAAGTATCTGTAGAAAACGACACTTTCGAATTTTAAGTGTCATTCTTTTTTATACACGATCAAAGGGCAAAAAAACTTGCCTGGGACATCCCCATCATTTCTTAATTATCTCCCTTTTTACTTTATCTCTGCATCTCCCTGTAGATCTGTTCGACAACTACATGCAACAGGATGCCCACGAATTCCTCAACTACCTGCTGAACACTGTGGCCGACATCCTGCAAGAGGAGAAGAAGCAGGAAAAGCAGAACGGCCGGCTCAAGAACAACGGCACCACCGTCCCCACCGAGACCGAGACGGAGAACAAGACGGAGCCCACATGGGTTCACGATATCTTCCAGGGCACACTGACCAATGAGACGCGCTGCCTCAACTGTGAAACGGTGCGTGGCTCTTCTTTATTCGCCTATTGAGTTCTCTTAGATAGGTGGTATATTTACTGGTGTCCATGCGTCATCCTGCATCAGAGCTCTCTCCTGGATAAGTCTGGAAAAGGGATTAGCCTTTTGCAGAGATGCTGAGAGATGCGGCGATCCCACCCGGTGGGTTCCGGCCACCCACTTTACGTCAGGGCTGACGGAGGCTTTGTCCTCGCTATATTTTACGCCGAGGTGTGGGAAGGGTTGCCCCGAACAACTCCTGCAAACACCAAGGCGCTGCAGTGCCCGGAGACAAAAGCTGCTCAGTACAATCAGCATTTAAAAGACCTAGGTGTGGGCGGGTGGGTGTTGTGTCGCAGCACAGCAGCCTTTATAGAGAATGACAGTTCAGCTACTTCAGTGTTTCATTCTCCTTAACAGGTGAGCAGTAAAGATGAAGATTTTCTGGATCTTTCTGTGGACGTGGAGCAGAACACATCAATAACGCACTGTCTCAGGTAGTGTTGATTTATTCTACAATTAGTCACAGTTTAAAAGGCTGACAGCAATATTCCCTTTTGGTCTAAATGAGATTGAATAACCAAGTCTCCTGTGGCGTGCTCTCCCCTCCAGGGACTTCAGTAACACAGAGACTTTGTGCAGTGAATACAAATACTACTGTGAGGCATGCTGCAGCAAGCAGGAAGCACAGAAGCGGTCAGTAAAGCGCTGAGTTTAATACCGCTGGGATGTGTCATCGTACACTTCTCTGAGCATGTATGCTTCTCTGCAGGATGCGTGTGAAGAAGCTTCCCATGATCCTGGCACTGCACCTGAAGAGGTTTAAGTACATGGAGCAGCTGCACCGCTACACCAAGCTGTCCTATCGAGTGGTTTTTCCCCTAGAACTCCGTCTGTTCAACACGTCCGGGGATGCAGTCAACCTGGATCGCATGTACGATCTAGTGGCTGTGGTGGTTCACTGTGGCAGGTACGGTACGCTTGTTACCAGCGCAAAATAAAAGGCCTCAATATGAGTTATAGTGGGGTCACACTTTATACCAACTAGGCATGTGAAGATATATCGTAGTGTCAGGTTTCGAGATGGGACAAAGCTCAGCATTCCCTCAAGCTTCTGCAGACTCGCTTCACATTTGTTGAGTCTATAAGACCGTTTTTAGCTGCTGGTTCTCTGTCTGAAAAGGGCCGGAGTCATTGATACTAGCTGTATCCCATAACTTTATTACCTTGGCCAAGGAGTTAATGTTTTGTGAAGGGGGGGAGCATGGGCCAAGGAAAACTCATTACATTTTGGAGAAGATCCGAACCATGGGGCAGATACAAATAGATTATATTTATATACATTAGTATTTTTCACTTATGTTAACATGGCAAGATAGGCATTTGGCCTTAGTGGAGATCTGTGCTGTCTAAGTGCCCTTCTAGTTATAGAGTCTGGAATAGTTGTTTTCTTCTTCTGACGTTGGATATTTGTGTGGCAAACTGTTCTGCATTTATGTTATACAGATAAGATAAGATAAGATGTAGTACAATGTGAGAGTTTGGAGATTGCAACTTGTGCACATTTCAGAGAGTCACTGTTTGTCTCTGTTTGTCTCTGTTTCCTCAGTGGTCCAAACCGAGGTCATTACATCACCATAGTGAAGAGTCATGGCTTCTGGCTGCTGTTTGACGATGACATTGTGGAGGTGCGTCACTCTCAGTCTCAGCCTGTTTGTTCTGCTGCGAGGGTTCTTGACTCATCCGTTTGTTCTTTCGCCGTTGTATTTTTTTTTGTCACTAAGCAGTATCTTACTTGTGTTGTGCAGAAAATTGACGCCCAGGCCATCGAGGAGTTTTACGGGCTTACCTCAGACATCTCCAAGAACTCAGAGTCAGGATACATCCTCTTCTACCAGTCCAGGGAGTGACTTGAGCTGGATCAGTGACACGGGAGAAGACTAAATGGGATGACCTTCAGCCTAACAGACCCAGACTCCTGCCATCTCCATCCCATCCTGCTCCCATTCTCCAAGTCCGACCTCTCTGATGTACGTGCCAATCCTCTGTCCCAACCTTAAACTCATACTTTCATCTCTCTCGCTCTGTAATGTGCTTCTTGCCTTTTAGTCACCTGCATCTGGACTGCACTTTAAAACAAAAGCAAAAATGCTCAACAGCATGTCAGAAAACAAGAGGAGTCTGTGTTCACATCGAGCTGCAGGCGCTTTGTGAAGCCTGCAGAGGTGATTCCATACCAGGAACATAATGGGTGGTGAAGGGTCTGGTGGGTGCACATACTTTTGTCAAAAATTGTGCGATATCATTTATATGTGTATATAAGGTCTTCTTCCACGATGAGTCACCCCCTGTTAATTCCTTTCAATAGGGCTATTTCCCCCATCACAGTCTAGTCCTTTTTGTTAGGTTCATGTCCCTGGTGGATGCATGAGAAGTGAATGAAGTTGGAGACAAACGCTGTATAATACGCATAGAGATTTCATGCATTCTCAGTGGTTTTGAAGCAGTATCTGAGCATTAGTTGGAGAAAGCTCCCAAGCTAAACACTATCCAAACTGCAGCTGTAACTGCTGACGCTATAGAGGTTGTTTTGGTCTTCAGAGAATCAGTGTGAGCTTCTGTCTGTCCGCTGTGACGACGCCACATATGATCAACACTTAATCCAGCTCAGCCAAATGCTACACTACACATGAAAGGAAATCCTGCTGTTTTCTCTGTCAGCTGGATCAAATGAGCTAAATCTTTATAATACTTAATTCTGATAAATACCCATATTTATTGTACTTAACGTATTTATTACTGTTATTTGTATTGCAGACCGGTAGATAATGAAGGTGTGCATGTAATATGGCTCTTTTGAGAGCTTTGTATGTTAAGACCCTTATGTCTAAGCGCTCAGTGTGAAGGACATGGTAATACACAACTTGATAGGACAGCAGCTAAAAAAAAAAAAAAAATGGTTTTTATCAGTTTCTCTTTTAGTTTGCATGTTTAAATAAAAAGATGAGGCATATTAGGTGAGACTTAACCCAGAACTGCTCAATCTTTTGATTGAAATGAAAGATTGAACATAGTGCAATAAGAGGCGAAGTTAACCAATGTTGAAGTTCCCAGTGAGACTAATATAAAGTACATTTAAATGTTAGCTGTAGATGTGTTTCTTAGCGGCTGATTTTTTCTTTTTTTTTTTTTTTCTTCCTCCCAGTGCTGTGTGTTTGTGTGCTTGTGATATCACAGTAATTTCCCACTTCTCCATGTGCAATGCACTACCTGCAGGGATGTTCTTTCATCCTTTTTTTTTTTTGTTTTCGTTTGTAACTTTTATCCGGGAAATGTCTTTTCTTTCTTTTTTCATTCCCATGTTGAACTAAAAGCTTAGTAGTTCACTCTTGGTTTGTCTCTGACTTTGATGACATTGTATGTTTCATATGTAGTACGTTGGAATCCTAAACTCGCTAGAAGTGAAGTTTCAATGTTGATGCATTCGATATCCCTTGTACTGTAGATGTTTTTCTCTTTGGCTCATTCCCAAGGGTTTGCGGCCATGCCATGTAGAATAGTGCTACATCAAACAACTTGCTTTCATGTGAATGACATTCCTATTTGTTGCACATCAGCAGAATTACCATTTCAAATGCATCTCATTATAAATAGGAGGTAGGAATAGGATTAGTTCGCTAGCTTAGTGTCTGTCTGTTCAGGAGAGGCAGAATTTAAAGTGATAATACTGAAACTGGGTGTTGAATGCACTTGTTTCCGCTGTTTCTTCCATTTAGTCTGTTACTGGGCGAAGTCAGGAGGAATACGTGCCAAACGAGTCGATACTGACCTTGCAACAGTCTTTAACAGAACATTATTTTCTTTGTAAAGATACAACTGTACATATATATTATGTAGAAAAACACTTCTGGAAATAGGAAAATATTTTTTTAAAGTGAACATCTTTAAAATGTAACGACACTCAAGATTTTAGCTTAACGCTGACCATTAATGAAACCCTGTAAGGAAATACTGTGCTATTTTACAATCACCTAATTACATAATCAGATTTGTGCAGAAGTCACTATCTGTCGTATCATTTCTTTTTTTCCTGGGTTGAACTGAGCCAGGATAGGAAACAGTAGCAGGAATAGTCTCGACACATTTTAGACCTGGGTGAGAGGAAAGAGACTCTTAACGCGCTGATCTTCCATTAACACTTATGCACTCGCCCTCACTGAGATGCTCAGTCGCTGCACTTGGTCTGATATATCTTACTGTGATAGTGTTCTACCTTGGAGAGCTCCGGTGCAGAGAGTCCTGCAGCATGTGGGATCTGATTGAGCTTGTGGGAGGTAAAGAGGAGATGAATCGGAGTCTCCATTTGGTTGTAAACTGAAATTGCACTTTATTAGTGATGAGCTTCAATGCTTTAACATGAAGAACCACCGTTTTAACACACTCATTTTGAGTTTTTTCTTCTGTTCAATAAAATGACTCGACTAACTTGCTGGAGTTCGTTTTTATTTCCATGCTGCTTGCTGTTATTTACCAGTGTGGGAGAATTAAACCTAAACACTACCGTTTTAGACACAATGGCTTCTTCTCTTCATTTCGTGTAGGCATGGCGATGTCAGTCGGTCGGTCCGACACTATGATACGAGGATACTTTATTGACAAAGTGTGAGTGTGAAACTTTTCTTGCATCACAGCAGCTCCATTTGCAACATCCAACAAAGACAAATATTTAAGACAAGAAACAATGATACAGACATTTAACATCAAATTACAAACACTGAAGACGATATGTTTAAGGCCCTTCAACGTACATTTAATCAGGGATTAAACTCCGTATTTAATTTTAGGATTGCCTGATGCACAAAAGAGTGCTTCAGTCTAACCTCATTAAATTGTGAGACCTTGTATCTCTTTGAAGGTAACGATTCATATTTGCTTTTTAGGACATGGTTGGGGTCAGAGACAACACTGTGGTCCAGAACTGGATAAAATGTCAATTTATGACGACTGGCAGACAACCACAACTCTGACCCATGTGCAAAGGGGATACAACGTCGTTACAGGCGACCAAATATAACGGGCCGTTACCTTAATTAAAATGAGAGATGTCTCCGATAATGTAAGTACACGTAGCCCCGGTGCAAAAGTAAGGGGTTAAAACAAGTTGGTTCTCATTAAAGTTGGACGAAAATGATTTAACATGACAATTAAACTGAAAGTGATGGTACAAGCCACTCCATTTTGCTTTTTGTTTTCAGGTAATTAATTGATCTGCTAATTTTAGTAGAGTTAATATTATTTTAAAGGTCCTTTTTTTTAAAAAAAAAAAAAAAGTTTAAATTTTCTTTCAACTCAATAGTTGATATTATTCAGTCAGTAAACTATTTTTCCTTTTTTTTTAATTCCAAATACTTGTCTGGGGTCAGGTATTTAAAAATGTTGCACAGTCAACTTGAATAGATCTACTGCTAAGTTTGACAGTTTCTTTGTTTAGTCGTAGGGTATTTATTGTTTCTCCTAAACCGCTCGATCTTTGTGTTCGCTACCTCGAGGTTCCGGACACAAAGTTAGTTATATCCTCTAACTGTTTTCTTTTAAGATTTAATAGTTTTTTTTTCCTTTTGGTTGCAACAAAAACACCTCCACTTCCATTGTGCATTGAATTGTGAGTTAATAGTGTCCATCAACGGCACACTTCTAAAAAATCAAGCGTATTTTAGAATCCATGCATGCTGGGTTTTATTTCGTATACTTTACTTTTTCAATTATACCAGCGTATATAACAATACTCAAAACGTGCTAATATTTGGTATACAGTAACTTGGGACATTTTTGAAGCCATGTGTTCATCCTGTATGAGAGCATCCTGATAACAACTTATTTGGAAAAACAAGGATGTTCACAGAAGAGAGTTCAGTGTTCTCAGAAGAGACACATTATCAAGACTTCTTGTCACCTGTACAGCATCCAAGTATGGCCAGAACATATCTGAGTCTAAAAGAAAATTCCTGTTTGTTTTGGTTTTCACTGAAAATTAGACAGCATGTCTTTCTTTACAGCTATCAGCTTTGTGTCCTCTCAGTCACCCTGAAACCTCAGCTAATGCCCCAGGAAAAAAAATAGAGCAGCTGTCAGGAGTCTGGCACAGCCATTACTGTGTGTTGATACTTCACTTTTCCCTCCTCTTCGTTCTTGTTTTCTACTTAAGCCCTCTGCCGACTCCATCGGGGGAAACACTGGAGACTATTTGAGCATTAATGTGTGTCGTCATACACCACACACCTGATGCAATTTGCAATTAACTGCATCTTAATGAAAGAATGAATGGACTTCCAGCTATTGCTCATGGTAATAATGTATTGTTTTGTGTTTTTGATAATGTGTTTGAAAATGTTTTGTCTGGCTTCAGACTGTGTAAAGTGATTTGCCGTCACCTACTTTTAAGCATAATTAGTCATTTGTTTTTTCAGAACAAAATGTGCTATTACTAACTAATGTTGTGCACATGTGTAGCTTCATATAACTAATTTTTTAATGAAGTCCTTAAAAAACATACGGACAGTAGGCCTAATAATGGAAACACGTTTTCAGATGTAGCCCAGTTCTTTTATACAGTAACATGAATTTCAGTCTTTCCTGGAATATATATTCACTACAATATGCCTTTTTAGAAGCATTTGGTATGTTGTATGTATGTGAAGTTAAGTATATTTATATTAATATAATGCTAATATAGGCTACTGCTGTACATTGATATTGGGGGTACTGTATATATTAGCAAACACTGTGTGGGATCAGTTGCAATCATCATCATAATAATAATAATAATAATAAAGAAACCTGTGGCTTGATTGGGATTGTGTTATTCACAAATTTTTTTTTAAATGTACTTGATTTGATCAAAGGATTTTCCAGTATGGATTTCCGGTGGCTAAACTGTTATTTAGTACGGTCTGAGGCACAACAAGGCTCGGGGTGACTGAGGGTGTTCGTCTTTTCCGGCAATTTGTTGTAAGATTTAGAAATGAATTAAAAGTGAAAACCCACAGGTGGTCATGATACTGACTTCTCATTCTGTTTCTATGGAAAGATCTGCAGGCACTTCTCAGAAAAGCTTCATCTCCCACAGAGTGCTGTTCTAAAAGATATACACACACACACACACACACACACAATTTATAGCTAAACGGTGACAGTGTCCTGGTTATCGGCACATTTTGGGAGGCCTTCTTCCCAGAAACTAAAGATATATGATATGTGTCAGTGACGTGATGTAGCAGAAAAATCTTCGAACAACAATGAGACAATGTGTACTTTTGTAAAGTGTCAGTTCTATTTATGTACAAGGTCATCACTTTTTGTGTTCACTTTTTGTGGACACATTCAAATTTCTTTTTCAGAATAAAACCGTAGACGTAGTCTCCGTGATGTCACCCATAGTTTTCTGAAGAGCTTGATATGTTGACATGACCTTGTCTTGCAATCTCTTGACTCTATTATTTACTTTTTTTTGTTTGTATTGTATTGTCATATCGTATTTCTTTGCCTCGTTGTCTGCCTCATTGGATATGGTTTTAATGCTGTGCACATAGACTGAATCTGGACCAGACTAAATCATTTCATAGCTTGCCTTTTTAAAACTAAAACATCCCAGTAAAATGAACAACAAACAATTTTTTCAGAGCAGATCAGTGAGCAGAGGTTACAGTGTCCAGCCTTATTTTCACCTCATTTAAGGACCAACAAATAAGGAGCATACACAAAAGACTCTATTATCATGTTATACTAAGTAAAAACTGGAGTCATGGCTATTTCGATGACGGCTGTATCGGACAAAAATAACAAAATAACCTGCTGTTTCTCACTAATTGTTAAAGCAGTGCTCTAAAAATAGATGTTTGATGTAAATTCCTTTGCAAATTCCCCGGAGGGAGGAGGGCTCAGTGACTTCCAGTTAGTCTGTCTTGACTGAAAATCTGAATTTCCATCCAAACCAATCCACAGTTAAAAGCTGAACAAACTTCTGTAAACAATTTCCTGAATTCAATATGTAACGTCATAACTGTAAACATACAAGGCCTTCCTGAGAACTTTGACTCTTAAGTGTTACAGTATGTTGTGCCCATGAGTCAGACGTGCAGGAAATGTGATGGACTGCTTTGCTGGAGAAACTAAGAAGGGGACACTGTTTAGCAGCTCTTAACTTTTAGTTGACCAAAAAAAGCAACATGATCTTGTGGGAAATATGTTTTAACAGTAACTTTGAGAAACACAAGCATGTGTGTGTGTAAAACTTTAAAATATGACTTAGGCCATTAGTTTAAGAAGGTGACGATAAGTATTTTACCAAATATGTTGATTATTTTAGAATAGCAACACAAATTCCACTATACTTCACTTCAACGATGAGTGAATGATGAGTCACTGTGTTATTCTGGGACCCAACTGTCCTGCAGGAGATTTTCTGTTTCTTCATGTGTCAATATTGTGAGTGAATGTGAGCAACTTATTGTTGTGCTGCATGTTTTTCTGATTGACAACACAACTTACCTTACTGCCACGTGTGATTGTCCCATTTGTCGACATCCCACTGCAAATGATTGAGCATGGTTTAGCAATACAAGACAAAGATCAGGATACTCTGAGTGCCAATGAGGGCATGGCCTTAAACATTTACACTTATGAATCATAACTATTTTTTTTCCCTCCCCATCATGAAAAACGTGCATATACACAACATGTATATTCTTCACATTCAGACAAAGGCACAAAAAGCAGTTAACAATGTGTATTGTCACGTTGTCTGAAACATGTTTTACATCTGAAAACTAAGACCAGCAAATGTTGGCCACACACTGGCACAGAGACAGGATTATGTTTGCCGCGAGGCAAATACATTTGTTTTTCCTGATCCTGGAGCTATCTTCTTCTCAAGCTCTTGCCTTTTTTTAGATTCAGAGAAATGATGACAAATGCATGGGAATGACCTGACCTTTATATTCCCTTGTACTTTTTACTTTGTTTAATTTCTTCATTGCACAGTGGAAAAGTGGGTTCTCTTCAAGCAATTCTAACCACATTATATTCCTTAGAACTGTTCCTATTATTTTTTTCTGTACCGACACATGACTAAGAGCTTTGGCTCTTAGTCAGAGACTGCTGATGACGAGTGACTATGATCTTTGTTTTGGTCAAAAGGAGCCCTCCTACATACACTCCCCATCTCCTCTACTTTTTTTCTTACGCCTCTGTCCTAGAATAAAAATATTTATCTGCCTGCCCCCTCTTGGGGATTGACTGTTGGGCAACACGGAGAGGCATATGGTAGGACAGAAGCACTGAACACAGCCCTGTGTTGGTTCAGGGGCCCCTGGCAGACAGGCTGCATATCATAGGAGATCAGCTGGAAAATGTCTGTCCCACTAGTACAATTAGTAACTTAATGTGAACTGAGAGGTTCACAGTCAGTGAGAAGACGAGCTTATTCATGGGGTGGTGCTCACTGTAAGCATTGCATTTCCCGTGGTGGAGTCCACTTATCAAAGTATTGTATAAGTACAAATGTCAAGGCACTTGTACAGAAGTATTTACATTTGAATCTACTTCTCTCCATTACATTGCAGAGATATTGTACTTTTTACTGCACTACGTTTATTTGACAGCTGTATTTACTGGTTACTTTTCAGATTAAGATTTTACATATAAAGTACTATATACCAAACAGTATATAAGTAATTAAAATTAGCATCAAATTAAATTGCTTGCACGGTAACATGTTTACGCAGCCATAGGATTAACATGTATTATAGACTAACACTCTGAAAGGAGTCATGCGAGTACTTTTGTTTTTGATCGTTTAAGTACATGTTGCTGATAATACTTATTTGCTTTTACTTAAGAAACATTTTGAATGCAATACTTTCACTCATAATATTAAACATTATTTTTATTTATTTTTTACTAGTATTACTTAAGTAAAGAATCGGAGTACTTATTCCACCACTGCATTTCTTTGTAAGAAACTACACTGAAGTATAGTGTTGAACTGCCATCTAGTGGTGACACTTCATTACTGTTGATAAGAAATGTATTACGAGATACATTTCCTGTGCTGAGGTTGAAAAGTCAGATGGAAATGCTTCTCACATTTGATTATGATTAAACACAAACAAATACATGTATTCAATCAAAATCTCATTGTAGTTGTAATTGTTCTGTCCCATTTTCTAAAGCCCCTTTTCTTAAAATGTCTATTCTTTGAAAATGTGTTAGTGAAGCTGTTAAGACTAGGCTCCACTGGATGTCAAACCACAGCCACAAGAAAGTTTCCATATATTTAATGGTTACATGTTTTCTGTGAGGTCGTTTTTATTTCCAGCTCTCAGATCTCTTGTTTTTCTTTCTCTCTCTCTCTTCCACTAATGTTCCTTTCCTCCATCCCTCTTCAGGGTGGGGGTGTTCAGTACAGAGGCCAGTCGCACATGAGATTGGCGCCAGGTTTGATCGCTTGTTTCCGTGAGAGTATCAAATCTAAGCTAAGTGTAACAAGCCCCAGCGGAGCAGTAACCTTTGAAACTCGCACCTGCATCCACGGCACTCTGCCCTGCCAGTGCTGCTCCGTAATGTAAATGGATGGCTGTTATTCACATTAATCACATCGCCCAGATGTGCTTTTACATGGAGCATTCTAGCAGCATCCAGACAGGGCGCCCTTTTTTTGAGGAGAAGGAGCAGGTTAAGTTCTCCACAGTGCACCTCCTGACAAAGCAAACCATGTAATTAAAGCACAGATTGACATCTCTACTTAGCAGCTGTGATATTTCTCCATACGTTGTCTCTTTGCCAAGCAGAGCAAAGCCTTCAAATCCCATTGACATGTAGTTGACCCCTCCTTGACTAAATCATAGAAAAAGTCATGACAGCCTCTGAGACTTTAATGACGTGTTAAAAACAATTATGTGGAAAATAATGAACCAAATCACCTTTCTCTGGGCTCTGCTTTTGTGTCGCGGCTCTTTCAAGATCATGAAAGGCAGGGCACATGATTAGCAGGCGAGGTCTGGACTGCTCGTCAGATGAATATTACTGTTTGAGCAGAGCTGCGTGTTTTCTGCACTCAATCATTGAGACATGCAATCTACCTCCAATGTCTGCTTATGTCCGTCAGGAAATCACAAGTTCATTATTCATTCTCACGCGGGTCAACCTTTTTGTAGGAAACTGACTTTCCTGAAAGTAGCACATCAAATCATTTGGCTTACAAATTATTCTAGATCAGCCGTTGCTTGTGATAGCCCAGATGTGCACCGGATGACAGAGCAGGAAGAGGAAACGCTCTGGACAAATGTCTGCATTGGGAAAAAGAGAGGCCAAATTCTAAGTAGTTTTTTTCTCTATTTGATATGATAGTCGTCATAGAGAAGGGAAGGAAGTATTCATCTGTGGTCTCTCTGGCAGAGGATTTGGTCACTTGATGTCTGATTTCACTGAAACTGAGAAGATCAGCTGTCACGCCTGTTTGCTCCTCAGCACCCATTGGGGCTGATGCCTGCAGCCAGCCCCTCGCTATGACCTCACATGCTCGTTGGTGCCAAGGAAATCTCCCTTGGGTGTTCCAGCACCGCTGAGAACGGGAGTGAAGAGGGTGGGGTCGTGTTGTCCATGTGGTGCACTTACAATCAGTCACACACAACATTGCACTGATGTACAGTATGAAGCCAAAGTCATGAGAGTGCCTTCTCTACCTCCTGTCATAAATCGTGAGGTCCTCCTGTGCGAAACCTGCATCCTGCTCCATTCCAGATGTGTTTAATGGCCTCTCTGGGCCTCAGACACAGAGGCCTTGTGGCCCTGCAGTGGCTCATTGACTCCTCTGTTGAATTGTGATTTCCATCAGAAAAAAGATCAACAATCAAAGCCTGGGGTGACTCCTAATGAGTATTCATGTTTAGGGGTTGTTTTGCAAAGAATGTCAGAGTACATTCTCACCTGCCTCGTCCGTGTTTTTGTGTCCTCTGCCTTGATTTTCTTCATTTCCTCTACTCTCTATTTTAATATTGCCTTTTGATTTATGCACTGCAGCCTGGTCACACATAACCATGTCATCGTGTGCTGTGATATACAGCCCCATTAATATTTCCCCCCAGGTCTGGCTGTGGGATCATGGCGGGTGCTCATCATGCTCGAGCTCCACAAACTCAACTCTTGCCAGCATTGAGCACATTAAGAACGTCCAGAGGAAATGTCGCACGGTCCAGCAGCGTTGAGTCAGGCTTCTGCCACTAAACTTGAAACTTTAGGGATTTTGCAGCTCTCAAGTCTGTTTAGGGTGAGCTCCAGCTACTACTGTCTCTCCGGTTTGTGCCGTGGATTAAGATTTCACTTCTAGCACCTGCTAAACCTGCTCTGGTCACAGAGAAAATGGTGGTTTGGTAATTGTGCTACCAGATGATGAGATGTAGAAGCTTAATGCTCACTCTTTCAAATGAAAATACTTTGTCTGTAGTGAGCGTGAGTGCCATGACAGCAGGAGTGGTGTATCATTACGTTACTGGCCATAGAAAAGACAGCACAACCTTTTTTCTTCTTTTTCATCCCTATCAATCCACAGTCTGCTGTCACCCTGTCTTGGACCACAGTTGACTACAACACACCTGAGTAAATACCCCCCCAACTGAGCTGAGACAGAGCGTCCAGGCTCCCTCCCAGCTATATCATGGTAGCAGGACCTGGCCTGCGTCCCAGGAGCCGGGACCTCTCTGAACCGCTGCAGATCAGACAAGAAGCTCATTGTGTGGGAATGTGATGAGGCGGCATGGCGGAAGTTTCCGTGACATGGGTTTCTGCATATTCTACGCGTTTCTTTTCCAAATATATTCTCCAAGTCTCCCAGCATTGCTAATTCAACAGTTAACAAAGGATTTTTTATTTTTTTTTATATTCTTCTGCAGATACACTTAAATTTTGGATGTCTGCCTTAGGAGAAATGGCACAAGTCAGTGTGGGATTTATGTTTACACTGCAATGGCACTGAACAGTTGTGCCTTCTGTTGGTAAAAACATAAGATGATAATATATGCAGTTCTTAGCATTTAGGATACACAAAAATCACAAAATCGCAGTCCATGCAGCATCTTCTGATGTGGGATGCTGATCACCGCAGTTACAAACCCACCATGTAATCTTTAATCAGTGAGACTTTTCACAAGTAGATGAGTATAATTTTCATCTAATCCATTAAAGAAATGAATTTCTAATGATCCTGGATAGCAGTAAATTTAACAAGACCACTATACCTCATTTACAGACTACAGGATTGTTCAGTGAGTGAACCGTTAAGATTGTTCTTAAGGACTCGGAGGTCACAGGGGCCTGTTACAGCTCCGTTTCTGCTCTGCGGAGCAAATGTCAGATTTGAGATATTATGGTTTGAAGAGCCTGCAGTGTAATTAGTTTGCCTGGTGAGGCAGGCGGGTGCAGGACTGGGCATGGCCTCAAGATCTAATTAGATGGCTGAGAATACTAAAACAGTTATGAAGGCATCACAACTATGACGTTGCTCCTGGGATTCCCTCAAGGATTTCATCGAAATGTAAATACCCTGGTGCACTCGCACACATGGATGATGCACTGACTAAAATGGCTATTTAAATATGTTTTTTTAAAGGTCCTCTATCAGTATAAACTTAAAGGCTTGTATCATTTATTTTCAGTGTATTATCTATTTAACAATTTTGCACATAAATATATATGTCATTTGAAAGTGTAAGAAATATCTGTGATGTTATATCAGATGTTTTTCTCTTGGTTTTGCGTTTGCTGGAAGATGTCTTGTGTCATTTATGCTTCGTATATAGCGGTGTCGTGTAATACCATGTGGGATGGGCTTAATGTTTGCAATTTAACTTCCTGACAAGATGGTTAGTTTTTCCAGAGACTCTTTCCTGTAACCACTGCTGTGCTATTAACTCTCTGGGCTCACATTCATGATGGAGTAGCAGCACCATCTAATGGTTACGCAGGGTAGTAGTAATACTGTGATTATTCAGCCTATTGTGGAGAAGTAACTACAGTGGAATCCTTTGAGAGCCCAACATTCTAGAGATTCATCCATCATTATAAAAGGGTTTGCTATAAATGATTAAACAATTAGACCAATTCTAACTGGTCTAATTGCATCCAACGCTGTGTATACATGAGGACATATCTTTAGACTATTGACAGGTATTTCTTCACTTCTGGTAAGGCAGGCTGCAGAAAAACAATCATCCATAGCCAATAAAAGAAAAGACACAGTTGACAAAAATAACTTGGAGTTGCAGGAAACTAAAGATTTGTCTTTTTTTAATTTTTTTAAAGCAATCATAAAAGGCACAGTCCACAAAAATATTCATCACACAAATCAAATCATAGGGAAATCAACATGAATTCATCAAAAAGTATTTAGCATTTTGTAAATCCAAGCCATTAAAGAGCTAATTAAGTACAGTACTGCTGGATAATGTTAGTGGTGGTTTACAGTAAGTTGTAAATATATAAAAATAAATAAATAGACTCGTCATATTGAATGCATTTCTGCAAAGTAACTAGCTACTGATCCTATTCTTGTACACAATAGCTAATACTATGGAAAAATCAGGTTTGAAAAAATATATTTTAAACCTAAACAATCGTCAGTTATTCATGTCATAAACACATCATGTTATGTTAAATGTTTTTAAACCTAATTGTTTAAATGTCTTTAAAATAAATGTCCAGTAATACAAAATGGCACCAAAAGACAAAAAATAATAAATAAAAAAAACACAGCAACGACTGACACTACAAATCACAATGACCACTCAAGTACTGCAGGAGTTGAAGTTAGCACTGATCATTAGCACCAAATGTCAAACAATACGCCTAAAGAATTCTGCTCCATAGATTGTTGCTGAAAAGTTAGGAGTAACTGCTAAATACATGTAAATGGAGGATTTTTGATCCTCTTTTAATGGTCACACATGTACCCAGCACAGTACAGCACACACAATGAGATTTAGACTCTGCAGTTTACCCGTCCTAGTATTGGGAGCAGTGGGCAGCTATTGTATCATCAGCGCCCGGGGTCCAGTGTCTTGCTCAAGGGCACCTCTGCAGCGCCCAGGAGGAGAACTGGTCCTCTCAGAATACCAGTCAACACTTGGTCCGTTCAGGGACTTAAAGCCGAGACCCTACGGATTAAGCTTCTGCCATCCCATATTGCGACTCGATATTTTCTGTAGTTTGCTGTCAGACTAAGAAAGTTCTACTGTGCAGGTTGAGTTTTCCCCTGAAAAGTGCACTTTTTCATTTCTAATGAGCACATTAATACAGTTAGTAACTATACTATCTCAGAGTAAATATAGTCAACTAAGACAATTGCTCAGGTAGCTGCCACACTATTTTTGCTTTATCTATAATGTACTGACCTTGAATAAAGACCCATTAAACTGCCCTCAAACAATGTAAACTCTGAGCAGCCTTTGGTTGTACAGTATCTAAGGAGTCCACTGCTTTATTTGGTGGAAGCACAAGTGTAACCATACAGATAAAAAATACCTCAAACTTTATTTCTCTTACGTGAAGTACTTGTGAGAATTATTGTCCTGTTTGAAAGAAAGGCTCGAGTTCACAGGTGGCTGGCTGTGAGGCGTTCAGGAGACAGGCTTCTTTTGCTAAGAAATGCCTAAAAAAAAACGACAACAGTAATACTGTTAATGACATGTACAGCAATTGAGTAAAATGAAAAGAAAACAAATCCAAATATGTGAATCTTAGATTTTTGAAGATCATACCCTTGAGTCCATGGGTGTGCATGCATGTTAAGTAAAAAGTGATGCATTTGAGATTGAAATGGAGTTGAATTTTCTGAGTAGCTGAGCAATGTTAAACCCAACGAAAGGATGCAATCCACTCGAACAAAACCCCGAACGGTGCCGCTCGTTCTGCGTGTTTGTCGTCAAATATTATGAGAGACTTACAAGACTGCGAGTTGGGCTGAGGGAGCGAGAGCGCACAGGGCTGGCACTCCTGCTTCTACTCCACTGCAAAAAATAGACACATCACAATCAAAAATATGAGACTTTTGTTGCACTTAAATTGTGATATTTTTTGAAGTATTATACAGTCAGTACCAGAGCACCCCTTCTGGACACAGCCTCGCCCTTCACTACCACAGCATCTCCTTCCAACAAGGCTGGCCACACATGGTACATTACCAGAGGGGCAGTTAACTCTGAGTCATAGCTACGACGGTACCTGTCGGGCAGAGAGGTTGGGGAGAAGAGTGAGGGAGAGATGAGAGAATGTATGCGTGTGTGTGTGTGAGGGTGACATCTACTGGTAGAGACAGCAAATAACCTCAGAGATATGCTGCAGTTCATAGGGCCATGATCTACGGGTCATGTGGCATGATAAGTTAACTTGAACACTACAGCTTTACTCTCTGAAATCTCTTCTGAGAGCCAAATTCCAGTAAAAGAACACACTTTTAGACATAGTACTGTACAAAGGACTGACTTGCTGTCATCGTAAAGTTCTCCATCATTGGCAAAGGCCAAGTCAAGCGGGGGGTCCAGTGTCTGCATGGCAAACGCCACCCTGCATGTCTCCCTGATCAAGGTACTGATGAGGACGAAGTCCACCTCTGGCGGAAAAGAGATCCGAGGGTTCACATTCATGGCATTGATCACGTCCTGCGGAGATATGAAACGCACAGACAGATGCCCTGCCTTTTTCAGTATCGAATGAACGTGTCCGTGAATGCTGCAGAGAGGAGACATGAGAGAAGTGTTTAGTCCTACATTGATGCTGGCCTGAATGTCATAGAGGTCCAGGTTTCTGACGATGTAGTCCACAGCTGCATCCTCCAGACTGTCTATCCCAAAGTGCAGGGACAAGGTCTTTCTCACACGCAGCTTGAAATGACGGTAAGCCAGTTTTGCTGTATTAAAGGATTCCTGAGATATGATAACATAGAAAAACAAGACATTTTAAAGTCAAGTGCTCTATATATCAGCCAATCATGCATAACCCTGATTACATCAAGCAATTGGGTAGTCCAATTAAACAGATTTGGCACTCATTTTCTCTGCATGCGCTTCTGATCTGCTCATCCTTCTATAATAATTACAGTCGTACCACAACAGCAATGAAGATGATTTTCTGGACCATCTCTAAGTCAACAATATGGCGTCGAAGCAGGATCTGTGCCTCCAATCGCTCCACGGCACACAGGTCATTGAAACGTGATACAAGGCGTGCGTAGCGCGAGGAGTTGGTGAGCTGAGCTCTGGTGGGCGACTCATTCCTCGTGGGGCTGGAAGAGCGACTGAACCTCGGCAAGGGGCTCGGAGAACGACTTCTCACCAACCTGAGAAGAGACGGAAAGAAAAACGCATTTACATTCGAGTCCCTGTTCCGTGTCTGTGTGTGTACATACAGTATGTGCATGGGGGTATACCTCTCCTGCAGCATGGCCTTGTCTGTGCTCAGGTAGGACACTTCATCTCTCAGCAAGCGAATCTGCCGCTCATAGTCATCAAAAGCCTCCAGCTTCCTCTTATAAATCTCCAGATGCTCATGTGCGGATCGCAAACTAAAAACACGGACACGCTTCAAGTTAACAGAGGAGCGCAACCTATTTATTGTATTTCAAAAATGTTTATATTACGGCACTAGTTTAGTGTATCACCCACTCTGCTTTCAGTTGCAATATTTCTTCTTCAGTTGCCAACAGAGTGGTTGCTGATCTGCTCTTTGTGTCATCCAGTTGCTTCTGACTATCAGCCAATCTGATTAATTAAAAAATCAGAAAATGTAATGGTACATTTCATTTCAGTACATGCAATTCAATTATATACATCCCTTTGTCCATGGACTTGTATCCAAATACATCTAAACATGAGCCATGCTAGTTGAGGTCGGAAACTGCCTGGCTGCAGTCCGATTCTCTACTTCTGCACTCTATCTCTTAGACTCACTCTGATCTGATAGAGTCCAACTGCAGGCGAGTGGAGCACAGCTGAGTGTCCTTCTTCTGCATATCACTGTCATGGGAGGCAGAGAGATCCCTGATCCTTCTGTCCTTTTCCACTGAATCCTGATCATAACCAATGATATACAGTAACCACAACAGCAGATCGTCATAACAGAGGAAAATTACTTGAATTGGTTGGAAAATTTGTTACACTGGAGGATTTTGATGGATTTCCTAATGTGGCGTTCTGTGTAAATAAGCCCAGTAGCAGATGATGTCACCTGGATCAGCTGCAGACTGGTGTCGTCAGTGACCGAGGGCCTCGCCATTGAGAAACAAGTTCCAAGCCACGGCAGCAGCCGCGATTTCAGAGTGTCCACTCCAGCATAATGTCCGCCTGAGTCATGAGTGTAAAAACAGCTCATGAGGGATTTTGACCTAGTTAATGTTATACTGCTATGCTGCCCTAGACTGCGAATGTAAAGCTTACCTTCAGCAGCTGTGAGGTTGAGGATGGTGAACAGTTGACCCTGGATCTTGGCGGTTAGTTCAATCAGCTCACAACATCTATTTAGATTGTGGTCACAGGAATTTACCTGGAAGGGTAAATATGACAAACAATAGGCTAATGAAATGGACAAAGTTAAGAGACAAAGACTCTCAAATCTTATTGTAAATAGTTTTATACATTTCATATTTCAAATTTAACATGCAAAATCTGTTATTCATGTACAATTGCAGTGTTTTTTGTTCACTAAAACACTGAAATCAAATTCCGTTTTTGTGTTTTTCTTCATTTTAAACCGTTATTATACTCTTATAACAGGCAGTAAATTGTAAATAACTGCCAGATGTTGAAAGTTCCAGGTGTTCTTGAAAAATGGACAAAAGCACTTACTCACAGGACATTTTCTGACCTTATTATAGTCAAAATAAGCAAAAAAGTCCAGGTGGACATCTTGAGGCTTAGGTGTTAAAGGGTTAAGTTAGACAAGTTAATTCCAGATAGAAGGTGATCGAGAGATGACTGACTATTCAGTCAATTTTATATTCAAAACCATAAACCATTTGTCACAATTTACTGCTGATCATATCTACTCTCAGTTTATATTACTTAAGAAAAATGTGTTGTTTGGATTCAGTGAATCTCTGTTAGCCGTTCTATTTGATTGATTGGCTCATTATTTTGACTAAATGTTATATTCACAAATCCAAATTCTTAAGGACCACAATGGAAATAAGTTATTTTTAACTTTATTGCATTATCCTATGGCTTTATTTCAATGAATATATATGTGTCGCAGTGTATGGTCTGTTATGTGTGTGTGTGTTTTTTTTAATTTAATTTCAATTAAATCAAAGCAAAAAGCCAAAACATTTTTAGAGCTGACTGTTCATATCAAACACTTTCCTCTATAGCCCATTTGAATGTAAAAACAAAAAAACACAGTTAAAAGTAGAACCACACTTATAAAATATTTTTCTTTTCTAAATTGTCCCTTTTTTAAATATTAATTTGTTCTTTATATTTACATTATATTTTTTTAATATTAAATTTTGTCTATTTTTCTCATCTTCTGTGGTTGACACATGCCATGTTTGAATGTATGAATTGTGCATTGTGTTGTGTTATTGTCAAAATGTGCGATTTGTTCAATAAAAAAACGATAACGTTTAAATAAATAAAGATCACTTCCGGTTTCTCTGCAACTTCCGGTGTAGCCACCCAGCGGATTTCTACAGGAAGTAACAGGACGTGAACCATCTTAACAGAAAAAGATCTTTGGAAAAGTCCAACCGTAGCCATGGCGACCGGCGTCCATAGCAACCAAACTCTACCTGGAAATCAATGTCATCTAAACAGCTTCACATTCCTTTGCTGTAGTCTTTTAAATTAAGTCATGCATCATACAAACTGTGCTTTCATTGTATTATGCATAATTAAAATAGTCTTATAATTGAAAGAAAGAAAATAAAATCTCCATTTTACGAGAGAGAGGGGGAAGAAATCACCTGTCGACATCAAAAAAGCAATTTATAATTTATAGAGGAGGAAGGTAATGTTACCTGCGTTGCTTTGACTTTAAAAGTGAACACAAATGTAACATTAAGTCAGCAATTCATTACACAAGGAACATATTACTGATGAAATGCTCTGGTGGGATTTTAGGCTTTAATTATTGATGCACTTACATGGTAGTCTTTGTGCCAGCTCTCCAGCTTGTCCTGTAGGACGCTGAAAGAAGATGTGTTGGTGAGTCTCCTCAAAGTGTCCGCCATGTCCGTCCCGATGGTCCTCCCCGGAGGTTTAAAATGCCCCTGCAGGAGGAGGACAGGAGGGGAGTGCAGTAAAAATTCCTGTCCTGGCAGCTTTTCTCCCAAGCACCGCCTCAGTTGTGGCAACCAAGTGAGGAGCACGACAAGCTAACCCACAGTTATAAAAGTAAATAACTCTGACTAAATAAATAAATAACTGACGGATACAGCACGAGCCCCGCTCCCTCCTGCAGCCTCTGTTGTCCCGCGGGGCACACACGGCTGTAATGTCACACTGCCGCGCGACACTCACACCCTGTAGCTCAGTAACGGAGAGGCTGATGTTTCCAAACAAGTGGCTGTGTGTTGGGAGTAAATCCGATTATAATACAGTAGGCCATGCTAATGTGAATTACACGTGCAGGGAGTATTGTTATGGAGGACTACAGCTGCCATCATAATAAATGGATGACTCAAAATGCTTACAATAATAGAAGAAAAATAATTTATTTGGAAATAAAAGCCTTTTTCAAATAAATATGTATTATTTATATTTGAATAAATATGCAGAGAAATGGAAAAGTTAATAAACTGAAATAAATGTAGGCAGAAAATAATCTTAGTTTGTGTGTTGTGAAAAATGCTCTAAATAAAATATATTATTATTAATTTGTTAAATAAATAAATGTTTATTTTCTATTTGTGCGTATGTGTTTATGTTTAAAATAAACCTGCACATTTATTTGATCATTGAGGCTTTTATTTGAACATTCTCTATTATTTTATTTCTTTATTTAATGAGTCATTTATGATTTCATGTAGTTATTATAATTTATATTTAATATATAGGTAGGCTAAAATAATAAAAGTAATAATACAGTTAAACAATGGTTGGCATGAAGTGTTTTAATAAAGTCAAAGAGATGTTCTTCATACATTTTGTGTTAACTTTAAAATCAGGATATAGTTTATTGCCATGTTATTATTATAGCTTGTAATTATTGACTTACAAAGAATTTCCCTTGGTCTTTGATACATACAATAAACATATTAAGCAGAAATACAAACGCAGGCAAAGTAGGCCTAATACAAAAGTCAAGAACATAAAGAATAGAAAGAGATGGAAAAGGATATTAGGAAAAATACTTTAACAACTATGTCCAATATAACTGTAAAATGTAGGTTACATTATAGCTGTTTAATAGATTGGTTTGTATTGTTGGATGAGACATTGTTGTTACTGTTGTATTGTGTTATGGCCCGCTTGGCACTTTATCTATGGAAAATATGAATGGACATGTTTTTCTATTTAAGGATCCTTCTCTCATTGGCTTGTTGAACTTGGAATAAACCATCTTTTATTGTCCCGGAAACGTCCCTTTTGTTGAGCACGCTCCGTGCAAATATAAATGTCCTAGGCTTGTTCTTATCGTATTAACATTACGGTTTTATCCAGTAATAAGTATCGTCCCGTAAATAACTCGCAACATGACCAGTTCTTCCGCCGTTGACTGTTAAAAGTGGTCTGTCCTCCGTCACTGCGGGCAGGAGAGGGAGGGTCAACATGGCGTCTGAACAGGTCCGTTTTGTTCAATATTTGTTGTTTTTATTGCATTTTTCTCCGTTTTTTTTGCTCATTTGTTTGTTAAGAGAGCAATAATATATGTTCCCAAATAACAAAGTATAATAATAAAGTAATACAGAGAAATGTACTGGGCTTTGTTGTCGGCCCTACGTGTAATGAAGACTGGCCTCCGCTTCGTTATTATACCTAGCGTTATATGGAAATAAAAATGCTATTATTGTAACGGATCTGCTGTTTAGCAACATTGCATTTTGCTCATATGAAGAGCAGAGAAGCTGCTTGATAATGAGACAGCCGAGCGTAACCTTACTTCTGTATTTTGCTGATGAAATGAGTGCAGTTTATTTTTAGTTCTGCCACAGACGGGCAGTCGTGAAGCATTTAGCTGAGACACATTCCAGCACGAGACAGAAGATGAACAGGAGCCAGGGTGTGAAATTAACTCTTGTCCACCGGCCAAATTGCTATTGAGTGTTCAAATACTTCCAGACACAAAATAGATTACCATTGTCTTTTCTTTTCTTTTTTTTTTTTTTTTTAGCAGGTGAGTTATGTAAATCTACTAGCCACTGGAATATTTTACCAACATTTGTCTGGTATATGTTGCTAATTGTGTACCCTGACACGAGCAAAGACCTATAGTTTGATATGGCTCTGGGCAGTAAATGTAGATTTGTGGAGAATTTCATATACACAGACAGCCATGTTATACAAATCTGAGAGAGAAAAGCATGAAAACAATACACAATTTCTATGTGTAAAATGAAACTGATTTTTTTTTTTTTTTTTTTTTTTAGGAGAGTAGCCTCTAGCTTAGGGGGAATTTGACTTCAAAAGGTCAACTCCAGTCTATCTATGTAGAGGCTGTTATACGTTAGATAAGATAATCGTTTATTAGTTTTACAGCGGGGAAATTTTCAGTGTTGCAACATCAATGAAAATAACAAGAATCATCAGCAAAGAAAAAAAGAAAAAAGCAATATATAAGTAGATGAACTGAACAGTTGAATTCACATTATTACACAAAGGAAATATTGACATTGCACAGTTTAGTATACATTGATATTGTATATGATATGAGTGAATCGTCAGTTTTGATATGTGCGGTCTGCTGCTAACAGTGTTGAAAAGTCAGCAGCAGGTTGGAAGCACCTGCAGTATCTCTCCTTCACACAGGTGAAGCAGCCTCACTGTTATGGTACTACTTACTGCAAAACGTATAGATTTTAGAGTCATGCCTCAGATTGTTTTGCCTTCCAGGAGAGCTCCAATGGGCCTGTGAAGAAGTCCATGCGGGAGAAGGCTATAGAAAGACGCACCATCAACAAGGAACACAACAGTAACTTCAAAGCAGGCTATGTACCCATAGAAGAAGAACGTCTCCACAAGACAGGACTGAGAGGACGCAAGGGAAACATGGCAGTTTGCATCGTCATCCTCCTCTTCCTCCTCGCCTTAATTAACCTCATTGTGAGTACTGCACACGTCCATCTACTGGATCCTCTTGATTACACTTTCCTGAAAATGATGGTTAAAGATTTGGCAAAGAGTCATTGATCCTTATGTGCCGTTGCCGGCAACATGTCCACTGTCCCTCAGATCACTCTGGTAATATGGACGGTGATCCGTATCGGTCCGAATGGGTGCGACAGTATGGAGTTCCATGAGACTGGCCTGCTGCGCTTCAAACAGAAAGCAGACATGGGCATCGTTCACCCACTGCACAAGAGCACAGTAGGAGGCCGCAAGGACCAGGATCTAGTCCTTGTTGGCAACAATAATCCGGTGAGAAACACAGAGTCCACCTTCCAGCAAACGCTGAGCATTTTGAAAACATGAAAAAGGACACATTGTATGCGCTCTTTTATAACTCTTCTCTCTTATTTTATGTATAAACCCAGGTTGTGTTCCAGCAAGGCACCACTAAGCTGAGTGTAGAGAAGGACAAGACCTCGGTCGTCAGCGATGTCGGCATATCCTTCACAGACCCTCGGACACAGACCACCTTCTTCAGCACGGACTTTGAAAACCATGAGTTCCATTTGCCCAAAGGAGTCAAAGTTCTCAGTGTTAAAAAGGCTTCCACAGAAAGGGTGTGTATAATGCTAATAGCGTCTGAAAGCTGTAACAAAAAAGTCAAACAAAAGTCCCCAAGAACAAACTGAACGTCATCAGTATAAAAGGGTAAAGAGGGTAAAGTTTAAATGCAGGTAGAAATGTAGTTTTCATCTGAAGTATCTTCAGAATCAGTATCTGAATGTCTCCCAGGAGCAAAGTCCAGACTGGAAATGTGAATATCCAGAGAGACGTGAAGTTTGCTGACTGAGTCGGAGAAAATCTGAATGAAAGCTGACAAATGACTAAATAATAACTCAAAGATGTAGCCTATTCCCTAACGGAGGTCTTTTTTTTACAATGCTATAAAATAAATGCTGATCCGTGTTAAAAAATATGTTTTGCTCTTTTTCCATGTCTTCTGCTGCTGGTCATGCATACTGGTGTTAACTTCCACCTGTGCAGAGGCTGTGCCTAATGTTCACAATCTGCCTTTTTTTTAACATCATTTCTCATTTGTAAGCTTGTTGTTTTGTTGCATTTACATTTCGTGTGCAAGGGTTTACATATCTCGTGTTTTGTCTCTTATTTTAGATCACCAGTAGTGCATCATCCGACCTGAACATTAAAGGCGACGGCAAGGCCATCATTCGTGGAAACGAGGGCGTCAACATCATGGGCCGGACTGTAGAGTTCAAAATGGGCGGAGGCATCGAGCTCAGGGCGGTAAGTGTGGAGTGTAGCAACATGTCCGGTTTACCAGAGTTGATGTGTGACACAGGGCTTGAGGAGTGCATGTTTACCACTGTGGTGCAAAAATACCCTACAAATTGTGTCTTTTGAAATTGAAAATTTGCATGAATACAGTTCAAAGCTGATGAATATGAATGGGTTATTTTCTCTTTGCAGGAGAACAGCATCGTCCTCAATGGATCTGTCATGTTCAATGCTACACGCATCCCTAACTCTGCAGGGGATGTGTATTTCGATGAAGGCATGGAGAGGTATAAGCTCTGTATGTGTGCAGATGGGACTCTGTTCCGTGTGCAGGTGAAATATCCCAACATGGGCTGCCAGACTTCAGATAACCCATGTGGAAAAGCTCACTAGGAGACTTGACTGGAGTCTGCTTTTACATCTCCCTCCAGTCTATCAAAGATTACAATTTTTGCGTGTATAGAAAAATTCTAGAGGACATTCATCTTGACTCGCACATAATGATACCTCTGCAGTATACCCGTAGAATTCTGTATTCCTCATTTTAGTTGCCAAACAGGATTTGCGTTACAGATCATTGCCACTTGGCCAAAGATATGAACATACTTGGAAGCGCTGAAGTATTTTTATTGTTCTACAGATGTGCCAACTCTATCTAAAAATGTATAATGCCATCAGTACATACATCTGGTTTACAATGCCCATTGATGGAGAAACTGCAGTATTTACTTATTGCCTTACCGTCCAGTATTACTAATATACAAACCTTGTAGAGGGGTTGTATAAGATTTTATTCGCTCATTTGTTCGTTGTTTCTGGCAGCTTTGTTTGATATTTTCTTGATTATATTCACTGACAGGCATGAGACACTACATGATGTGTACATTGTGTAACATTTTATTTGAGATAAACTTTAACACATAAGATACATTTGAAGCCATCCAGTAACGCTCAAGCAGAGTAGGTCTCGTTCTTGGACTGTGTATCATGCACGTGCCAATGGATTTACAAGGGACGATAAATGATATACATGTAATATTCTAATTTTGTTGCAAAACTTTTTTTACAATGAAATAATACAATATTGAAAAACCGAAGGAGAGTGTGTGCACTTAAATTATGCTACAGATTAATGCAAATATCTTTAAATGTTGACGGGTGACAGGAAAGTCTAAACCTGTAGCTTGGTTTAAAGCCCATATTGAGTGGTTTGAATTTTGTGCAATATAGTATAAAATATTTGACTTTCATTTTGCTTTGGATTGTGTTGTCTGTTAAATAACAGTGTTGAAGTTTTTGAAATGTCACGAATTAGTTGTTCTCAGAGCATTACAGACCTAATGTGAGAAGACATGTTTTTGATTGACTAAATGAAAATAACAAAAGAAAAACGAAAAGGCAGTCAGCCTTATTTGAAAAAGTGTCCAACATTTCATTGCTATGTTTGTTTCAATAAAAAAAAAAATAAAAAAAACCTGTTGCTATGTGAAACTTCTTATCATTGTTTCCGGAAATGCCTCGAGTGTTTACTTGGTCATTTAAAGCCACAAAGAATGCTGCTCCTTATTATGCTGTTTTATTACCTAGTAAAATGTACAACATGGGCACGGCTCTCCTTGCCATAAACTGTCAGGATCGTAGTTATCTGTCATACATTAAGAGGAAATCATAGTAAGATATTAACTAGACATGTAAATGATTGCATGAATCACAGAATGGCATCTTTAGGGCAGGTGCATGTTAAGCTCAACGCAGCGAAATACCCTTCAGACTTTGATCAGAACTGCTGGAGACAGTCAAAGTTATTACACTGGAGGCACGCTGGGAGTGAAAAGACAGTCACAAGTTTTCCTGTCAGCCTGAGAGAGAGTGGATACACAGGTGAGTTTGATGTTTTTTTGGTTAATTTACTGTTCATATTATTGTACATGTCATTTTGCCTTTCATACAACATATTCTAATGGTTAAAAATGGATTTTATTTATTCTTTTTGATTGAATCTCCGAACTGTCATTCATGATCTATTGCTCCTCCTCAGGCCAGGTTGCGATGGCAGTGGCACGGGAGCCGTTCTTGGCTGCTCTGCTGCTCCTCGTCTCCGCCGGGCTCCATTGCTCCGCTCACCTCCCGGCCTATCCAGAGTCCTGCACCTGTCAGAGAGCTCCCCTGTTGAACTGTTCCTCCACTGGCCTTTCCTTGGTGCCGCAACCTATCCAAGACTCTGTCACCGAGCTGGACTTGTCTCATAACCTCCTTGACTCCGTCACGCTTGACCGACCACATCGTAACCTCAGGAATGTATGGCTGGGAAACAACAGCATCACACGCTTGTCTCTCTGCGTAGAGAGAAACCTTGGACGCAGTTATGTCAGAGGTGGCCCTCGACAACGCTTGAGACCTTGGAGAGGACGGGGATGTGTATCTTGGGCCCCCACCTTGCAGCTGCTCTCTGTTGAGAGGAATCAGCTAGAGCAGCTCCCACTGGGTGAGTCAGTTTAATATGGTAATACACCCGTATATAAAACACTGTCACAGCACGTGAACAGCATAATTTTATTTTTTTAAAGCAAAGCAGTATTGAATAAAGTAGTCATGATTGCCCCTGTTAATGTTTTATTGTTATTTCATTGGATTTCGGATCATTATTATTGATGTGTTTACATGTTCGCAGCACTTTAATGCTGTAGTGCAGGGGTGCCCATTACGTCGATCGCGATCGACCGGTCGATCGCAAAGGTAGTGTGGGTAGATCGCATGGCATTGAAAAAAAAAAAAATTTTTTATTAAAAGTTAGCCTATCATTCATCCTCACTATGGCATTTGCCACTTGATTGACGTACAGGTCAGCCAGTCTGAGATCTCATCTTTTCTAACACGCGGTTCACCACGCATGCGCGGTCAACCCCGCCAGCTGCAAATCACCGCGAGCTGATTAGCTAGTTAGCCTTCCAATTTATACAATTCTGCTAAAGAAAGGGTATAAAAATGAGTGGGGAAGCTGGACCAAGTAAGAACCAAGAGTGCGCAGACTTGTCCGTGAGTGGTGTTGTTTAATTATGCGTGTTCATGTTTTGTCACCATGGGTGAGAGTTAAGTCCCGGAGGGGGGGGCCCGGTGTGTTGCGGTTAACGGGTGGTAGTTTCCTGGTAATAAAAGTTGTACCTGGGGTCTTGCGGTGTATGTGGCACAGGACAACATAAAACGTACTCCCGTCTCTGACTCGTTGGTGTTCTCTATCCATTCGCTTCCCGTGGCGCTCGCCACAATATAAATAAATATATGTTTAGCATTTTTAATGTAGGTAGATCATTTTGACTTGGTCATTTTAAAAGTAGCTCCCAAGCTGAAAAAGTGTGGGCACCCCTGCTGTAGTGTAATAGGTCAAGCTGGAGCTAACTGAATTTATTTTATATGGTTGGTTTAATCTATAACAAGGCATCATTTTTTATAAACTGATCATGTTTTTTTTTTAAAATTTTTTTAATGTAAAATCTTAATCTGAAATCGCTGTTCAACAAATGGATAAAAAGTACAATATTTCCCTCAGAAATGTAATGAAGTATGAGTATAAAGTAACAATAATGGAAATACTTAAGCAAAATACAAGTACCTCAAAACTGTACTTGAGTAAATGTACTTACTTGTCAACACACATGTACTGTATAAAAAGCTGTAGAATTTAATAATCCTACACATTATAACACACAAAAACTTGACAATAAATAGAATTGCCAACAGATGAGTAGGAACTCATACTACCAACTTCAATTAAGTACAGTGCAGTATGCACAATAGTGCATCGTAACTTATAATGAGTAGTAATAGTTACATGAAGTGCAATGTGAGGGGTTTTAGTATATTTTCTGTGCATACTGTATGACACTAGTGTGTGGTGGAATGCTTGTTTTTCAGTGGCTCCCAGCTTGTATGGCTTGTGACAATAAGATAGATCATTCTTACAATAAAGCATGATCTATCTACTACTCACATGTCTATGATTTTAGAGTTTCTTTGCCTCTAAACATTTCAGATTATGTCATCTGAACAAATAAATGTCTCGGGCCTGAAAATTAAAACTATGCAATATTTCACAAACAAACCAAAGCTTAGGGGCAAGAAGATTACTTTTTTTTTTTTTTTTACTTTGTGTACTTTATTGGGTTCTTTCCTGTCCCATTACTATATTGTAAGTGTTATCACATAGATTACACGTGAATGTCCATTTAAAAAAAAAAAAAAGTAAAACATTTTCCATGTGGGTGGGTGATTGAACATTGATAGTGAACTTGCACAGTTGACACTATGCACACCTTTAATTGCCCTTTGCAGTGTTGTTAAGAAATGTCAATGAGTCAGAACTTAAAGGTAGGGCCACCTTGTAAGCATATAGTTTACCAAATTCTGCCTAAAAAGGTGATCTGCGGTCTACTTTGTCCAGATGGTAGAATAAGTCTATAAGCTGTGTGTTGCTTTAATTTTATTCTTACATATAAACAAACCCCTTCATTGATCTCCTTTATCCTTAGTACTTTGCTCCACTCAGAAATGATTAAACCTCACCAGATAAAGACACTGTACACCCTTCAGCCAGTCAGTTTTTATTGACATTCCAGCGACTCAAAGAAAGTTGTAAACATGCAGTACAACTTTTAAGTTTCCCCCTGCATCATGTTATTTCATAGAATTCCTGCTGCTTGGTTGAACATATGTGTATTTCAAAGAAATGTATTCACATTGGTTCCTTTTAAAAGACATATGTGGACACCCCATTTACTTGGCAAGAGCTGTGTTGACAGTCGTGGACTTCTTTCCTGTTTGGTATTCAGCTCACAGCACCCTCAGTGCCTCTCTAATGAAGCTCAGAGCCACAGTACCTTACTTCAGCCCAACATTCTCAGGGAGATTGTCTCAGTCTAGTGAAAAGGGGCAGACAGCAGGGAATGAGCGCCGCAGAAAAAAATCTTATCGCCCATAATGTCATACTGTAAGTGTTCACAGTTAAAATAAGCCAGAGAGCGAGAGACCAACTGGTATTTTCATAGAAAACCTATACCATATAGTACATTCCTTTCTCCCTTCAGGAGCCACCCCATCATGGTTATTGTTGAGTTTTAATTACAGCTCTTGTTTTCTGTCATCCAGGGCTGGAAGGTAGTGTGTCCTTGCAGGTTCTGCAGCTCTCCTTCAACAGGATCTCAACTCTACGACCAGGAGACCTTAGCCACCTTCGACAGTTAAAAGAGCTACACCTACAACATAACTTCATCACAAGTCTCAATCCACAGATGATCCAGGATTTAGCCCAGCTCCGGGTAACCCTGATTTTTCTAATCTAATTTATTGAAAACATACCCAGAGTATTCAGTATTCCAACAATAAATTCAGTGATGCCACACACTCTGTTCATCTGTCAATTTCATAAAAGTATTTTCTCATTAAAAGATGATGTCACTTTCAATAAGAGAACTTTTCATTTAATTATTTTAACAATCACTTGTCAACATCTGCTGTATGTCCATATTGTCCAAAGGTCCTGGATCTGAGCTTCAACATGTTGACCAGCCTCCATCCTTTGATGTACCTTTCTCTGCGTAACATTGGGGCGGATGTTAGGCTGGGCGGGAACAGCTGGCAGTGTGATTGCAGTGCGCGCAGTCTAAGAAGGCGGATGGTCTATGACAGCAGCAGAGGCCTGCAGGCCTGGAGCATGGTGTGTGCGTCCCCCTCCATCCTCTCAGGCAGAGACCTGCTGCAGTTGGAGGAGGAGGACCTTAACTGTTTTAGTACTGAAAACAGGCCAGAGCTCCACCAAGATGTGACTGTCTATAGTGGCACTGAGATACTGCTGTCTTGTGCTGCACAAGGTAACACAGTCAACAAAGTGTAAAATAACATGCATATAAAACAATGTAGGTCAGTCTAACTGTTGATATTGTCTTTTTTGTAGACTCAATGTGGTTGACACCCAGTGGTCAGGCATCTGTGAGCCAACCTCAGGCTCGTCTGCTCATCAATGACATCACAGAGAGAGACACAGGACTATATGTGTGTGTGTCTGAAGAACACAAAGTTGTGTCTGTTTTTAACCTCCAAATCAGTAAAATACCAGGTGCAAGAAGAAAAACTAGAAGTTTACCCAGAACCAGAGGACAAATAATCCCACAAGGCACACCAACTAGGATAGGGCAAGAAAGGAATCTGAGAGCTACACAGTCTGACTTGGCTCTGGCTGTGTGTTTGTCCGTTTTCATCACGTTTCTGATAGCCTTTATCCTAGGAGTCCTAGCAAGACCTTGTATTGATATACTTTGGAGAAGGGTTACCAAGAAGAAAACATCCTCTGCAACCAACTCTGTAGAACAAAGACAATATGACAATGAGGCCTACTCCAATTGTGAGGAACCAGAACAAATAGAAACTCACAGAGAAAGGAGAGTCACATTTAGCACTATAGACTTAAGAGAAGACGGCAATGTGCAATATTATGATACCGTCGCTGGCAATGAGGAAAGCATCAATAATGATGCAGTGATTGAATGTGAAGCAGCTGAGGCTGAGGAGGATACAAGTACAGCTAGAGATTCAAGAAGTGAAAACAGTTCACAACAGAGTAGTCCAGAGGATAACCAGAGAGATGGCAGAGACCTGTCAGGTGTCACTGATGAAGGCCACACACACAACATGGAGTTTGAACACATCCCAGACCCTGTTGAGCTGGAGAAGAGGAGAAGCTTGTCTTCATGCTCTGATGATTCTTCACTATCCGACAAAGTATTTAATGAGGGTCAAATGACCCGGGGAGTCCACTCAACACCCAAGTCTCCTCAGCTGGCAGAGCGCTCTATTCAGCAGAGAGGTGATTCCTCGACAGCTAGAAAAGTAGAGCTGCCACAAATTTCCATAGAGGGCACAAGAGAATTTCCTGGATTTTCTTCAGAGCCCTTTGCAGATTGGTCCCCACATACAAATAAGACCGACCTAACACACCCTGACCTATGGCAGGAGAATGAAGAACAATTTGAATTTAGTGATTCTGTTCGAAGCACGTCTGCAAGGTCCAGCAGTGTGTGCAGTTCTTTTAATGATTCAAAACTCATTGTGGTACCCACTTCTGATAAACAGAACACGGATGACCTGTCCAGCTCCAGCTCATATGTCAGTGAGGATGAGCCTACACAATACACTGTGAACTCGGAGCAGAATATAGAAAGGAACCAGAATAAACCTGAGGTCACTAATGCTTCTCTTAAACAGGATGCTAGTTTAAGGCCTAAATTGAGACCAGATGACTCATTTTCCTCTCATTCTAGTGACAGTGATGGGGAGAACTACGCAGTCAAAAAAGGGCATGTACCCAGTTTGGCTGTTATCAGTCTTGATAAGAGTCTGGATGCTGGAGCAGCTTCACCACCTGCAGCTTATTCATCCTCTTCAAGCAGTGAGAATGAAGCAACCACAAACCAGCAAACGCAAGGAGTGACATCTTCTAGTAGTGAAAGTGAGGATGAAACAACAAGCCACACAGAGAAGCAGAGGCCAGGGAAGGTGGACATTGCAGGACCTCCATTTCAAGAATCTCAAACAAAAAGTCATGATCCAGACACAAGGTGGCCTGTTCTTGATCTTGAGCAAATTCCTTGCATCAAGAGGCGTCTAGATATCAAAGCACCATCACCACCTCCTGATTCATCTTCTAGTAGTGACAGTGAGGATGAAAAAACAAACCACCTAAAGAAACAGGAGCAAGGGCAGACAAACATGGCAAGGCTTCCAAATGAAGTATCTCAACCTGTAAGTCATGACCCACAAACACAGTGGCCTGCCCTTGATCTTGAGCATACTATGCGCATCAAGAGGCGTCTAGATATCAAAGCACCATCACCACCTCCTGATTCATCTTCTAGTAGTGACAGTGAGGATGAAACAACAAACCACCTAAAGAAACAGGAGCAAGGGCAGACAAACATGGCAAGGCTTCCAAATGAAATATCTCAAACAGTAAGTCATGACCCACAAACACAGTGGCCTGCCCTTGATCTTAAGCCTACCATGCGCATCAAGAGGCGTCTTGATATCAAAGCACCATCCCCGTCTTCTGATTCATCTTCTAGTAGTGAAAATGAGGATGAAACAACACACCACACAAAGAGGCCAGAGAAGGTGGACATTGCAGGACCTCCATTTCAAGAATCTCAAACACAAAGTCATGATCCAGACTCAAGGTTTCCTGCCCTTGATCTTGAGCATACTATACGCATCAAGAGGCGTCTAGATATCAAAGCACCATCACCACCTCCTGACTCATCTTCTAGTAGTGACAGTGAGGATGAAACAATAAACCACCTAAAGAAACAGGA
>CALSBV010011200.1:12845262-12924569 GCA_943590825.1 Bovichtus diacanthus | reverse complement strand
CTGTAAGTCATGACCCACAAACACAGTGGCCTGCCCTTGATCTTAAGCATACCATGCGCATCAAGAGGCGTCTAGATATCAAAGCACCATCCCCGTCTTCTGATTCATCTTCTAGTAGTGAAAATGAGGATGAAACAACACACCACACAAAGAGGCCAGAGAAGGTGGACATTGCAGGACCTCCATTTCAAGAATCTCAAACACAAAGTCATGATCCAGACTCAAGGTTTCCTGCCCTTGATCTTGAGCATACTATACGCATCAAGAGGCGTCTAGATATCAAAGCACCATCATCACAACCAGATCCGGTTCTTAGTCGTGTGTCTCCAGGCTCTCGACAATTGGAATCAAACTCTTCTAGAAGCAACAGTGAGGATGAATGCAGGGACCGCACTAAACTAGGACTGGGAGTATCTGCCATTTCCAAGGCCACTGAAAAGGAATTCATTAGATCGCAGAAAACCCCAGTGATAACTATTGCTCACAATCCGAAGCCAGACCACAATATCAAATTAGAAAAGTATACAGTTATGACAGATGATGTGAGGGACAAAACAACAAGTGACAACATCAGCACGACACCAGACATAACCCCAGAACTTCAGTCACAGTGGGCCACAATGAATCTTGGCATCTCCCGCTTCAGAAAGCGTCTTGAAATCACATCGAATACACATGAACCACCAAATCTGCCCTCATCACCTCCACCTGGCTCCCCCTCCTCTTCCAGCAGTGAAAGTGGGACTTGGAGTAAAAGCAACAGAACAAGAAGAAAGAGAAAGGGAGTTGGAATTCCTGTTGTCAGTGACGAGGAAGCATCCCAGAATCACAACTCTTGGTATGTGGCCCAAGCTGTCAATATCCAATTGGATCAGCCACAGAGCCAAACTGAGGAGGTGCAGAGGAAGGCTAGGGTAGAGCTCAAAAGCCAACCATCAAAAGTAGGAGAGGAGTCTGACCCAGTGCAGCTTCATCTGAGACTCCCCCATATCAGGAGGGCTTTGGATATTAGAGCACCGTTACAAAGGGAATCCTCCTCCAGCAGCAATAGTGAGGCTGAGACCATAGACCACAGTGTTCCTGACCTGAGTCTTGGTGTCCCACGCATTAAGAGGCGTCTGAATGTAAAGGCACCATTATTCGAGCCAAGTAATTCCCCATCTTCCTGCCGCGAGAGCGAAAATGATTTGACAGGTTACACTGCAAACCAAAGCAGTTGCATGTCAGCAATGACAGATGACTCTCTAATCACTTACAAGCGTTTAATTATCAAAACTTCATCACCACCAAGTAATTCTTTCTCCCTCAGTGACAAGGGTCAAATGATAGGCCACACAAAACAAAGACCTATGGGGAGTGAACAGCCCAGAAGCATCATAGATGTGGACTTGCCACCCGAGATAAGGTGGACTGGCGTCGGCCGTCACCTGTCTGACCTTTCCATCCCCAGTCCGAGGAGACATCTGGATGTAAGCTTACAGTCTCTACAGCAGGCTCCACCTGCAGAGACAGACTCCTCCAGTAGTGAAAGTGATAACGTAGAACAAGACAAAGTGAAAGCAGATGTGACACTGATAAATAAACACTCATCTCTTAGTGCCAATAGTGTTTCTCTTGCATCCAGCACAGCTCTCAACAAGTTTGGCAGCACAAATGAGATTTTGAGGGCAGTATCTGAGGACAAGACTGAAAGGAAAGGCCTCAGAGCCCTAAAAGCCATGTCATCGGAGAGACAAAAGTGGGACAAGTTAGATACGGATGTTTTTCCTCTAAATGATGACCATTGTCCACAAGGTAACACAAGTTTTAACTATTGCAGGTCAGAAAAGGACAACAAGCCCGTGCCCAAACAGCCTGTAACACAATTACATCTTTCCTCTTCTTCAGTAGATGAGAGAAAAGCTACAGATTTGTTGTATGGTATTCCCAGCTACAGGACTCATTACATTGGAGGTACTGAACCACTGCAGGGGGCTCCACCTCCTATTCCAGCAACACCCCCACCATATGAGGCAGTAGGGCTTACATGGAGGTCTCCACAGAGCAGTAAGAAACAAAGTTTGTAAGGAACCAGATCTCATCTGCAACAGAGCAGAAACACAGAGGAATCTGACAGTTCGTCACTTATGTCACAAAACCTGGCAGTCCATTTTGATTCCTCAAAAGTGAACATTAGTGAAGTTTGATTTTCAACAAAGTCACTGCATCCGACACTGACAAATCAAGCAAATTATTGGCATTGTTTGATCTCGAATGGCCAATAAACGACAAATATTGTGAATTATATAAGTATTAAGCTTGAGATTATATCATTTATTGTGTGAAACTGTTGTAGAGCGCACCATGTTTTTCTTTTAGATTTGACTCATTACTGTAAATTATCCTTCAGACAAAGGTCTCCCTGTCATTAATTTTGTAACGAGAATCCATCTCATCTTAATGTTCATGTATTATTGATCAGTTATTAAGAGGCCTTAATAAAACCATTTCACTTAACAATATAATGCAGAGCTTTCATTTGTAGAAATAAGTACATCTAAATAGTGACGACTGTTATGGACAAACTCTTTACTTAAGAACCCAAATATAAGCCAGTAAGTTAATAAACCCTTTTATTTATGTATATAGACATAGGTTATAGTGAAAACAGACATATAGACACTTACATAGTTTACATACATATATACAGTTGGGACAAGGGTGTTCATCCTCCTGCATTGTCATGGGAAAGTACTAAAAACATTGATTTCTACACAGTATTTGGTAAGCAATCCAACAACTACCTCAATCTTATGTGATGCAGATGGTTGCTGTATTGTAATGACAATAGAGGCTTTTCATATAGTTTCAGCTGCAGTGGATTTCAATGACACAAAAACTGATGTATTTTATCTTCACAACACATTTCAATGTGTTTTGTGTATCATGACAGTAAATAAAATAAATAAAATTAGATCCTGTATACTGGCTGCAGCTATCTAAAGATTTACAGCATGTGTAAGGATGTGTGAGATGGGGTAAATGCAGGAGGGAACTCCTACTCCACCGTGAGGTTACAGGTGTGTTCCAGGTCTTAATAGACACAATCATGTTGTTCATCAAAATTAAGATAACATGATCGTGAATATTAAATTAAGCTCAAAAACAATTTCAAAAAATCCTTAAAAAAAAAAAAAAAAAAAAAAACGCGTTTGAAAAATGTTTTCAAAAAATCTCATCCATTCACAAAAAGGCTCTGTTGGAGCATGCATGCAAATATTAAATCTGACGATTCAGCATCACACCACAGCCAAAGACAGAAATTCATACATGTGTTACAAGAACATTATACTAGGCAAAAAGAACAGCATAGCATCATCACACAGTTCCAAACTGTCAGTGTTTTGATTAGATCCTACAGGTGGTACAAAGCAATGCCTTCAGCAAACCTACCTTTCTACTCAAGCCTTAAGGACCTCATCCTGAGAAGGTCCCTGGTCTTCCACTGTAGTTATATTAACACTGTCAGTGTTGGGAGAGATGCTACTAGTAAGAGACCTGAAACTATCAGTGGACTAAGGAGGACAAAACAGATGCCACACATCAAGACAAAATGGACACCAACAAGCTCTATGTCAATTTATAACACAGCCCAAACAGTCTAAATTCATCCTGAAATAATCCCTGACCACTCAGTGTGTATGTGTGTGTTGTATGTGTTCTCACACGTGTATACACACATTTGGGTTTGTTGGTATGTGTGTGGGACACACAAAGTGACTTCCATGTTTTGAGGCACAATAATACTCTTACCTACACAACGTAGACACATAAATCGGCCATCGGACCAATAAATGCTGATCAGAGCACTAGTGGCTCACCACTGTACTGTAATAAGAGTTAGTAAGCAGCAATGCTGATTTGTTTGGTGTTATGAGGTCTGAAGCCTTTGCAGGGAGTTAGCAAACTGTTAGCATTAGCTGGAAAAGAAACAGCAGGAAGGAACAAAACTGTAGGGGAAGAAAAAATAAAATCACTGGCACAAATCAATAGTAAACAGAACAGGCACCAGAAACCTGCAATCAACCATTTGACACAGTGTGCTTCTTGAAGAACTCCTATCCAACTTAAAATATGACAAACACTATTTAGTTCAATCTGTCCAGAAAAGCTCAAGTTCATTGCACAGATGTATAATATTTAAATGTGCCCAGGTCAAATGACCCCGTGTAAGACTCAGACACAATGCATGAATGGTCACTGTTGGTTTCTCTGTGCTGTAGACAAGGGGTGAGGAGCGATCTCCCACACAAAAACCATTTTGCTTCCATCGTCCACGTATGATACCATGTTATCCTAACACAGACAGCAATATGACACGTCACAGTGAGAGAGAGCAATGCCACTGGGGATTGCTGCAAGCTTGCCCACTATGCACTTCGGTAGGGAACATAACTTCCACAATGGCAGTCCTCCGCCTCCGCGCTCTGGGCTGCATGCACCCAGGCTGCAAACCCATTGCCCCCACCCTAGCCCACCCACAGAACCCCTCCTCTACCTGGAAGCTCCCACAGTCACTGCTTTACCATATTTGTATTGTTTACTTATTGGTTGTTGATTCTCATAGTCGTTGTTGTCACAGTTGTATTTTTTTTCCCATTTTGCTCTGCACCTATGACATCTGTCTTTCCTTGTACCATTCCACAAATTCGTCCAACAACACCGGCCCTGATAAAAGAACAAGACAGAATAGGAGGGATTAGTAAACACTTATATGTGCAGCGCTCACAGGAAGCACTGTTGTCACGTTCATGCGTAGATGTGTGTTCACTCACAGGCACCATCCTCATCGTAGTTACTGAGGTCCAGGTTGATTGTCCTGCTGAACTCTAAAACATTGCACCATTGGTCTTTGTTGATGACTTTGTACTTGGATTGCTGAGGAATAGTAAACAAATGCCTTACATTAATACCTTACAACAAGCTTTTTTTGTTTCAACAGCCCTATTCGAGGCCAAACAGGAAATAAAAACAATCGTAGATACTACTGTATGGGAAATCTTTTGATTTTGACAAATGTTGTAGAGGACATCTGTGAACATGACGCTTACCTCTAGAAACTGATTAAACACAGGAAACAGAGGCCACGTCTTTCCCAGAAGCAGCCCAAGCATACACTTGGCTGTGTTTAAGTCCAAACTCCTCTGATCCTTTTCCTGCCCAATCAAAAACACCCACAGCTTCATAAAATAACTGCAAAAATGTCGACCACATTTTAAACAGAGGGGCAATCTAGTAACATCCATTACCCTCAAAATGAGCCCAATACTACGGGCAGAATTCCTAAACCCACTTCTGTTAAGTTCACTAACATATAACACTGTTATCACAGTCACTGAGTCATGTTTTCATTCACTAAAAAAAGTGTGAGTTGCTTTCCTTAAATCATGGTTCAATGTCTACATGAGAGAAAACTCAGGTTATGTAAATAGGCAACACACTTGATAAGTGCTTTCCCACTCCAAGTCAAAACTGGGAAATGATCTTGACCTTCTCAAAGCGTCAAGATTGGTCTGAACATTGGCTTCAATAAGACCACATGAGAATTTCAAATCAAGCACACTTGGCACAGGGATGTCACCATTCAAATGAACTGAATTCAGTTTGTTTCAGAATGCTGTGTATGTGAGAATCTTTGCGGAAAAGACTTTTCTTGACTCACCCGAGCAAAATCAAAGGCATATCTATAAATGAGCTTAAAACTGGTGCTGTCGTTTAGGACAGATCTCAGGTAGTCGAGCGAGTTCCTCAGCCTTTCTGTGGAGTCACACCTGATAACAGCAGAAAAGTGCTTTAGACATACTCTACACTTCACTACCTGCTCTGCTCTACTCTAGAAAGACATGACTAGAGACAGAGCAAACACACGGCAATGCAACAATCATTCTTGAAAAACAGCATGCAGTAACACAAAAAGTAGGTAACCGACATACTGCAGTGAGCCCATGCCTCTCAGCCACTCCTGGAGAGTGAAGTATCCCATACTCTGGGCATCCAGTTTCCACGCAAGAACCAGCATCACCACCTGGGCACAAACAACAACCTTTATAGCTACAGACATCCCTAAATGGATGATGTGTCAGTCTATATCATCAGTCTATCAACTGAAATAACTATTGTCTATGTCTATTGCATGTCAAACACAGAAAACCACTGACCTCAATAACCCTTGAAATAAAGAATGAGTGTAAATAAAGTAGTGCCCTTGAAGTGAAACCAGGGCTGCACATTTTTTGTAAATAAGTCAGTATTGCTACTTTTTTGATTATGCTAAGAGTTTGTTTTTTTATTAAAGATCAAATGATCAGAAATGATTATCATATTACACAGCCAAAAAGGGTGTCCAAATGACATGATAATTAGTTTGACTGGCGGCCAGAGATAGAAAAACAGTGAAAAGCGAGCAAACTGGGACCGAACAGATGTAACCAAAATACAAGAAATCGGCTTACATTCTCTGGCTCGACTCCAATGTCCTCACAGAACTTCTCCATGCCCTCTGGACCCACCACGTCATCACAACCTATTTTAGACCGACAAGTGTGAATCCGCACATAGCATTAATTTCACATGTGGAGCTAAAAGCCTACATCATTGATCAGTGGTCAAATGCTAATGAGCCAGGAGTGTATGATGATGTGAGAGGAGTGATTGCTGGCGCAATGCATTAAAATCTAAAACTTCACCTGCATATTCATAGAACCACTCCAAGCATCTTTTACTGGAAAATGTCTCCTCCTCGCGGATTTGTGGTGTTTCATGTTTTCTGAAAACGCTGCAGACAAAAAGAAAGTTTCAGTCTCGAGCTCAGCAGCAACGCGCAAGCACAGCACATCATTTCAAAAGCAGTCAATGTGGTTTGAAAAAAGGATTTTTCTATTATGGCTTTCTTAACTGCGAAATAACGACTTATTGCACATATTACTCTTTAACAAGCCCCAATAATCAAGTGCTCCATAATAACCAACACAGACTAAAGTGGTCAACTCTAACAAAAGGGATGTCACACCTGTCCTGACGACTTTTCTTGGCTGACATGTCATCTCCAGCAGAGGGTCTCCTCTTTTTCCTAGGAGGCATGACTCTAGAGCAACAAGCTAGGGAAGGAAGTGGAAGACATAATGAAAAAGGGCTCATTCTAAGCAATACATAAGACGATGCAGATTTTCTCTTGGCTAGCCATGCATGTACTCTGTAAGGGACAAGGTTTTAACAGTAGCTAAGCATGACTATCATAGTAATGACAGTGTTTTACATTGACTGTGAAACACACAAGGACCAGTTGATTATTTATTTATTTTTTTACCTGAGGGGTGGCTATCCTGTCCAACGTCTTCGGTCAGGTTCTATCAAAACAGACACGCTCGTGAGTAGGACACACATGTACTCTGTGCAAACTCAGTCACAAACCTAATATATATATATAAAAATATATTTTAAAAAAATACACAAGCTGCCAATATGTATTTACCAGCCTGTGCAAGGTGTGGTGGATCTTATGGATGCTGGCCAGTGTAGTCAAGTGGGAATTCAGCTGTAAATCTATTTCCACAAAAGAATAAAGATAACGTCAAAAACGTAACTAAAGCATAACACACAGCCTTCTGCCCCAAATTAAACTTATAAAGCTTGGTACAAGTACAAGGGTACAAGAAGGTGACATCATCGTAGCACCAACAAGAACTATTAACATTCAACTAGTATTGCATTGTTTTGCCAGTGGCCAAAATAGACTCAATGTTTCAATTACTTTCGTGGCATTTCTACTTAAAAAGGGGTTTACGTTTGAGAAAACGACAGAAAAATATCTCACACGAATGAGGGAGTGACTCTCTGGATTCCTCGAAAGACAAGCAAACTCGATAATATTTGACCGTGCATGCTACCTTGTCGCCAAATGTCATCTATGCATTCCCGTTCAAAAGCTGTCATCAACTACGGAGGCTTTTCATTTATTTCTATAGGCCAAAATCAGACAGAAAGCACTGCCGAATAGATAGCACTAGCTGCATACCTAAAATAGCAGTGCAGACGCGCAACTTGCACAGAGTTTACAAAGTATCTAGAGAGTTGGGCATATGGGTGTTGTAGTCCATTTCCTTCAAACAGGCCATTCCAACTATCCCTCCGGTTGGGAAAGTAAACTACAACTCCCAAACCTTAACAAAACAACTATTTCTTTCAGACCTCTCTATCCCCCCAACATTTACCCCAACTGATTGAATGCATTTTACATTGTCTTAAAAAATCTAACATCATATGCCTACTGGCACATAACCATTGCGCAGAGATTTTGCAGCAACTGATGTAGGTGCCGCAAAGCCCGACAGCATTGCTGCAGCAGGCAATGAAAGATGTTTTAGACAACTGCGTCACAATTTTCTTTCTCTGTAATAGTCCGCAGTTGACCAGAAAATTGACCCATTTATAATGGCATTACGTCCATACTAAGTTTGAGTTGAAACGCACAGTGCATCCTCAGTAATGGTGAATATAAACATCACAACGCACAGATTACTATCGAAAACCTTCTGGATTTAACTAACGTCGGCTGCATTCAACTGAGCACTGCTAAGGCTACACAAAAAAATCACTTCAGGGAGACTGCCGTGTCAAAGGAAACCTCCTGCATGTCCACAACAACTAACATTACACTAGCTATCCTTCCTTTGTTGTCGCCCAAGACAGCACTGGCAAATACAAAGGGACGGAATAGCTCGGAATCCATACGTCCTCATCTAATCCAGCAGAAACACGGGCTGGAAGTGGCTGCGCGGACTCAGCGCGGCTCTTTGCCTCTCTCCGAAAAACTCTGCAGCATCCGTGAAGGTTCGCAATTTGATGCAGAGAAGCCTCTATAACGTTACTACTTACTTGCCGCATCAGAGTGCATTTTTATGAAACATACAACTGTCTGTGGGAAGTCCTGAGACCGGCCAATAGGCGGGCCTTGTCAGCGTAAACCACGCCCGCGGACGGTGATTGAAGCTGGGCCTCTTTGGTTTCCGCCTCCGGCCGCTGTCGATTGGCTGTTCCAGGTGCCATGTCGTGAGGAAAAGAGGAAAGGGAAATAGACCCCTCCCACGCACGCATGTGATTAGTCAGAGTTCCCAAACAGGTTGCTCTATTTCTGTGATTCATTGGCATAAAGGCCCGTCAATCACACAGATTTCCTCGTGCAAGCCTGAAACCAGCCCACGATGGAATCTGATTGGTCAATTTAGTGATAAACTGACCTCCAGTGAAGCCGCTGTTTGCCTTCGTTTGACGTCAACTCAGCCGGGTGCAGGCTGCTGGTGGTGCTTTTGCCAATGTGAGTTATGTCTAATGTCATGATGGTGTAGGAATACCCAACCAATGCTGGCAGCGCGTGTACCTTCTTCTCTGTAGACGAGGGTAGGAGTCTGAGATGTGTGCATCTGTCACAAAGCATGTTTCAGTTACTGCATGAAGTTCAGCAACCGTGAGCAGCACTATTGTCAGGTGACTGGAAAGCCTAGTTATGAGTCTAAAACAAACGAGTGCATTCAACTGCAGCCACGTTTTTTTTTTTTGTTTTTTTTTCGTTGTTGATTGAACTTTTATTTAAATAATTAATAAACATTATTTAAACTGAATTGAGGATTACATTTCCACTTTGCATATTGAATTTCCAAAACGCAAAATGCATTTTCAAATTGCACATTGTATTGCAAAATGCATTCCCATTTTAAATAAAGAGGCCAAACAACGTCCATATGTTGTTGGTCCCCAATTTGTTTTTTAATATCGGTAACATTTAGATAAATGACTGTTTAATAGGTCCACTAGTTGGCTAGTAAACTGTACTGAATGTTTGACTAAGAGTAGTTGAGCACCAGCTTATGATAAGGACAAGAGTCTAGACCAAAGACCCTGAATGCCACCTTTTTATATTAGTAAATTCACTTTACCTTGAAGGTGGAGCTGCAGGCTGAGTAGACCACTGCAAAGGCTGTTGACACAACGTGTCTGTTTCTACTGTGCCTGTTGGTGCCTGCAGCCATGGGTTGCCTTTGTAAAGGGAATATTTGGTAGCAGTAATTTACAGTGGTGGCATATACCTATTCTTGTTATACTTCTACTCCATTACATTTCAGAGGGAAATATTGTTACTTCACTACATTTATCTGACGGTTCTAGTTGACTAGTTATAGTATAGTCCAATGAATAGTTGAACTCCTGCATAATAAAACAAGATTAAGAGTTATCCTGTTGAAATGTCTTTGAGCGTGACAGTAAATCTGTACCAGTCATAACTGGCTCCAACATCACCGTTTAATTTTTTTTATTCGTGGTAATAAATCATTTATGGATTTAACTTCTAATAACTATGTTGCTGGGGCCAATAATCTAAACCAGTCCTTGACCTTTGTCTCGTAGGAGTATGCTTCTAATGACGTAACATACTTCATATTCCAGTACTTTTTTTCTCTTCTGCTGAACAAAATAGGCTATAAAGATTAAATGTCTATAACATACTTTCATTATCAGTTTAAAACTCATTCAGTAAAATTTGATTAATGTTAAAGAAATATTGATGTATTTGTAGAATAACTGTCTCAGGTTTGAGGAAAATATTGTAAACTGTAAGCCTTGTAAACAATGCAGTAACTCTACGTACTGTAAGTGGATTTTAGGGTAATCTATGTACTGGGTTGGTCTGTGTGTCATGCAATACAAGACACGTTTCTCAATACCCGCCCAAAACGTGGAATCTAGAGGGTGATTATTTCTACAAGTAAGACTTCTATTTAATTTCAGTCTAAATTGACCAACATGCTCACTTGCACATGTAATTGGGAAATACTATTTTACCACAAACCAAACTTGATAAACAACAGCACAAAAGAAATGGCGACCACTCAAAATAAAGGTGTGTCTTACCTGAAGGTGTGGATAGGTGTACAGAGGTGAGCCTGAACTGGATTGTTGTACGCCGTAACGTGCGTCTTTCACCTCATGTGACCAATGGGGAAAACATTTGTGTATTGAAACAGGTTTTGACAATTAAAAAAAAAAAAAAAATAGAATACATTATCTAATTTCATTTTCCTGTATAATTCTATATCTTAAGAGTTGTTTTTACCCAATGCTTTATTTGTTTCACATTGAAACAGCATTCAATAGACCAGTCCATTTGTATGTTTTTTTTATTTTTTTTAAATGGGTGGAGTTAGGGAGGAGCAATTTATAAGCGGTTATATCGGAGGCACTGAGAGACAGGAATAGTACTGTTCAAGCCTGAGAAAGTTGCGCTGTTCTCTTCTTAAAAAAAGAATCTGAAAGTTCCTGCATCATGAGTTCTGACACAACTGGACAAACCATAACAGTGAAGACGGGGGAAGCAGCCGCTCCTGCTGATACTGCTGCAGCTGCAGTGAAAGAGAAATGGAAGGTGAGAGTCACCAAGCGCTTTGCACTGGACGATGTGGCCGTCATGGCTATCAGATATGATACCTAACCTGTCCTTTGTGTCTTTCAGTGCCCCATGGGTGATCGTCATGTCCATAGAGATGATGTGAGAAAGGTTTGGAAAGAGTGCCAAGAGGAAAGCTTCTGGTACAGAGGTACTCTCTTCTAGAAATTCAACACATAAATACTTTATTTTATTTTTCCTCATTGTAGCGAACAGTCAAGTCAAAAAATCTGGCAAGGTGTGAAGCCACACTGCGTGGCTGGCTTGGGTGCATTGGACACATATTTTGTAGTAGAAGCAATGGGGCAGGGCTCATCTATCAAGATCCTGTTTACTTAACGCTCTCTGTTTACATTTCCCTCTGGAATTCAATCTGTGCCCCCCAAAAAACACTCCCGTGTATGGACGGAGAGTCACGTTACAAATGGCGACATGATTGTTATTGGCATTTTAAAATACACCACTACCGTGTTCCCGCTTACAGTAGGATTTATTCTCTCATGCCTATTTTCTGTGCTTATTGTTCATTCTTTGTAGGGAGTTAGGTGAATTATCACGGCCAAGCAGGTCTTTTTAAGGTCACATTGGCTGATAAGATCTCGTTTGAAGTAGTCGGCTGGAGCAAGGCAAGGAGTGTCCTCAGGTCACCAAGGTCTACTGTATATACTAAACTCAATCCCGGAACAGCACGCAGAGTGTTGTGGCGAGGGTTGTAAGCATAAGCTGCTGGAGCTAGCGTAGCTGACTGGCAACGACCCCCAAACTGAAACTGATGCATGCCGTCAACACTTTCTTTTTCTTTATCCTCGGCCCCTGTCCTTCCACTCACCGCCAGCCGTGCAGCTGCTGCTTGTGTTCTCTAACCCTGCAGTTATATAAACATGAAACGGCAACAATCAGTACTTCCTGAATGTGAAGTCACTCCCGTCCTTTTGCTCAAATTAGGACGACGAATTGTTGCGTCTCGCTACTTCACGGGTCAAAGTTCAGTCAGATTAAACTCAAGTCAAGCAAAGCACGATCAATCTATGACAGGAAGTGAACGCGTCTTTTTCGGGGAGCAAGTTGAAATGTTTAATCAGTCCAAAAAATAAATAAAAAATCACCACTGTGGGTCCGCCCTGGCTAATCCGGACCATTATTGTGTTATTTAACTTTCTTCTCTTTCTTTCTGTAGCGCTTCCCTTCTCTGTGGGTAGCATGGCTGTCACAGGGGGTCTCATCTACAACGGTAAATCACTGACGTTCAAACCCTGTTCTTCTATCATATCATAATGACTCCTGTATTGTAATAATTTTTGTAAGTATCTGTGGTTTAAATTCAAGTTTATTTCCATGCAGGCATTTGGAACTCATCAAAGCGATTTGGTCCCTTTCCAAAACTAGCAGGTGTGTACCGTCCAGTATTTTTGACTTTCTAAGTAGCAATGCTTTTAACAATCCCTCAGCAATCATCGGTCCCTAAATATGATTTTTCTTCCTTCAGTTGCTGGGATCCTTGGTTATGCCTTAGGGAAAGCATCTTATGCTGGGGCTTGTCGACGCAAATTTCAGGAGGTTGGCCTTGAAGTTGGATCTGGACCCTGGTCTAAGGAAGGTGGCTTTGGACCTTTTAATAAGTCTGGTCCTGGACACAGGTGGGGAATACACTGAATTCAACCTCACAGCTGCTCAAGCAGATCTGTAATGAAACGTTGCCATACACTGCAAATCTTGTAGATAAATGATCCGTCATATCTGTGCGGCAACATTTCTGCTTGAATAAATTAAAGATAATGTATTCTAAATAATGATCACTGACCAGAATGTTATCCCAACAGATCCTGCCACCATGTGTGTGAAGAATGTAAGAGTAAAGCTCAGGATGCACCTGCAGAACAAGTGAAAAGCTAGAGGTAATGTTGACAGAGCTAGTAGAAACATAATTAACATTTTTAATAGCTTCATCAAAGTGTTGTGCGCAGCTCTAAAGCTATTAAACACAGATCAATGCAGTGTAGATAAGTTGGTAACTAAAGAAAACTACGAGTACTCACAAACGTGAACATAGCAAATCATAAATAAATGGCAAATATTCCCAATAAGTTGCATGCTAAAGTATTTGACTGCTGGTCAATGTTGCCAGTGTACTGTAGTTGTGTTTTTGTACATCGACATATTCATGTTAAAGTTAATGTAATCCATTTCATTTTTCGTCCTCGTAGGAAACACTGAAGGATTGACTGTCAGCGTGGATATATCAGTTGTGGCTTTTTTTGTTTCTTAAATGCCATTAACACTGCATAGAATTTGTCTGGAGTATTGTTTTGAAATACTGCAAATCGTATTTATTCAGGAGAAACCATGCACACAGTTGCCACCAGGGGTAGCTACTGTCCTTTCAGTCGTAGATCCTTTATACATACAAAGGCTCTTATAGGCAGTGCAACAATTGGGATAAAGCACAAGTTGTTTGATTTCATTATGTACTTTTGCAACAACAACCAAACAGAATAAATGTTCCATTAAATATGAAACAAGTAGTCTGTTTTTCTCCGTTTTTAGGATTAATGTAGGAAATGTTACTAATTATAATTACTTGTTACTATCTACAATCATTCCATGTATTCTCACGTTTGCTTATCGTGACTAATTGTTACATTCAATGACTACAGTGTTTGTCCCGTTTAACCAAGACCCCCATCTGTTTAGGGACGGGTATCTCAGCAGAAGGTCTGAGCAGAGTTTTAGCTGTTTGAGTAATCTAAGCTTTCTATTTCTGTTTCTATTACTAAGCATTATAGGTGTCTAACCATCTAACTAATAAAGATTAAGAAGCTTAGTTAGCCATAAAAAACAGAGCAATATCTAAAAGCATCCATTTCTTTGAATACTATACACTTGGTTCTGGTGAACTCTATGGAGGACTAAAGCTGCTGCATTATAATAAATACATGCCTCAATAAATAAAAGTAAAAGCATCAATTATCACAAATGTGCAGGTTAATTTGTAAATAAATAAATATGCACAGAAATAGAAAAATAAACATTTATTAATTTGAATAAATTGGGTGATTTAATAAATAGGAAAATAAATAAAAACTGAAAATGAATTAAACATGAAATCAATTAATATAAAAATAAGTAATGTCAAATGTATTTGATAATTTCGTTTTTTTTCTACATTTTATTTGAGTCATTTATTTATTATTATATCACTACAATTGACTAAAAGGTATTTTAGTGTTTCTTTTATATTAATATTTTTACGGAGAATTAGGGTTAGGGTTAGGGTTACATGATTTTGTTTTGGGTCACATTACATGGAAGTCATTGATATTTTATTATGTTATTAAAAATAATTTAGTCACATAGTGCTGGGTCCAGAGTATATGTCTGACAAATATCAAACCTAACTATTATTAAAGAATAAGCTACCTGAAATGGACCATTCTGCATAATGCGTACTTTATTTTTTGATGCCAATGCCTATGTACTTAAGATTTTGAATGCATAATTTTTACTTATTGTATTTTTACATGGTCGTAGTATTAATACTTTTACTTAAGTAAAAGTTGGGAGTACTTTTTCTAAGAGTGTCAAATACGTACATGGCAACCCCAATTAAAAACACACAACAAAAACAAAATGACTGCTTTTAATTGTATTTATTTATTTTGTAGTGAGTAAATGGGACGGTCATCAGAAGGCAAGTCACATACAAGCTTCAATAAATATCTAACTACATTCAGTTGTGACAAAAAAATGTAGACAAACTTATTTTTTCCCTTTCTTCTTTGCATCTTTGCCTTTAACTGGTGCCTCTTCTTCTTCCTTTCCTGTAGCAGCTTTAATCCTCTTCTTTCCCAGGGGGGTCTTTGCATACCAGTTCTGATACACAAAAAAAAAAGAAAACACAAAATGAATATACAAAAAAGCAGTTGCAATCATGAAAATGCAATGAAAATAAAAATATGACATAGCCACTGTACTTTAAGGGCTTCTTCTTCTTCCTGAAACACAGGGTCAATCTTGGCTAATGGAGCCACAAACTCCGCAGCAGTCAGGGGCCTGTTTGCCTGCTGTAGGATGCGACGCACGGTGACAGTGCTCTGGATCACCTGGACCATGTGACCTGGCGTGTAGCCATCGGAAATCTTTGCAAGAGAGCTGAGGTCCAGCGCCGTGGTTACATCACCTCCCTGCTTTCTGATCAGTTGGTTCCACAAGACTGAAGGCAAACACATTCAAAAGGTAATTTTTCATACCAAAAAACTAAACTAACTAAAATTGTTCCTCCACGTGTGTATTCTTACTGTATCTTGAGCGGTAGTCAGGTCTTGGGATGAGGATGATTTTGCTGTACATTTTACACAGTGACTTGATATCGGCACTTAGCGGGTCTTTGGTCGTTCCTACGATCAGAACACGATCCTCCACTTTGATCAACTTGAGAGACTTGGGCAAGTCTTTCTTCAAGCGTTTGGGATCTAGCTGTGAACACGTATACAAAAGGCTTTCAATTACCATGCAAACAGAGAACTGAAACATTCAAACAACATGCTCATGCTGTTCAGCTTTTATCCTGCCCAGAAATACCTCTTTTTCTTCCTTGGGAACTTTCTTGTAGAACATTTTTTCTGCGTCTTCAATCCATATCACCGAAGGTTGCAGCAATCTTGCAACCTATGCGAAGATGGTCATGAAAAACTGCATTTTTACTTTCTGGCTGAGCCAAAATGTAAATACCTTGAAATAATGAACTTAACCAAAAGTGCTAACACATGGCGACATATTTCCCCGCATACCACAAATTACATCAGAAGAATATTCACTGTTTGTATTTGTTGGATTATTTGACGGACAGCACCTAGTCATAAGATCCCTAATAAGATTAAGAGTTACGTATATAGAGGTTGGGTTAACATTAATGCTACAATTTAGTAGGTGAGGATTTACGACTTGAAAGGAAAAAAAATACTCAAATGATTTAACAGCAGCTATTACATTTTTGTACATTTTGCATGTTATACTGTCTCCTACTCTGTATTGCAACTGTTGCACAACAATTTCCCTCGGAAATAAATAAAGTTCCATCTTATCTTATCTTATTAAAATAACTTTTAAATAATGGCTATCATTACAAACTTAAACATCAATGGCACTGGATTCTTTCAAATACCAGTGTGTTACCTTGAACACCATGTGAAGCATCATGGCTAGGCCACTCTTGCCCGGGTACTTTCCTGCCGTGTTGAGAGGAGACAGATCAAACAGGTTGGCTCCGGTCTCCTGGCAGATTGCATGAACCAACATCTTTTTACCTACACCTGCCGGCCCTGCCAGCAGGATGGCCTTTATCAGAGGAGCTTTCTCATGTACCACCTGAGAGCCTGCAACAACACACATCTGATATTCAAACCAGAAACAATATTTTCAGTTGTATATTTAAAAATATGAATGAAATAACCTTCATACCTAATGGTAAAATTGCATATAGAGACAAGACCTGCCGCACATCCGACAATGATGGCATGGGCTCAATGTCATTTTGCCTCAGTGTGGTCCCAAGGTAGCTGTAGTCACCTAGGAACAAGGTGGAACAGCAAAGTTATTCATCTGCACTGTGAATCATTGGGAAAACTTAGAAATTGTTCATGGGGATTATAGTGTTGTGGCAATAATAAAGCAGAAGAGGGCAGCACATCACCATGAAATATTGAGCTACCTTAACTGTTACAAAGTGCTCAATCGTGAGAGTTATGTACGTTGTCTACACATTGATTGCGCTCAGATTCAAAGCTCACACACAATTATGATCATAATTTGAACACAAAGAGATGGCACAGCAGTTTACATAAACATACAAAGTCTTACCCATGTAATCCTGCAGCCTAACATTATTAGCCTGTTTCAACAAGCCCTGTTCCACCAGCTCCTGACACAGAGACTCAAGAGTCCTAGCAGACGTGAACAAAATGATAGTGATATATATGATCATAGTTTTCTCCAGCAATTGCATTGACCAATTTATCGACTTTATAATACGCAGTTCTCCAATAAAACTTGTGTACTTCATAAGCGCATCCTCTGTGTGACCTCACCTGTCAGCTGTCAAATCTTTCTCCTTTTTCTTCTTTTTCCCACTCTTAGATCCTTTCTTTTTCTGTGGAGAAAAGTTAATTCCATCACCACACAGCTCAACAATGTAAACTGTGACCAACCCTCCCAGACATACAGTACATATACAATGTGTGGATTTTTCTCTCACTTATTACCTTGGCATTTCCTTTGGTTTTACCACCCTTGTCTTTATCCACAGCTAGCTTCCATTCAGCCAGCTCTTGTCTCATCTGCTCATCTACCTGATGAAAGCAGAACAGACCAAAGAGTGCAACTACAGGCGGTGCTGTTATCAGTGGCCGAGACACTTAACTGTTGAAAATACAGCATTGGTACCCAACTTCTTGTTGCTTTGGTTGTTCAATTCCTAAAATGCGTTCTTTAGAATTTTGAAAATGATTTGTTTTCTGTAGTCAGCATCACCTGCACTCGAATCTCTGCCTCAATGACTTTCCTCTTGGCATCCTTGATCAGCTCCACCTCGTGCCTCTGGTTGAAGTTTCTGGTCTCATTGCGGGTTTTCCAAAAATCTTAGGATGGCAAACATTCAGTTCAGGCTTTATTTATGTGAATGAGTAACTAGTACAATACTATTACTATACACTGAGAGGTGGTGATTGGCAAAAAGAAACCATCTAGTTTCCATCTAAACAACATACCAAGAAACTGGTTTTGAACTCTACGTGGGATGCTTTTTTTAAGCATGTCAATATGTTGCGTTGATTTTATTCATTTGAAGGCACTTTATTAATAATAATAATAATAATATCTAATACAGTATGTTATCTTGACTTGTTTTTAAACATACACACATTGAAACATACCTATAAAGGTTTTGTTTGCCACTTCCAAATCTGACAAAAAAGCTGATGGTAGCATTTTCAACCCTGCTTCCTCTTCCTGTGGTTTAGAATAAAACCAAAGATTGGTTCACTGAATGTGAAGCATTTTTTTGTCTGAGTGAAACAGCTGACAAGGATTGGCTTTAATAATTGAAATCCCAATTATCACCAGAATTGACTTACTATATGAATCAATACAAAATCAATTGAATACAGCCCGTGAGCCCTTACTTCCTCATCATCCTTCCCCTTTTTCCCCTTTTCCTTCTTCTCCTCCTTCCCTTTCAATTTGTTGTTGGATTCCTCCTCTTCCTTTGCAGCAATTTCTTCCAGTAACTGAAATAATATGTGCACACCAAACACAATTCGCCTTCTACAAACTACAGTAAAAATATGCATAAATCCTACTTTTGACTTGGGGTGTATTTTACCTGCTGAGGGTTCTTTACAGCAAAAATGAGGGCTGAGCCTCCGTCCTCTTCATCTGGGTAGTCTGGAAACGATCCTGTAGTATCACTATTCAGAAAAGACAAACAGAACAGGAAAAATATGAGAACACAGCTATTTGATTTACTTAATGTGGAAATGCTTCACTAAGAACAAAACATCATAAGAAGCCAGTCTGCGCCACCTTACCGGCATTCAATGAACCATTGTCGGATTTGGTCTTTCATGGTCTTGCTCACGTCATGACCCTCTACATCTCGTAGTTGGTTCGTGACGGTGACTAAGGACTTCTGAAAGTCTTCGTAGTGCTCCTCCTGTTTAATCCGTGTGCAAGCTTCAATGGCCTGGGCAGAGATTTCTGCGGGACATGGCACCTGGTATTTTGGATCCATGGCCTAACATGAACATGACCAAAAATACTTAATATATTAAACACCTGCAAGTTCTCAAAAGGAAATTTGAATCAAGGAAAAGAATGTCAAAGGCTTAGGAGGAAAATCACTTGGAAAAAGTGGAATATTAATTCCCACTGAAAAGTATCACAATACAGCTTTCGTGATATAGTTGCTCCTCCATCATTTTTTCTCAAGCAAACCAAAGGATGACATAATGTCTTTAGGCATACATATCATCTAGCTTCTATATTGGATTCATTAGAAATACCGGTGGCTTTGTAAAAAGTTCTGGATCTATTTTTTTAAGTTTTAAGGCAATCAGCTGAATGGATGGCCTGTTTAACTCACCATTCCCAGAAAAATCATTTCTTCTTCCCGAGCAATCTTTGTCCTCTTCCTCTGTATGTAGCCCCTACACATCTGCAAATCACAAGTCTTTCAGCATGAAAGATAACAAAAAGACATCCTGTAATCCTACAGTATGTTGATAACAGAGGACCTTCTGAATGCAGACTGTGGCCAACTCAATGGCAGCTGCTCCATGTTCCTTGGTCCTGTACATCCTGTTCATATTTCTGCTCTCTTCATTCAACTTGGCCCTCAGGCGTCCTTGTCGGGCCCTCTCAGCCACTTGAATGATCTTGATGGCCTTCTCTTGACCCATGTCCTTGGCCATTAGAGGCTGTAGGGACAAAATAATTGAAACATTTTTCTGCTAGTCATTGATTAATTAAAATATTCATTTTTGTTGTTAAAACTTTATCCTATTTTTTCCTGAGTTTTTGTAACAAAATGAAATGAACAAATGAAGGAAAAGAATTCCAAGTACAGGCGTTCATTAACATGTGGCTACTTTTCAAACTCACTTCTGGGCTTTCAGTAACCTCGACCATTTTAAGAATATCTGTCAGCATCGTCTTTCGTCGTTGGAGTTCTTTCGTGCGATCAATGATGAAATAGCGAGGGATAGGGATCTCAAGGTCTGCCTAGTCACGACAAAGAAAATGGACGTTGAGTAATTTCCTTATTGAAGGGTCATCCCAGATATAGCCTATATCATTTTGTTCAGGTCATTTCAGCAATCCAATTTCATCACACTTAATCCTAAAAATGAAACTCACAGGTGTAAGCTTCAAATCGTTAAGGACGTCATCCATGTAGTGGTACTCTGAAAACTCTTTTTCCACCATTTCATTCTTCAGCTCCAGGACCCTCCCGATCACACCATCAAGAATCGCCCGGATAACTTGTCTCTTCTGAGGGTGGACCACCTGGTCATAGACCGTCTCAAGCTGTCGGAAGATTTGGATGTAGCGCACAAAAAGCATGGCCAGACGCTGGAAGAACACTACCCTGTCCTTTTCTGGCCGAGGGGGCTCAGCAGGCAGTTCCTCAGTCAGGAGACGGCTCAACTCTAACTGTGCATCTGCCCACAGCTCGTTGTATGTCCTGGAATAGTGTTAACAGTCTGATGAGCTGAGGCTGGGAAAATGGTACCTTAATCACTGGTAGTTGAGTTATACTACCAGTCATACTACCAAGAAGATCTAGTCATAACGTATGCAGGCCATACCTTATTAATAGAAAAATAATCGAACACAATAACATTTTAACAAAAGAAGGAAAGATGGAAGATACACAGTGGTGGACGAAGTAAAGTGGGTGTTTCTGGCACAATTTCACCTTCTTCCAATGTGCATGGAGAATGGAAAAAGTCAAGAGGTCAAAAACTCCAGCGACACTTGTAATGTATAGACCATCAGAACAACTTTATTGTAAGAGTGACATGTTGCAGCTTGTGGCCTTCATTGGGCTCTGCATGCATCGGTCTGACAATATTGTGTTGTTCTATTTTCAATGTTCAATGTTGTTCTATATACTACAAGTGGTGGAAGAAGTACTCCGATGTTCTACTTCAGTTAATGTAGCAATACCTCAGTGCAAAAATACTCGGTTACAAGTAAACGTTGTGCAATCAATTCAATTTAAAAGTATAAAAAAAAAAAAAAATGGAAATACTCAGTTACAATCCACCATTGAAGATATGTTTAAGATTGTAGCTTTGTGTGGTATTTCTTAATTTGTTTCACGAGGCCATAAGTTACACATGCTGAGGGTAACAAAGCTATGTAAAGGAAAACAAAGCTAGCAAACATCGATGAGCAGTCTTGACACAGCTCTGTTATTTACCCAGCTGGAGTCCCATTTGCTAACAATAAAGTTAATAAATAAAGAGCTAGTAGCCTATTGCACGTGTCATTATTGTTGCCATATTTGTAGTGCCTGCTGCAAAGAGTGAGGTCTGGAAAAACATACTTTCAATACCTTCTCTGATTATTAACAAATATTGCTTGCTGTCGTGTTGTGTGATCCTTAACTTCAGTTAAGGTCATTTAACATTTCCAAATTGCACGGTGTGCAAGTTGTCCAAACTGTAGGCCTAAGTATTGACTTTTAACGTACGAGTCACAACACTATTGTAAGTATTATAACATGTATTGTATTTTACGTTGTATGCACAGCGTTGACAGTACAACTTTGCTTAACCAAACATTTCTAGAGCTGGCTAACTTTAGCTAACTTTAGCTAACGTTAGCAAAAGTTACATTTGACAATCTAAAGGTAAACTGACTGTACAGCATTAACGGGTAGTTTACCTCTGCGACATGTCTCCGCCTCCAGGGAGAGAACTATATCTGTTCAGTGTTTCTTAACTATTGAATAAAAACCACCTACAGAGTTAAAAACTACACTAATATAGCTAAAGTGCATCAAACATTAGGGTCAGCGGTCTAAGTTTACGTCGCGCTTGCCCCGTCTCTATGGTAACAGTCATTCCGGAGGCGGAAACTGATCATGTGACTTGTAGTAGTAGAAGTGATGATGAGGATAATAATAATAATAATAATTTAACCTTTGGGTTTTTCCCTACTTATTTAATTAAAAATAAATCACTAATGCACATAAAGGTGGGTAATATTAGACCAACAGCTTCTTTTAAACTCTATGTGCAACAAGTGAGACACCGTGACGTCATTCCTGTGGATTCACAGACACTCAAAAGTGTGTGAGTAAAGATGAGTTTTTCCTCTAATATAGTCTAGCTTCTGTAATGGTTTGCATGCAAAGTGTAAATGCGGGCTACAGCTGCCAATTCCAAATTACATCTCGGCAGACATACTATAAAGGAAACTATAGTCTATTAAATTCCGACTATAGGCTAAATGAAAGAGCATGAACCAATTTGCAGGCTTCATGCATTAAATCATTATTGCATTCATTTATTTTGGGTTGATTGTATGTAACGGTGGGGCTGTTAATTCAGACAGCTGAGCCAGCATTAACTTGTTAGACTACCTTTCAAATGCACTTTAAATGTACCCTGGAATTTCATATTTTTTAAAGGCTCTATCACATTTATGGATTTCTATTCATTGATGGAAAACTGCCGGATGTGGGCTCCTGGAGGCGCATTCTCTGCCGCGCTTAGGCGGTCACAAGACTTGGACATCGGTGAGCAAAAACATCGACACGCTGACAGGTCAGCTAGAAGCTTACAGGCCCACAGATTCTTCTCTTCTCTGCATCCAACATCCAACAAGTTGGTCCTTTGGAAAACTACTTTTCTGCGCGCTGCCGCGTCACCGTCTTTGTCGTTTATTTTTTCAATGGAAATGTCAGTGGGGCTCTTTTTTTAGATGGTAAATCATTACTCTGTCTGTAAAAGGTCATTTTTATCTGAAACTGAATATTCCTGCAAAACTACAACTAGTGATGTTTTGGTGCGTAAAGGAGGGGTGCATGCCAAAGTGAGCGAATGCCACTGGAAGAAATTGCACCAAAGATGTCAACATTGCTTTACCACCCACACGAAATCGATTGTATTACCTTCAAGAAGGTGGCTCCTCGTATAAATAGGGACGCGTTATTTCAAGAAAGACGCTGGTGAGCACAATCTGCCGGCTGTACTCTCTCTCTTCTATCCGGACCAGAGACAACGCCTGGAAGGATTTGCTGAAGACAACTGTGTCCACTCTCCAGGACATAAGCAACCTTAACTCCTAAACTAGTAAGTCTAAAGTTTGATTGACCGTATTTGTTTTGTTCTGCTGCGTAAAGTGGTTTGCACCAGACAATTTCTGGTGATTTATTCCACTTTTAGAGGCTTTGTATGTTACCTATAACGTGGATTTTTATTTTTTAGTAATGTTGGGAATGTGAGGGATCTCAAATGGAAAGGAATCCTGATGCATCTGTTGTTGTTAATGCAAAGTGTACAGCTATCTTTAAGGTTTTTATAATTAAATAGACTGAATAGAAACCACGTGTAACAAAACTTATTTGCTCATGTTTTCAGACATTGAAGTCATGCAGGTGGAGAGGAAATGGCACATTCTGTTGACTATCTTCTTTCTGCTCATCACCTCGGGCCAGTGTATGGACAGCAAGGACGTCAAGCAGAAAGAAAGAAGGACCCTGTTGGATCTAATCTTACAGGTTATCAGAGACAGCCAGCAACGGGACAAACCCTTCTCCAGGCGCTGTAGCAGTGGACTCTTCACTTCAGCCCAAGACATGAGGTCCTCCTCCCGTGAAAAGCCTTTCTATGTTCCTAGGCTGGATAACAGTAGACTCATAGGTAAGCTGATAAGATTTATTTTTAGGTCCTGATCAAAGTATAATCCCCATTTTACTGTTGGGAGACAGCTGTCATTGGTCTGGTCCGTGCTGTACGCCTTATTTAGGAGCCTTATTTAGTTTGGCTGACTTGGTGCATGCATGTTAAGATATATGGAACAGAAAAAGGTTTGCTTGTTCCTGAATAGTATTTGGCAAGAAAAGGCTTAAAAGAAAGTGTACATTGTCCAGACCTTTCTGTCCTCAAATGCCCAACTCAATTTAAAGTGGTTATATAATGCAAGTAATAAAGGCATGCTTAATCTGTGTAGGAAAAAAGGGCTACGTATGTCACATTTATCATACTTGGAGTTCTTATTTCCAAGAGATACCTCTTCAACACTATCTTGGACATATCGCTCCCTCATTCAAACTGTGATTGATTGATGGACGGAGACGTGGATAGGTACTAGGTGCTCATGTAGGAGGAGCATCGTTGCACCACACTTGTGAATGATTCATTCAGTGTGATTCATTGTGGAATCTTAAACATGAATGATGACCACCCACACACAAACACACTGTGACGTCCCAGAAAGCATCTCCAATCGCAAGCGTCTCCGCAAGACATATCGCAGCAGAGAGACAAGACTGGCTGTCGTTGAGTCACATTCATGTCATTTACAGCGCTGCATCAAAGTCACTCCTTTGGACTGTGCGGAGACTTCAGAACAGTCCAGTCCAAGGTACTGATTTGAGCTTCTAAATAGTACTTAAATAAATTGACCTCAATATTATTATTACTCAAATGCTCAAATTCAATGCTCTTGACATAACTGGATGTTGAGCCGTGTCTGACAAGTGGGAATAAGCTCGGTGCAGTTCAGCCTTTCTTGGCTTAAATAAAGCATTGTGTCTGGACTGGAATTAATCCATTTATGTACATCTTTGATTCATACCTCTTCAATTTTCTGAGATCCAAGACAGAAGCTTTGCCCTAATCGCACTGTAATAAAGAACCCGTACCAAGTTTTGTAACTGTTTTTGTTATTGTTGCAACTTTGGGATGGAGTCTGGGATTGTGCCTCACTGTTATGTGCAATCAGAGTTTATTAAGAGCCAAGTGAACATAACGTGTTGTTTATCTGCAACATCAGATTTTCTCTTCCATCACCATCAATTAGATCAGGTTTTTGAGACGTGGCACAGGCATCATGAAGCTCAAAGTCTCGGCCCCAGCTTATGCAATTGGAAAAGTACCTTTCTCAGACCACTGACTGGATGGAATTTATCTTTTGAGGATATCAAAAGCTGCATATTAGCAACTGGTGCGTGTGACATTTCCAAACGATCCATGGTCACGCAAGGATAGATGTTTTGAACACAATGAGGGGGAAGGAAAAACATCTGTAAACTCACTGATGTGTTCACCCTGTAGTTGGCTTTGTGTGTTGCTCAGAAGCCAAAGCTGTGTCTTCAGAATGACAGCTGAATGGTAGGACAGAGAATAGTAGGGAACCGTTTATTTTACAATTGGTTTTATCTGTTATAGTTTCTCTTTTTACTTGTAGGCACAATACATCAACTTTAGACTGACAACTTTAGGCTTTGTATTGTATTCTATTCTGTTTTATATGTCCACACCACTTTTTAGAATAGTACAATATATTGGTGTGTTTATCCTTTTAATTTGGTTTGGTTTGGCTTGTATATCTGGAGTTTTAAATGTATTTCAAATGAACTCCTATGCTGGTTTTCAAAACTGGTAAAAATGTGTTTTAATCTTTCATCCTCCTCCAACAGTTACAGCATTACACGTGTCTGGGGATAATGTAATGTTAGCAGAGTAACTACTTGCATAGACTTATTCTGATGAGCATTAAACTCCTATAAAATAATCTCTTTAGCCTGTTAGAGGGGCCAATGTGGAGATTGAGTAGAAAAAAGGGGGAGGTGGGGGGGGTACGGAAATGCTCTCACTGACGCCAGATTTCCATAGAGAATAATGTAAAGGTATAGATTCATCACAGCTATATTACATTTGCTGAACAACTTTCACAATGGATACTGTTAGATTATAATCATGCATAGACATGATGTTTATATACGATGCAATGAGTGCTGCAAAATGATTTTTTTAAGGATATTAATAGTGAATAATAATTGTGCAGCGTCATGTTTAACTGATCTTTTGACCCAAAAGTGACCCCATCACACAATGATGGCTGCAGGGGACGGTAACTTTGACAGTCACGGTCATCATGATTACTGTGTAACTTTCTTAAAGTTCTCTGTTGTTGTCAAATGATTGTTGTCAGACAATCTAACAGTGATTTTTCTTTTCCAGAAATTGTTCCTAGAGATGTAAACATGAAAGGCAAATTCATTCAGCATTTCACAGGTAAGAAAATCCCCATCGAAAACAACATGACGGGTGCAAAGTTTCAGCCTTGATTGCGTTTGGCTGAGGTCCTATCCAGACATTGCAGAACTATTTTATCTGGCAAACATCTTTCAGAGCACAGTTGGTACGATTCCTATGCAAACTGGAAATTCTTAGTTATGCCCCCTTTGAGAAAACAACTCCTGTAAGACAACATACAGTATGATTAGGCCTTGGAAGCTTCATGAACACTGCCACTCCTGCGGGTCAGAAGAGGGCTGCCTGGCTTAGCTATAGGGCAGTAGTGCAGAGAAACAGCACATGGTCTAAAGCCGACAGAATTAAGTTGAAGGCAGTGCAAGGTTAAGCTGATTATTTGTCTCAGGACCTGTGAGTAGACTTCATTATTGGTGTGAAAATCTGAAAGTTTAAATGTTGGTTCAGATACTCCTAGAGGTCATTATAATTGAAGACTCAAGTCCTCTGTTCACTAAATCCAGTTGAACCCTGACTCCTTAACCGTGTCTGTCATAGTGTACTGTTCACTTTCACTTTGGGATTTGTCTTTTTTTTTTTTTTATGTTGATTACAGAAATAGATAAAAAGGAAATAATAAAGCCCTTGAAATATTTTCCATTTTTCCTGATGAGACCTTTTCTATTAAGCAGGACCAGTCAAGTTCTCGTCGGAGTGCAGAACACACTTTCATAGACTTTATCACAACACAAGGGATTGCTCAAGACCAGCGTGTACGTATGCGTTTCTTCTTTTCCTATTTCTCTTTTTATAATGTGCTCCCAGTGCAAATGTGTTTTATCTTAATTAGATTATTACTGTGAGTGGTTCCCATATGAACTTTTTAAAAAAAAATTTGCAATAGTTGGAACAGTTTTTGGATATATTTTATTGATGGCTCTTTTCTTTCTTTTTTGTGCTCTTCTAAATGGTTTTCAATGGGTGGGGCTGAAAAAATTTGAAGGATTTAGTAATATTTTAATAAAGATCTAATCACAGTTGGTAGGCTGTTTGCCACTGGCAATCAAATCTGATCAAACCACACCCACACAGTCCAGATGGAGCAGATTAGCTGTGTTTTTAAATGCTTAACTAATAACGGATACATTTGGATGTCTTTTTCCTAACTTTATCTTTGATTGTTGTATATTTAGTCATGAATACTTAAGGCTAGAGAGACATACTTAAGACAAGTTTTTGGAGGCCTTTTTTTCAATCATGGAAAAGCATTTTGATTTGCAGATTAAAGTTCTGTATTAAATTGTGCAGTATCGTGAATGTGAACATGCCCGGTTGAAATGCTGTGCAGAATTTGACAAGCTGAAAACTTCATATAATTGCTGGATATGGATCTATGAGAAAAAATTATGTACATATAGAGCAGTGGTTCACAACTGTTTTAGCATATGACCCTTTGAAGCTTTGTAACATTGCATATTTCTGTGATTTGCAAGCAGTTCAACCAAATAGTGATGTTCCCTTGGCCAATGCGACCCCTTGGAGGGTTAGAAACCACGGGTTAGGAACCGTTGATGTAGACTCACCCAGAGCTATAACCACAGTTTGCATACTGATGTAGCGATCCTTCTTTCTGGGATGGTAAAGAATCTGGGAATTAAGGAGATGACGTCAAGCAAACATCAGAGAATGATTGCAGACAATGCTCCCACGTGACAGATAGATGTCTGCTTAGTCACACTTGCCTTAATTGTGGACAGCATGAGTAGGAAAAAGCTCATCTTTTTGTGCTACCTTTTTTTGCGTCTGTGATGCAGTCAAGTAAGCATCGGGTCAGAGCTAAAGCAATGGATAAATGTCCTGTTGTGATATACAGTAGGTAGCTTAGCTTAAGCCAGACAGGGAGACACTGTGGAGACGACCAGGATCCATTTGTCTCTCTGTGGGACTGGAATGACACAGAGTATTGTTGAATACATGGTTCATTTCTCGTGCTGATGTTACTGATGATGACATTAGAGAACAAGCCATTGTGTGCTTTACATGCAGGGCTGCTCGCTTAAATGAACAACTTGAAATGTATATTGCAACACCTCTGACGTCAGTGCTGTGTCCTACTGTATGTCTTTTTCATTCGCATGAACATTTCTCTCACTTTGATTGACACTATTATGTTTTGAGTACTATTCAGTGCATTCTTTTTAAACATCACAGTTACATTTCCAATTTTCAAGAATCCAGCTATTTAGAGAGGAGCATTTTTATTTTGGGGCTTTACTTACAAGGTGGTATGATGTTAACATATGTGTGGCTTTTTTCCTATTGTCTTTTTTTTTTTCAGATTACAAAAGATGTGCAAGATTGCTAACACGATTAGCAATGAGTCCGCTCTGCATGCAATCGTAGATATTGCATGTGAGTAAAGATGTTTTTCTCTTCTTGGGTGGGGTTCAGTTCACTCTGATTCCTTGTAAACATCATGTGTCAAAGTAAAAATGATTGATTAAGATAGACGTATCCATTTTTTGTCTATACATTTTTCTGTCAGCAAAACACGGAGGATGATGTGCAACTGAAGAAAAATTGACGCTCACATAATCAGAAACATGTCTGCAGTGCATCTGTCCAACATTTGTGTTCTTTGAGAAAACAGAATTTCTTGCTTTTGGACAATTTGAAAAACGTTCCTGTCAGGAAGACACTCTTATGTATTTCATCTTAATTTAACCTTTATTCAAGGTTAATGCTGCCTGGCTGAAGTTTCTCATGAAAAGTAGAGTTTTTGGTCCTTGCCCCATGACTTTAAAACAATCTGAGGGTAAATTAAGAAAAGTAGAACTAGATGAACAGGAAAAGATCAGGGTGGTTTTCTTATGAGGGTAACACTTAAAAATAACCATTAATAATTGGTAAATTTATAGTTAATTAAACTTTGGTAATACTTATTTTACTGTTGAACAATGAAATGATAATTAATAATATTAAACATTTTTTAATAATGCTATAATTTGTGTTATTTTATCATTTGTTTGTATGATATGAAATCATTTGTTTATTAATGATTGTATCATAGCTGATAAGAGACAATACATTCTGATTGCATTAGTAAACTATTAACAGTTTATTATTGCACACATTATAGAATTGTAAATGCTTTATTTAGTATTTGTTAATGATTACTAAATGATCTGTAAACCTGTAAGAAATAGTTTGTAAAACATCTCTCAACATTACATAGATAGATGGACCAGTAATCACTTATTAATTATTGTCAAATAATTAACTCTATCGATCTAAATAATATTCATAGATGCTTTGCAAAGTATTTATTAACCATTTAACAAGATATTATAATCAACAGTTGCAACTTTATAATAGCCATCCAAATATTGTTTATAGACTGTTTACAAAGTGTTACAAATATCTCCTGCATCTATTAATATAGTATATATTAAAATGGTATAATGTGTGCAACAATAAACTGTCAAAATGAAATAAATCATAGCTTTACTAATAATTAGTAAACACTGTTAATTAGCATTTCATTGTTTGTTTATAGTTAAATAGCTATTTACTAAAGTTTAATTAACTATCAATTTGCCATTTATTAATGAGGGTTATTATCAAGTGTTATAGGTCAGCTGTTATTTCCAAAAACATTCCTACATGCTTCTCACTCAACCTAAACATAGCCACTCTCCAGACGAAGGTAGGACTCAGAGCGTCGTCAGTGCAGTCGTTTTGCACGTATTCATAGTCATCCCTTCGTTAAGGTGATCTTCGATGACAGCAGGTCCGACGCGTTCATCGCTGTCTAGTCCTAAATCCAGCATTTGTAAAAGTGCGTTGCTTTGCTGGTGGGTGATTACTGCGAGACAGTTCATCTACGCAAGTAGCCATTTGAGTTTTTCGTGGTATACGACTTCAGGGCGATTATAAAAATGGAAGAGTCTGACACATTCTCAGATATTCAGTTTTGCAAGTGAATCAGATAATAAGATCTTGTCTGTACTGTTCTGAGAAATCTGACAAATGTATATCACAATTGAGGGGCTTTTGAAGGTGTATTAAGTGATTCATCATTTCATTATTTAGTCATCCTGAATGAGCTAAGACATCACATCTTTACATCTCCGCCTAAGACATAACATCGAGGAATTCCAGTAATGGCAGGCCATTAATGACCCTCTTTAGAAACTGACAACACGACTCCCTTAGAAAAGCAGAGATGTAAAAATGTGTCTTCGCCAATACTGGACGGAAGAATTTTCCTCTAAAATACAGCTTCAACGCATGCAGAAACTGAAGATGTTTAACTTTAATCTAAGTTTTCTTTTCTTATTTAATTTCAGGTCCCAAAATAATGGAAGAGGGATCAACGTGTTGCCAAGGAAGTGCCTTCAAATCCACAGCAGTCATTTGAACATTGTTGTGTTTATAGTGTTTCCTTTTTTTTTTTTTGTTCTTGTTGTCATTATTGTAAAGGCTGATGGACATTGTTGGTTTTTGAATGGATGTGCATTTTATTTTAATGTACCTGTATGTACCATATATTTGTAAGGAAACATTAATTTAATATTAAATACACCTATTTATTGAAATGTATGTATATAATAATTTCACTATCAGATTATTGTGGTTATAAAAGTTATATCTGATGGAGAGAAAGCTTTTCTGTTTTTCTCCTTTATATATGAATTCCTTTTCCACTATTATGCTGATATTATATTCTCAAACCGGTCTGAAAGATTTGTCATGCTCGTTCCTTGTCTTCATTACATTTTATTTGGCACTTGAGTGAATGCTGACAATGAGAACATGTGGAATGACATCCGTGGTGATTATGCACTGCAGTGTTGAACAATAAAAAATATTGAAGCACAGCATATTTCGCTATTATTGGAGATGAAGGAAATCGGGGGAAATATGAAGAGGTTTCAGAGTAACTGTCTGCGGCCCCTTTTAACCACAGCCCAACATTTATCACCGAACTCAACTCTTGTGCCATTGTTGTGAAATTTGAAAGGCAGCGAACACAACTGGCTTTCATTACGAACTTGCTGCAGTGGGGATACTCTTTTCTTTCTGGCTCGAACATTTATTTTTCAGCGCCTTAACGATGCAGCCTTCTCTGTCTGTCTCGCTCCTCTGAGCAGGTGTGTCTTCATGGCTGATTTCCCTCTAACTACAGTTCTTTGCAAAAGTTCTGGCAGTCAATCATAGCTGTCAGATATCCCGGACTCTTGGACTCAACAGGATGTTGAGCAATTCAAGCTCAATAGAACCAAATATACAGTATGTTGGATAAGATAGAGCCAAAAGATTAGGGAACTCCTTAAGTAATCACATGTGCAAGGCATTTTAAACATTTGATATTCAATTGTGGACATACATTTCAATGTAAGTGGATAATGACAGTTTTAAATCCTTCTTGAGAGCGTCTAGTCTGCCTTTTACCAAAACTTTGTTAAAATTGTACAGTTGACAAATTCAGATTAGGAGGCATAACTATTTCAAGCAAACCTGTTCCAGATCACCATAATCCCATGCCTGAAGTGTGCCTGGTATAACAGACCTCCAGCCTCAGAACACTTATTAAATGTTTGAGTAAACTGCCTGGAATCGTATTTGCTGCGAACATAATGTCCAACTTGTGTCGGCAAACAATACGCGTGAGATTTTTAAAGAGGATAAAACTCACTTTCTGACTTTCTAAAGGTGGATAAAGGCATCAGAGCGGCCATTTAATGCAACTCTTGATCATTGTTTATTTCTGAGGGGAGTTTAAATGACCTTCTCTTATAGTAACAGGGGGCTTTAAAGTCCTGACAAAATAAACAGGATCCAACATTCGTCTTCTTGTCATGTTGTATCATCTTGTGCTGAGATAAGTGCCTGGGGAATAGTTAGTGATTGTTTTTAGGGTAGTGAAATAAATATTGAGCCATGTACAAATGATGCTGTTAGACTAGGTTCTGAAGGAAACATCCACTAAGCCAAAGATTACAACAGCTCAGTTCTCACGGCAGCATGTCTCTACAGACTTTGAATTTAAGAAATCTTGCTTTCTTTATATCTGCAAATCTCAGTCCACGCGGTGTTTCCAACTTTATGCGAGAGGGCCATAAAATGTTCGATTGGCTCTCAGCTTCCTCAGGAACAGAAGAGTCCGTCTCAAAGATTTATGCTCCGTCAAATTCCCGAATATTGCACAAAACCAGTACTTCTCTGACATATTGTATCGTGATGACCTCGGACAATTAATGGAAACTGGTGATGTTTTCTGCTCAAGCTATAAAAGGATTAGGAGGCTAAAAATAGAGCTTGCACCACACAGGGCTGCACTGGGGATCCCTTTCCCTCCAGGTGGGCAGGACAGGGACACCAGATCCTAATCTGAGGAGGATATCACTTATCTGGAGACAAACAGCATAGATTAGGAGAGGAGACAGAAGATGCTTTGGGGACAGCATGTGGGAGGGCTCTAACACAATTACACACAAGCACCAAATCCCTCCTCTGATACCTTCGAGAAATGCCGGGGCGATAAATAGTAAGTAGAGACCAAAGCCGGCCCATTTGTTTCCTGTCAGACTGCACCCGGATGCACCAAAGCTCAGCAGAGAGAAGACCCACCTCAATGTTTTAACCACGAGCTAGTCACCTCAAACTGCACTGTTCTTTGAAACAGACAGGTTAAGAGACAGACTTGCACTTTTTTTATTATTATCCCTTATTCCGTACGAGGAAGCTATGATTTTGGACTGACAGCAGTCTTGCAGCAGACTTTCGACACTTTTAAGCACATGCCTGAGTGAAGCCAGCTCTATCAAGCAAATAGATTGTCCTGATCCCTGCTTTAATTAATTTTAAATCATACTCGCTTTTGTAATTTCATTAGCCCTCTTGGCACTTTCGAAAATATCAAGTGCCAACTATTCAAAGAAGATTAATGCCGACTAGCATCCTAAAACCTAAACATGGCTCCTTATGACGTATATTAAACTCCCCTCATCCGCAGAAGAATTTTGTGGCAAAAGTAAACACTTTAATCCAATTTCTTAGACCGCAAAGCCTCATTCAAGCAAGACACCTTATTTATAGTGATTGCAGTAGCCTTGGTGGCTGTAGAGGGCTCATTGATTCACTTCATGGCTCATGATTAATTCATGGCTCTTTCTATGTCTTATGTCGAATGCATAAATCCCTACATGAGTCACCAATAATACACATTCAGATAATACAACCTCCATTAGGAATTTGACAGTTGAAAGATGAATGAACTGTCATCATCACATTGAGCTCGTCTCCAGCATCTCCAGTGCACCAAAATGGAAATGTCATGGATATGATCGATTTCGACAGATTCAATAAAGAAAGCAGCTTCTATCGTTTCGTCGTGTGTTGTTGAAAAGATGTTTTGGCTACGTGTTGATCCCCACATTGCACTTCTAAGATCTTATGTGGACTCTGGTCCACGTTGCACTCGATAGTTTGATGGAAAGTGAGAGTTGCTGCAGCTCTGTCTGTGCGCCAGCTGCAGTGTCTTTGATCCCATGTGCTGGAGGTGTTGGCACAGGTCTCCCTGCCACCCCCTCTGCATGCCCCACACTGTGTGCGCTCTGATGCCTGCCATGGCTAAAACATAACCGCACCGATTGACTGCAAGGCATCTTTCAGCTGAATTTGTATTTTCCACCCTGGCATGTGCTAGTTGAGAGTTAATTCACAATTAGCTTCGAGTTTCTTTTTTTCTTCCTTTATTTGGAAAAATGTGTAAGAATTACATAAATGTAAATTTTAGCGAATGAGTTAAAAATAAATGCCTGAAATTCTCAAAGGGGGTACATCTCTGTACCACCAAACACTGATGTTTCGAGCCATTTATATATTGTGCTATTGTGTTCATCATCCAATAATTCACACTTTAAATGTATGTTGACAGATAATAACTGATGCCTCATTTACATTTGACAGACTGTTCAACATCTTTTTAAAAACAGATTTGCTAAATAGACATTACACAAGCTGCCAGGTTAACACCATGCTCATGTACATTATACATGTAGGATGTAGTTTCCTTTAAAAAAAATACAATTTTAGTTTGTGCAAACTGAAAGTGACAGGAGTGACAGTGCAGAAGGACTTACATGTGTTTGTAAAAAGCCTCGGTAGAGTATGCTCTGTTGTATAAGACTTTACAATATTTTCCCAAGAATATACAGTATAACTATACTTAAGTTACACGAACAGTAGTTTTGTAATATTTCTTCTATTTGGTTGGCAGTTAAACACGGTACATACAAGTGAACACAAAGCAATGATCACTGTGTGAGACAGTTGAGGTATCGCATGATTTTATTGTCTGTTCCACATGAGAGGTCTGTCAAAAGTGAACATTCATCACGGCAATTACAAGCAATTTAGTATAATATTCACTCTCTTTGACGAACACACACGGCAGTCTGTATTTATTTAATCTACTCCTGACAACACATCAAAATTATAAATGAAGCAATAAAAACAAATACAGTACAACCTAACAGATTATCTCATTCAAAGCGTGCACATTATAAAAGGTAATTTGATTTTAGGACATTTCAAAACCAAACTGTAATACAAGATTATACAGTGAGTAACAAACAAAAGGCAGTTAAGACATGATGTGAAATTAAGTCATTTTTAACCTATTATCTTGATTAAAATATCACATGTTAAATCATTTTCTAACAAGCAGGGAAATCATATTAATTTAGTGTAGAATATGGATAACAAGCCGTTATATAGTTATGTAAAAAGTACAGGTAAAGAGTAAAAGGCCACTGTGGTCAATACCGCGTCTTGCATTTACATTTCACCAGCAACAAAAGTAGGAGTTTCCCTCTAAACTTGTACATTCTAAGAAAAAGTTACTTCATGCTTATTGCTAAACCTTTTTTAAAAAGTAATTGCACTCTCTCAAATATGGTTTTGCAGGCAACAGCGTGACACTTTTTGGCTGACATGATATGCTATATTCCACTTTGGGTCCAATCCCTTCCAGCTGCACATACATGGTGTGATATATAACATCCAGGACATTGTGTCATAAAAAAACAACTGGCACTGTGTCTCACTATGAAGAGAAAACAGTGGTCATTCTAAAATATATGGGTAAATATAAGTATCTCTATTGGTGATGCCAAATGTTGAAGGTCGATTCATGGTCCATAATTAAAATCAAACCCATGTGATCAGTCACAGAATAGGCTCTGTGTCATTCCAATTGACAAATGCATCTTTCCACCTGAAACAAAACAAACAGTTTAAGGCATTTAGAGCTGACCCAGGTGCCTACTGCAGAATTCTTTACAACGTCAAGCTGTATTTAGGATATGCAAGGAATTTGAACAACACATTTGTATGGTTGTTTTCAGGATCTGCGGACATCACTGTGCACATGGCTGCTTGAAATGCCAAAACATCCTTACCTTGTTCGGATACAGTGCTCTAGTGGAGGAATGAGATCAGTGTCGACATCTTGACAGCTCAGGGCCGGTTTGCCAACAGCTAAAAATAAAGACACTTAATTAGCATTTTCAGTTAAGACATACAATTAGTGCAACAGCAAAAAATAACTAAACAATTCTCAAGCATCAACACAAGAAGGACCCAGATCATTTACAGTGGCAGGAAACCAAGATTACGTCATAATCACAGAAATGATGCTCTAATGCACATTGTTGTCACTCCCTGGGGTGAGGGGATGATAAGAAACAAAAACAACCAAAAACGAAAGGACCTGTGCACTGAGAACAAGTGGCGTGACATACAGACGGTGAGGCGGATCTCCTCCTGTTGATTGGCCAGTCCATCATAATAGTAGAGGTCAAACTCCAGGCCTTTGTCCTGATTGGTCAACAGCTCCCTCTGCAGGCCAAACAGCACGCTGAAGTGGCTTTCACTGCACACCACCCAAATAGGGTAACGGGGAGTCTTTAGGTAAACTCCTACCTTAGATAGAAGAAAGCAGAGCACAGTAGAGCAAAGTAATCCATGTAATACGAGGACACTGTAGCCGAAGCAGCTAAATGGTATTCAGCATTCAAAATGTTATTATTTTGAACATATCAAAAAGTCTTAAAAAAAATAGGCCTGGCACCGAAATTGTGGGAGGAGTAAAATTAAAATTGGAACACGGTATTTGTTTATGCATCTCTCCTGTTGTAAAGGCAAATAAGAGACACAGATTTCCTGGGTGTAAAAGTACGACCACATGTATTGGTATTTACGGTGTATGTTAATGATGCGTGGAAAGATATTTCTTTTTTGCAAGGTCCATCACTAAAGTTTGTATAAGGTTCATAGCTCTACCTCCTCTCTATCTTCAGGTTCTGGTAGACGCCACCCAGGACCTGTTTTCTCTGAGTTAGTGCAAGTTTTACCATAGTATTTAATTAAACCATGGACCTTTTACTCAATTCTGATTGAAAAAACTTGAAGACTACATAATTAGAAATATCCAGCCAAAAGTTACATTTCACTTTACATGGTCAATTTCATTTACTACTATGCTACAGCTTGATAACCAGAGAGCTTGTTACTTCCCATTTTTCTTTAGTTATTCCATTCTCGTGTGTGCAAAGTATTTTTGAATAAACATTTTCAGGCAGTGTATGTGTTGTTAACTATCATGTAAATCCTATAATAGTCTTGAGAACATTCTTTGCTGTAATTACGGGCACATCTGTGCTGCTGCTAGCACAGATGTGCCCGTAATTACAGCAAAGAATGTCTCCCGAGGTCTTGTGTTTTCACTTGGATCTGACTAGTATCTGGTCTGTCAGACTCAGCTGCTGATGCCACTCACCTTACAGATGTTATAGTGTTCAAACAGGGACAGCAGGCCAACATCACAGTTGCCTTTGACTCCCTTGAGTAAAGTCATGTTGCCATTGCCTGAATCCAACTCAATGTTATTGTCAAAGACGTTAGAAACTGCTCTGCCGCAGAGCAACAGGTTGACCAGCTCCTGGTGAACACAAATATAAAAAAGCAATCTTAGTGAGCAGAATGCATTTTGCGCATACAGCAATAACAGTGAGTCGTATTGCTTACTGTCTTGTTTGTTGGTCATACACAGAGATCCCTTTGTTGTACAACATGCTCTTCGTGAAACTTATGTCCCTAAACCAATGTCATAAAGATCAATTCCTAAACCTTCATTATTCATTAGAAATTGTGACGCTGAACCACAAACAAACAAACAAACAAACACAATACCAAGTGCTCTGAACCGACTTGGCCTGCGATTTCTAGTTTGATGTCGAACCTGAGTGCAGTAGCCATGGGCTCCGATGAGTGTGTTGGTGGGCACGTCCATATCGTCTCTTACTCTAAAGAAAGAATAAAGAGAAAGAATAATGAGGGTGATATTTCATCATCTAGCTGATCGTGATTTATACTGCACACGTTGCTCAGTCATAGAGCGAAAAAAGGCACAACATACTTTTCTATGGACCGAGAGAGAATAGCAGATATGCTGAGCAGTATGCATCCTAGCACCCCAGTCTCAAACTGTGGAAAAAGAGATTAAAGTGAAAAGGTTGGCAATTATTTGCACAATTGACAGGCAAAATTAAACTGAGGAAGTCAATATTTAGGTTTCTCGCCTGATCAATATGCCGCTCCAGAAGCAACTGCAGGTCCTCGAAGTTATCCACAGTGAAACACGTTATCTAAAACAAAAGGTGGTTATAAAAAACTTCCACAGCAGATATCATTTTGTAAATTGAGAGTATTGACACAGCTTCACTTTGTTTATTACACTGGCATTTGGTGCATTCCAAATAAAATCAACAAATGTGAAAATGCATTTTTAAAATATGTAATATTACAGAAATTCAACCCATTAAAAAATGCCTCATTAAAGTACTGTTTAGCAAAGTTTGTCTGATGTAGTTAGAAAATAGTGTATCTTCTTTTTATATTTTAATATGAAACTCATCGTCTAAATGCTCCTAAATTAAACTGAATTCCACTTGGTCAACTTAAGTGTAACTTTACTACACACACGTCAGTGGGTGTGTATGCAGTGGCATCTCTATACCTTTTCAAGCACTCCTTCAGATTTGTAGTGTCCAGTTGGGGTGAAATGATTTCTCCCTGAATTTCTGTTTTTTTTTTTTTTTTTAAAGAGGTATGACATAAAACACACACAATGTTTAAATCAGTGCTGCACCTGAAACAGCAGATGTATTAGAAAATCCTTGGATCAATGGGTGTGATGGGAATTGAAGTTTTGGCCTTTAGAGGTAATGTGACCCCACCCCGACCCTCAACATCTAAGCCGGGTATTCACATGCATTCAAACTGATTACATTCCGGTAATGAGGTTCTTTTGTATGGATGTAGCGGATTAAGTGGATAATATGATCTTACATTGCAACTGTGGCTTGTTTTTCCTCGCCAGTCCTCCACAGTATTTCAGCCGCCGCTAAAATGAGACACTTTCTTCTGGTAGTGTTGGAAGGTCTTAACCTCCTGAGAACAAAGTGGCATTTGAGTGAAAAGCAGGTCGTGTGGGGTTATAATACTGTTACTACCAAATGCAGAGGTCAATACTTAACAGTAGCTACAAAGCATGCCTTGATGTGAATTAATGGCTGTAAAAAGCATCCAAGTGATTACAGTAGGGCATTCAGCGGTTAACATTATGGCTCAAAGCTCTGATTCGAGGGATAACGTACTGAAGGCCTATATTTCTGCATTCAGTGTTTTCAAACAGCAGTTTCTTTAGAACAAAGGCTTGGAAGGATGCCAGAACTCCACAAGGACCACCCTAGAAAATAAATACACAGAGTGCATAATACCGCTTAGCAATAAATCATGTAAAAATCAGTTTTCAGGATCACTGAAATGTAGCAGGATGGCACAGTTAAGACAACCTTTTTCTGCACAATTCCGTATCTCAGGTCATGTGTTTCTGAGAATGTGAAACCCTGATTCCTCCATTCAACACTGAAACAATTTAGGCTGGAACCAAGAAGAACAGCTTTCAATTCCTGGAGGAAAACAAAAACAGAAAACAGAAAATAAACAAAAATCAAAGGCAACCACAAAAACTCTGGTGTAAATCACCAACCATGGCGGTGTGTTGGTCCATTGGGTAGCCTGCATAGCTGGGCTCTGCGACGGTTTGCTGAAAGAACACTTTGGAGAGTTCTCGCAGCTCGTCATCATCATCAATGTCATCTGTAAATTGATTAACAACACCATCAACTTTTACAGATACAAGGCAACAAGTTAAAAAAAAAATGAAGCGGCCAAAGATGCGGCCTCTTTTCTTACAGTACTGACCTAAAACCATCTCAGACACTTCCAAGTCAGCCACATTCGGCCTGGTCAAAGACTTCACTCTAAGAAACAGACACAATGTACATAAACTTAAAAAGAAAACTTGGTAGGAAAATCATTTCGACAGTAAAAAACTGAAGTATCTACAGAATCACTACTGTTAGAAGCCTAAAGCCATTTACTTTGTAGTCTTCCGTATGTCTTGTCGCACTTTTTCAAAGCTGTTTCCCCTCTGCATTCTCTCTGGTGCACTCCATAACTGCCAATGCCCTTCTACGCAGTCAGCTGAGCTTATTTCAGTTTGGCAGCTTTCTGGGCTTTTTTGATGTTCGCCAGCCACTAAAACATCCCTAGACTTCCTGTTTTCTTCCTCTTTTCCGAGCAGCGGCTGGGGCCCTTCGAGCCTTCGATTCTGCCTTTTTTTGTTTGATTCCTAAAAGGAAAAACACAAGTGATGGAACAGGGTATGATGAATATGAGTAATATAATGAGTATGGGATCAATATGTTTCTAAGAACTGCATCAGTAGTCCAGTACCTGAGGTGTGCTAGCTATTGGTGCAGCCATCATGCCACGTCTAATTCGATTAGTTCTGCTCTTTTGGGTGCTCTCAGTGATGGCCTTTTTTTCTGGTTCTCTTCTGAGGAAGTGTTCATTATCGTGGAGGGAAGCCACCAGTGGCTGGCCTTTTTGTTCTTCTAAGTCATAAGCCCAGAAACCTGTTTGATTTTGACTGGACAGTGTGTCTGTTTCAGGGAATAATGATGAACATATAGGCTTAGAAGGGCAGATGTCTCCTATATCAGACCTGTAGGAGAGGGGAATCCCATATATTTAAACAAATTTTCAAAAAGTCGAATAGCCCAAAATAATTAATCAAATACGAAACTGGAAATACCTTAATTTGAAGGGTTTGCTAATAACAAAAGATGTTGTGCTATCCTCTGTCTTCGTGTCCTTCATCACTGTTTGTGGTTCTGCAGGAGGATTAGCAATGGAGCTCATAGTTGGAGCAAACTGCGCGGGATCACTTTCATTGCTGGTGATCTTGTCCTTCTTAAGGCCTTCGATGTGATGCTTTACAATAATCTCCAATAAAGTTTTCAGGGGGGAGTTCTGAGCCTGCAACAACAGAGCAGTCAGCAACAGGCTTTAAAAATATATATATATATGTTATTCACATCACAGCAGCCAACCTCTGGCTGAAAGACTTACTTTATTTTTTCTATAGAGACCCTCCATGTGTAGAATCTGCCTCAAGTGTGATCTGTTGTTGATACTGGCCTCTGTGCGTGGGTGCTCCTCATCCATACAGGCAATCGTCCTCTTGAGTCCCTGCGCATCAACAGTGTTTTACATCATATTCTGTGACACTGAAAAAAGATAGCTCGGATCTTTTGAAGCGGGGTTATATGAGGTGGGCTACTCATCCAAAGTCAGTGCATTACTTACATTACGTTGCGGCCCCCAGTTGAGGAAAACAAACAGGAGTATGGCCATGGGAGCAAAGCAATATACTGTATTGATATGGACGGGGCAGCACCCTACGTATTTTAGCCAACTTAAACAATGGCCCACCTAAAAAAATATGTTCAAGTGTGCGCTGTATTTAGATTGTTTCCCTTTCCGATGGGGAACAGAACCTCTTATCTATACTCTCTTCAAAGCCACCAGACTTCTTTGACAAAACTGTAGGTTTACCTCGCAGAACATTGTTGCTGGTCGTCCTTGCTCTGCCAGGTAAAATGACTGTTTTTGTCAATGGAATCTGGCTTCGAAGAGAGCATAGATAGCAAGGTAAAGCGGTGAAAATACTCTAAATATACCATAGAGTTTAACTGATATTCTTTCTTTTTTTTTAGGTGAAACTGTCTGTTTATCCAAAGTGGGGGCGTTCCGACCACCATTTACTGTACTGACTATGGATATACAGTCATACAACCCCCACTTCATATCCGAACTATCCCTTTAACATGGCCATGTCCGTGGCTGGTTATTAAAAATAGTAACGTGTTGGTAGCAGCTATGAAATGTGACCACCATCCTTCCTAACCAGGGTCACACATTGTGCCTGTTGTGACAGCAGAAGCTGGTTTGGGAGTCAATACTCATGTGTCACACCTGAATAAGCTAAACTACCATTGGGGGCTAATGCTAGCTAGCTAGCTGTGGTAACGGTTTGCAGTCCTGAGCCCGTCCACCACCGTTGTTAGCTAACTTACCTTTCGATTCAGAAATTCCCGTACAACGGACGAAGACACCTCTTCAACTGAAACGGTCATGGTGATGAACAGCCGGGCTGTGGTGGCCTTCTTCTACCATGGGAACTCAACAAGAAGCTGCTCTGACACTAGCCGTTAGCTAACCGTCTAGTGAAGCATAACAAGGCTGCGGGATGTGGCCACAACCTGGACCTCTCAGAGACCGTCCATGTGTGCAACACATTTGTGGAACTGCGCGTGTCTTTCAGAGCTGTTGTCTGGCAATGTACGTTACCATGGCGATACCATGCGCATTAAGTTGTTGTTCTTCTTCTGTAGTTTTTAACGGCAGCTTGCATTCTTAATGGCGCACTACTGCCATCTTCTGGAGTTAGTTAACTCCTACAGTGTCCGGCAGGTCAGATTTTACAGCAGCTTCTGTCCAGTGCAGTATGAACTCTGTCGCCTCTAAATTCTCAGTAAGTTTTGAGCAACTTCTTCTCAAGGAATTTGAGAAGAAAAACGTTTGATTAATTACAACTTCATCAGGAAATCATATGAAAACAACACAAACACACACACACTGGTGTGAAACAAAATATTATCTTGATTAGCAATAAGGCTATCAAGATAATTAACGACTATTTTCATTATTGATTAATCTGCTGATTATTTGCTAGATGTATCGATTAATTGTTTGGTCTATAAAATGTTAGAAGTAGTCAAAAAGGTTCATCCCAGTTGCTCAAAGTCCAAGGTGATGTCTTGAAATGTCTTGTTTTCGTCAGTCCAAAACCCAAAGATATTCAGTTTATTCAGATATTCTGTATGTCCCAGTGCATCACGTGACATGAGGTTACAACTTTGGCCACTTTGATAAAATCTCCTGCAGCTCATACCTGCTGTCCCTGGGGCTGGTCTCCCATGGCCCGTCACTTTAGGTTTGTGTGAATTCAAGTCTTCCCCATGCAACAGTTAAAGACACCACAAAAATGTTGTTATTTTTGTTCATTTTATTAAAACATTTTCATTTATAATATATGACAAATATTCAGGCTAGCCTATATTTATTTTTCATTATCAAACCATAAAATGGTCACCTACTGTCCAGCACAACTGAATTATGACAACTGTATCAAGAGTATAACATTTAACTCAAAAAGAAAAAGGAGGGTTGGTGCATGAAAAATCAAGATGCGAATCCTTTTTATTTTTTTAGATTGCTGCTGTTTAAAAACATTTAATCTGAACCTAAAGAGCTTCATTGAAAATCACGACGTACATGTCAGTTCTAATTGTTTTGTTCCTGCAATACCTTTGTCGGCAGATCTTCAACGTGGATATCCTATTAAGTGATTATTAAGTGATGTTCCCCCTTGATATACTGTAATACCAGGCAAGTATCACAATACCATTTACTAATATGGTAAGAGTACAGAAAACGGATTAATATTGCTGAAGTTGTTGAGCAGTAGTAGAATACCCAAATCAGAATTTTACTGATACTTACTGATTTTACTCTTTTTTTTTACATTTTAATGCCTGAAACATAATGTTTGCATGTCTGAACTATAAAGTGTGATATTTACAATACAGTACTGTGATACTTCAAAATTGCTGGTGTCACAAATATCGCAAGGGCCCCGCAGAAAAGATAACCCTCGGCATGGGAACAAGAATCATGTCTGTTTTGGCACAGGTATCATCCTACTCTATAGGGAGTGCAGCTTTACAAACGTAAACAACATGTTGCATTTTTTTTTTTGTGTGTCGTGTATCCCTCCCTTAGGAATGCCAAGCATACTGCTATTTTCTTCCCTCTGCTGTTTGACCATACTATGAGGGACGAAGTTTTTACAAAAGGAGTGAGAGACAACAGGGAAAGTTTCCAGAACATGGAAGGGCATCAGTAGTCATAAGCTGCAAGAAAGAAACAGAAGAGCAGTTATCCACATCTGCCTGAGATCGCGAGGAAGAAGAGCATGCGATCCACTTCATAGAGAGAGGTTGAAATCCAGATAGGAGGCATCATGCAGGCATGCAATCACACCAAGGTGGTCTTACTTTCTATTGTGAGGATGCAGGTACTTGCTGCTGTGCCTCTGCTGTTCACAGCCTTGCACATGTACTCTCCCTCGTCCTCTGGGAAGGTCTCGGGCAGGTAGAGGCAGGACGTCTCTCCTCTCTCTATATACTGATAGTCCTCACAGTCCTGGAGCATCTCTCCCTCAAACCACCAGGTCACCTCCGGCTTGGGCTCCCCGGTGATCTTAACAGTGAACCGAACTGGCTCCGAGTCCACCACTGATTGGTTTTTAAGGGGCTTCTTAAACCACGGAGCCCCAGATCTGGCATGATCCTCCTCGTCTTCATAGGCCGCCGAGCCGTTGATGATGCTACCCTCGTCCTCCACATCATCCTCCTTCTTCTGCAAACAGAAGACGAAAAAAATCACAAACTGTTTTCATGGTCAAAGTGACCTTAAACCAAACTCTTGCTATGTTCTCAAGCACAAGGAAGGATTTTGCATATATGGTCATGAACATGGAAGATTTACTTTTTGGAGGGCAGCGTCAATCTCTTGCTGCTCAAACTGCATCCTCTGCAGCTTCTGCTCCTCTATCCTCCTCCTCTCCTCGTCCTCTCTGGCTTTGGCCATTTGTTGAAATCTGGCTTTCATATCCACTTTCTGTTTAAATGGTGACTCCTCGGCCCTCGCTGGAGTTGTTTCTCCTCCCTCATCCTCCTGAAAACACAGTAGTTATAATATGTGATACTTAGATAATCCCCCATTGATATAAAAACCAATTGAAGGAGGTACAACATACAAACATTTTTTTCCCTAATTTGAACAAATCAGACTCAGAAATGTTGTTGGTGGCTTCTTGAATTACTGATCTCTTTATGGAAAATTCACATCCCTGTATTATCTTACCTCCTGGAACCTCTCAGTTTCTCTCTCTTTAATTTCATCATCAACGGCCTTCCTCCGCGCTCTCTCCATGTCAATCTTTTTCTGAATTTCCTCTTCAGTCAGCTGCTTGATCTTCTCAAACTTGGACTTGAGGTTCTTGGCCTGGATGGAGCCAGTTCTCTTGAGCTTGGTCAGTTCCTCGTACTCTTTGCTTACAACATCCGAGCTTTCGTTCACTACATCCTGTGAGACAGAAGCCGATTTATTTTTGCATATTGGTGAGGACTCCGTTAATAATGGAAAAAGTAACCACAATGCTGAATGGAAAAAAAAGATGACGTTACATTTGTCGTTGCATGAAGATATCTCGATTTTATAGGAGTTTAAAAGATGTAAGGACTGTATTGTCAAGCATAATTGGCTGATAAAATGATACAGTAATCCTATGTGTTGGACATGTTCTGCAGAAGTTTACATCCATTCCAAACTGACCTGGCCCATCTCTTGTCTGAGTTGTTCATATTCCTGCTTCTCCTGCTCCATTTTCTTTTTGCGTTCCTCTGCCTTGCGTGTCCTCTCAGCCTCCTCCTTCCCTTTCAGTAGCTCTTCAAAGTTCATCTCCAGTTTTCTAGGGTGCAGTGCTTCCTGAGATTCACTCTTCACCATCTCTCCTTCCTCATCTAGTACCTATACACACAAGTACACGCAAAGAAAGATGTTTCTGTACGGGAGTGAAGTAACGGACTGCATCGGGTCGTACGTCCATAACAGAGCAAAACCACAGAGTTAAGTCCAACTACTTACCCAATATTAAATAATGGGAAAAAAAACAGCAAGCACTAAGCAGGAGCCTCTTATTGTTGCACATAACATTTAAAAACAACATGCACCATCATCATCTGTAGACCTTTGTGCCCTTGTCCTAACATGGAATTCATTCATAATAGAATACTCTAGGAATAACTGTTGTTTCTTCCTACTTATCTGGGGAAAATGTCTCATCTCCATATGTAGACTTTTCCTGATCCAGGCCATGGCTCTTAAAGATATTATTTGGACAAGGGAACAGCAGGTGTACCATTTGAGCCCATCAGAATGATCTAGACTTTAATCCTCATCCGAGTCAGTGTAAAAAGTCAAAATAGGCGATGGCTTGATGTAGGCCAAAATTGATTGGGTCATAACTGATATTTGTTTATGACATACATAACATTCATTAAGCGTTAAGTATGTGCTGTTTGTATGTGTTTTGGGCAGTGTCATGTTTTGTCATAGCACAGGTTTCCAGGGAAAGCTCAGCAACTCAACAGCACAGCAGCAGCAAATTAAGTCAAAGCAAGAACTGAAAATTACCATGTTCTGTTAATCATCAGCAAAATACACACATATTTGGCCACTGAGCGATGTAGACTTACCATGCTCTTACGGGCCTCAGCAAAGAGCCTCTTTTCCTCTTCCAGTCTCCTCTTGGCCTCCTCCTCTGCCTTCTTCTGCTCCTCCTCTCTTCTCTGGCGTTCCAGATCCTCAAAACTGGCGCATATCTTCCCGGGCTTACTGCCCTCGAGGTTCACTAAGGCCATCAGCACCTCATCATCCTCATCTACAAGCTGAGTAATTACACAAGGTAAGCTTTGAGTAGATAAGGAGTGGCTGTTGGTGCAATCATCTATAGCCAGTTTCATGTAACCTTTCAAGATGAGGCTCATCTTATTTCTCTGAGAAAGTTTGCACTAAGGACCGCTATCTGTCCGCTATAATATATCGCTACAGTCGGCAGCAAGTTAGCTTAGTTTATAACAAAGACTGGAAACAGCACAGTAACACAAAACACTTATCTCCACCTCTAAACTCTAAAGCTAGGAAACCGAAGTGCAAAAATGATCAATTGCCAGCCCACCAGCGCAGATTCAAGGAAGTTGCTCAATCAATTTTGTGCAGAGTGTCAATAAATAAGCTTTAGAGGTGCTGGTAGATGGATTTTGTTACCTTTAGAAAGAGCCAGGCTAGCTCTTTACCCCTGTTTCCAGTGTTTATGCTAAGCTAAGCTAACTGGCTGTTGCCATATATTTTATTTTACAGATATAGTGGTATCAATCTTCTCAACTAACTCTCCACCGGAAAGCGAAAGAGCGTATTTCCCTAAATGTGTTACTTTTCCGTCAAGGCAAAATCAGGTCTAAAGTAGATTTAAATTAGACTGGTATATCCACCAGATATGTCTACAAACTGAGATGCGCTGCAAGAGAACTGAATCCCATGTTTATCTATGGGAAGCATACTGACCATGCTCTTCCTGGCTTCAGCGAAAGCTCTTCTCTCCTCCTCCATTCGTCTCTTGTACCCTTCCTCTGCTTTCTTGCGCTCTTCTTCTACTCTCTGCCTTTCCACCTCTTCAAAACTCAACCTCAGTTTTCCAGGCCGGTACTCCTCCTTGTCTTCCTGAGCTGCCTGAGTGTCCTCCTCGTCTTCTCCCTGATAACACGTGGACGTATTACAAGCACTTATATTAACAGTTCAAACATCAAGAGGCTACAAAAAAATTTGTAGGCAGTTTGTGAGGTGTAAATGGAAATACTCGGTACTTGTTGGAAAATAATAATACATCAAGTCTAATGTTTGAGGCAATCACAGCAGAAATTATATTTGTGTGATATTGCTGCTCGTCAGCATCAGGATACAAGGGTGTACGAATATATAATGTTTTATAAAATGTGCAACTCTCCATTGAAATGAATATTACGTTTTGAAGTTTTGTTTACCATTCCCAGCCTTGCTTCTTCGAAAGCTTTCTTCTCATCTAGCAGGCGGCGCTTGGCTTCCTCCTCCGCCTGCTTCTTCCTGTGCTCCTGCCTTTCTTTCTCCAGCTCTTCAAATGTCATCTTCAGCTTTCCAGGAGTCACCAGCGCCCTCTCTGAAGGCTTCTCCTCTTCATCCTAAATCCAAATGAGAGTGAGAATGCAGTAAACATTGTTTACATGTGATCCACAATCATTAGGGTTGTAAAAAACCCAAAACAAGATTCTATTTAAAGTTAACAATAGAGTTTATTTCTTCATATTCCTACCTGTTCAACAACCGAGCGTCGCTTGGCGTCCCTGAAGGAGCGTCTGTTTTCATCGTACCGTCTTATCTTCTCTTCCTCTGCCTTCTTCATCACTTCCTCCTCTCGATTCTTCTCCATGTCTTCAAAGTTCACCTTGATTCTGCCCGGAGGTCGTGACGACTTCGCTGGAACCACCCGTACCAGGATTGTGTCATCCCCTTCCTAAAAGGTGTTTGATAATATAGGATTATCCGAGGTTTTACAAAGGCACAAAGTAAAGTAATTTAGGAGTGGAAAGTAACTAGGATAACTACTGTATTTAAGTACAACTGAGGTTCTTGTACTTGAGTATCTCCACTGTATTGTATGCTACTTTGTACTTCTACTCCACTTTGAAAATGAATGTGCAAAAGGAGTATCTTACTTTTTATACTTTTATATACTTTTATACATTTTGCAGATAATTCTTTTACTTAAGCAGAATTGTAAACGCATGACTTACAGTGTACTTAGAATGGACTTTCTTTTACATTGTTATAGTGATACTTTGTACTGGATCGTAATACTTTTATAACCACTCAGGCTTGAACTCTTCTAGACGGCGTGACACACTAACTATTCAGTGGTACCCACACACACACACACACACACACACACACACACACACACACACACACAGACTGGGAATAAGAGCATGTGGGTGGGTCAGGGCCAACTCTATTGGCCTAATGTCGCCATTTGCAGTAGGTCAGGGTATGGGTGTCAGTCTTAGATAGCAGGGTCTAATTTAGTCACAGTGAGGAGGTCTAGAGCTACTTTGGTCACTGGGATGTGTGGGAAACAGTTGCCAGTCATATGCTGTCTACACCTGGCAGTGCTGTTCCAGTTGTTTCCAGAACACCAAGTCAGTGCTTCCTTATATTCAAACAGGATCATTTTAATTGTGAAATGTAATTCTCTATTTCTGATCAAAGATCTAAAGCATGATTCTGTTTATTCATAAAAGTGGCAGCAAAGAAAATAGTAAGGGGGAAAGCTAAATAAATAAATGCGAATGCAAATCGCTGTGCGTAACAGGTATGAAGTACTGTAAATGCACATGAAAGCACTCTAGTTCATGTAATTGTAGATGAGTCACCCTTTAGAAGGAACTACACTTGCAGGGCCGTAGCTAGGATTTTAGAATTATGACCGATGCCATTAAAGCGTTACAATTTTATTTCTCAACATGATGGTCTAAAAGCCCTCTCCAAAGCTAACCAGAAATACAACTCTGGTGTAGAAATACTACATCCTGGTGAAAAAAACTTGGCCTAAAGAGTGTGAAATCAGCCTAAATAATGTCTAATGTTTATAATTGAAGAATGTATTTCCCGCAAATTTTCTAAAATCCTGAAACTTCCCCCAAAAGATACAACATGACCTCAGAGTCCTCAGTTAGCTACAACCCTTATCTTAGCAGAGTAGTAAAGACATATTCAAAATAAAAAAGCTTAATATAATCTATATTGTTACCACAGAGTCCTGTTAAAATGTTTGTATAGCTGTTAAACATACACAGACATGTTACCATTTGACTGTTTGACCGTACTAGAGAAGAATTACAGCAAAGAAGTAGCCGGTAATTGCCTGTAATTGCTTATCTGGCACAAGAATATTATGTAACCATTCCCAAGAACTGCAGTGTCTAAAGGAATAATAAGCCTTATCTGTTCTCTGCTGATTGGAAATATTCATTTCATCTACAAAACATAATTTTTTACATCAAGTCTTAAACCGTAAAAGATTAAATAGAGGCTACCAATCGACCACAAGTTCTCATGCTGGTCATGTCAACAATGCTACTGGTGGTTTAAGACCTATATCCAGCATCTGCCAACTGTTTGGATCTCAAGTACCACTTAAAATAACTCATCCGAGTGGCAGCTGAGGATTACCTGAATCGTTACAGATACAAGAACGCCATTCTCATCAGTAAGGCAGCGCTTAAACATCTAGACAAGCTGTCCCACTTCCCACCAAGAAAAGGATTTCAAGCCAGGTTTGCTTACCTCAGCTGCTTTCTTAGCCAATTCTTTCTTTATTTTGGCTTTTTCGCTGTTGTCCTGGGCTTCCCTCTTCTTCCTCTCCCCTTCCATCCTCTTCCTCTCTTCCTCTTGTCTTTGTTTTTCCATGACTGCAAACTTCCCCTTCACACTACCTGAGGATTTCACAGAGCACAAGGCCTTCAGCCTCTTCTTCACCCAGATCTCTCGCTGAATATCCATCTTTCCTTTGTGTGTCTTACCTGTGATTTTGGGGACGTAGGATTTTTCTACCTTTACTGTCTTCACCTCTTCTTCCTCATCACTGGACGCGAGTAGTTCTTTTATCTGTGGGCGGATCAGATGGAGAGCTGTGGTGAGGTTACAGTTTAGCTGGGATCATCTCCTTTGCCACTCAGGAACCATGCTGGTCCCAGCAAGAACAAGGGCCTAATCCCTACTAATAGCCAGGTCATGTGACCTGCCAGTGGGCCTCTGATTGGGCCGTGGTGTTGTCGCACAGGCAGGAGATGAGCATACGTGCCCAAGCTTGGCCAGCTATGGCAAGGCTGTAAACAGGAAGGTTGTTCTGTCTGATAATCCACTCACATAACACCGTATCACTGCGTTTATTTCACCACACTCGATCAAAAAGAAAGCTGTCTTCACCTAGAATTAATCTCTCACGTTCCCCTTTAATGTATGACGTATGATGTTAATTTGTACATAGATTTGTAGATTCTCAGTCACTAAAATATTTCCTCCACACTGTATGTCATATACACAGGTATATTCTCTGTTTCTTCTGATGAAATATCAAAATCCAAGACACTATATTTTCATGGCTTACTATTACATACATTGAAAATATTTAGATGTGTACATAATTTAATATTAGAGCACCAGCTAATTTATATTTATTTAATATTGATTAATCTGTCTATTGTTTAAGGATTGGCTGATGAATTGATTATTCGATAAAATGCCAGAATATAGCCTCGTGATGTCTTCAAATGTCTTGTTTTGTTCCGACCAACAGTCCAAACCCCATTGATATTCAGTTTACGATTATATAAAACAGAGAAAAGCAATCTTTAAGAAGATGGAACCAAATATTTGCTGTTTTTCCTTGAAAATTTCCCTAAAAAATGTTTCTATTGTCAAATTGTTGAAAGGTAAAAGTGTATTTCAACCAATTTAGTAATGCACTCCAGATTGACAGATTAATTGCCGCCTACATTGCCCAAAATTCAACTTGACCACTGACAGTTCTGTCAGAGATTCACTTCAGCCCAGTTATGCTCCTTGTGTAAAATAGTTTGAGCAGTGTCGGTGGAGTTCCCCTTTATATTTTGTAATTTGACTATTTGAATAATCAACTACTTGTTTCAGCACTATTTTACATACTTTTTTCTCTAATTCTGCCTAGTATATTTGGTATGTGTAAAATTTGTGAATTCATCTAAAGTTAGTTCAGTTAGCCTGAAGATGCTGCACAACATGCGTTTATAACTATGGAGGAAGTATTAAAGAATCATTTAGTGTTCTTTGTGCACATTATTAGGGTTAAAATGCCAATACTATTTAACATTTGTATTTTAAATTACCCTTTGAAGTGAGGTACAAATCAAAGTCGACTATACATATCACAATAATTCTGAATTGGTTAATTCTATAAAACACTGTGTGGTGTACAGAAGACAGCGAGTTCTCACTCAAACTGGCAGGCCGTCATGCCTCATCATGCCATGCCGGTCACGGTCGGAGGTTAGTTAGTGTCTGTCTTTGACCTGCTGCTTCCTGCGGTTATACTCTCTCTCCTTGACGTATTGATCCTTCCTCTTCTGCTGCTCGTCCTTGTTCCTCTTCCTGCTGCGCTCCTCCCTGGCCTTCTGCATGGCCTCAAACTTGCCCGTCACCTCCCCCTTATCTTTGTTCAGCTTTGGCACGTAACTTCTGGCCACTGGCTTTCTGGATCGGAGGAGTCTCTGTGGTTGGGCAGTGAAAGGGCAGATGAAATTATTTGTGCAGTCGGGGTGAATGGTCTCTGTTCAGGGCAATATCCACATGGACAAGAATCACATCATCCACAAACATGAATCTCATCACTTGTGATCCTAAATTGCTTACTCACCTCTTTCTTAAGCACCAAATCGGAAATATTCAGATCTTCATTTGTGTCAAGTTCTCCATCCTCCTTCGTCTCCGTGTCCTGCTCTACACCGTTAACGGCCTCTGAGCTTTCATTTCTCTCATCGGCTGTGTCGTTTTCTTTGTGATCCACACCGTTCATATGTGTCTTGTCGGTCTCGTCGCTTTCTTCTTCATCCATGTCGCAAGGCTCTTTGTCCTCTGCGTGTGACGTCTCCTCACTTTTCTCCTCGGCTGTGTCGTCTTCATCAACCACCGCATCATCTTCCTCGTGTGTCGTATTGTCTTCCTTGTTTTCCGTGTCGCTCATGTTGAGTTCACTTTCATTCGTGACATCATCCATGTCGTGGGCGAGTACAGCCGCAACCTGCGCCACCTCGGTCATGTTTGTACCACAATGACAAGTTGACAAACAGGCTCTGTTCAAATGTTACCTGCGAATCAAAACGGAGCCTTCAAAGGTGAACTTTCTTGCTACATAATGCACAAGTGATTCATTGCCAATATTCTCTACACATCACAAAAGTTAAGTATGCAACAGAAGTTTGACCATATGACATAAACAATCACATTTTCATTGAATTATCAGATGTGTTTCTTTTTAGATACAGTGTTTATGCCCCTTGCAAGTTATTAATTGTCTTAAAAGACAAAACTTCAAATAAATGCATCTGTAAAATACAATTGCTAATACATCTTACATCGTCTTTATTATTTCACCGCAGGATGTAACAAGAGCATTCATTGGCTAACACCTGAATTTGTCTGTGGTCAGTGCCTGCCTTTGTACATCATTTAAACAATCAAAAATGTATTAATTGTAGTTCATTTAGAATTCTGCAATATCATTATGTTCCTAATCTGGTGCTGGGGTTTAAATGTGCAACAGGCACTTATTGACTACAAAGTTAGGGGCAATGAAAGCTGCTCCACTTCCCAGTATGCTGAGAAAGAGTGCAACCGAAGCGTGACCTCTATTTATAGCCCACTTGTGGGTCCAGGACATGTGATCATTGCTATTTCTGAAGAGTGATAGGCAGTTGGACAGAGCTCAAGGTGGCACCCACATGTCGCCCCACAGACCCTTGACAAAATGGCCAGACAAAGAGACAACTGGATGAACGAGAGCTGTTTGGACCGTTAGTCATCAACACTAAAAACTGTTGCTGTTTATCGTCATAATGCTGCTGATCAGGAGCTTGAGCATTTCAGCGGTGAACGGAAATTAAGTGGGAATGTAGAATTGTGTGCCACTGTGTAGCTTATATTTCCCATTTCACATAGATTTTTACATTTCTAATCAGTCTAATCAGCCAACACTTTATCCACCTTGAAATGCGACCACAGTGTGTGTTCAAGTAAAAATGATTGACCCCATTGAGAATTTAAAAGTCTTCTAACCAGCTTTGCAACATTACGCAGAATACAAATAGCCCTTTACTTGCATTTCCTGATTTAGCACAGTTGCAAGGAGTCCGCGTGTCTATTAATGGTTCACAAATGGGGCTGAGTTTGTGCAATTAGAATCACAATAAAAATGCTAGTTAATTCCCAGGCCAGAACATCAGATTTCATATTCCTTGTTACTTTGCTAAATGTTCATTATGAAAGGTTTCTTATTGATCATGCTCATTTGAATTGCCCTCATCTCCCAAACTCAATCCCAGAAACAGGGAGGTGAATGTATGACACAAACACAAACTGACAACTGTTTCCGATCCTCTCCTGCCATTTTAAAGCCGCAGCCTGTGAGAATGTTTCTTCTGTTGTGCATTGATGACTCAGAATATACAACATTATCTTTTACAAAAAGTTCTTTGTGACTTGAAAGACAATAATAAGAATTTGGGCTGATGTTGAAAATGTTAGCTACTATGTGCAAAAATATCTACTAATCTGTTGGTTAACATCTCTCTCATAAATCTTCTAATCGAATGTTTGACTGACTCAATGTCACATAAATCAAAATTGAACTAAAAGAAAATCCAGGTAGAGTACAAACTTTATGGTTTGGCTGGTGTTGTCCTATTTCTGTACTCAGCTGGCACACTATATCAGTGTGTGTTGTAAAAAATTTAAAAAATGAGTTTGACACATATACAGATAGATTAATGTGTTACTGTATCACACCTACTGCAGTCTATCAGATGTATTGTGTTTCTGTCCCTGTATCTCTGATCACATAGTGTGGACGTGCATTGTAACTACTACCTGTAACTGGAAGTCACAAGAACAAGTTTATTTACAACTTAAAACACCTGATGTTAGTGATATAATCTAACTGAAGATGTATGCTATCATCTGCTTGAGGCCACTTTTGATTAAACTAATAGCTTTGACCTTGCTACATCATGATTAACGGACCATTTTATGGTTTTACAAACCTCCTCTTGCTACATAATTTATAAAAAAAATGAGAGTTTACCTCTTTAGCTTGCTGTCGTCCTCCTGTTTTTGACTCTCCTTCTTTTTTTTAATCCTTTGGATCGATATAAACCAAAAGAAGTGACACTCCGAGATACGACCCCCGGTGCACCAACTCGACTGGCTGCTGGTTGCCTGTCCGCGAGCCGTTTCCATAAAAGTACCGTTACTTTCTACCGGATACTGCATTCCACGCACGCCTGCCGGAGGCTCAGCTGTTGCCTCGTGCACGCGCGCACACACACCCACTCGGTCTCATCCAGATCATTTGCAGTCGCAGCTGCATAAATACTGTTAATAAGTGTCTTTAAAAATCACAATTAGGTCCTATTATTGTGTTTTAATGGTTAATCTGCAGTGATTTGTTCTACAGATTCACTGTATTTATTCTAATACACAGGTTATTGACTAATGAGGTGATAATGACCTGGGTGATATTTTTATATTCTGTGAAATTACTTTAATATCTTCATGATAGGCAAAATGCAGAGTTTGATAGTGTGTCTGCAATTATAAGGTTTAAGCTATGATTAATAGTCTATGTCTGTAGATATAATACTTCCTACAGTATCATCGTGAAATTCCTATAGGATCGGTTGTTTATTGTTTAGTTGTTGAAGGATTAATTGATGTGCAATTTAGGGCGGTAGTTTTGTGCAGAAACAAGTGTCACTAAAGACCTAATGCATTGTTTATCTGTTGTTTATACCCTCGCCTATCTGTCATGCTATTATCATGCATTTGCCATTTCCTGTTTTTATATTATTGTGTCAGCTATCATTTTTGTTAATCACAATATTTATTATCTTATACATTCTCTTTTTACAAGGAATGGACTACCAAGGTAAGCTGAATTGTCTGGTACAGGAGAAACTGGACACTCTTCTGGTCAGGTCTTTTTGGGATACAATCTAAATGCAGATAGACATTATCATTATTTGCTTTTTGTCCTGTTAGAGCCAAGATTCCCGACTTATCAGCTAAGAGGGCCATCGGCTTTCCCTTTGTTGTTCCCGCCTGACCTGGACATTGCTGTCACTCTGCTATGCAATGACCGTTGGAACTGATATCGTCATGCCAAGAGCCGCAGAAAAACAGTTTTCCAATATTGTCACGTATATTAAATTCCTACATATCATGCATGTTAGGAAATATACAGCATAAACCAATCCCAAAGAGTTCTGATGGGTGACTTTTCCTTTAAACTAAAACGAGAAAGTGTTTCTCTCACTATGGGTGGATGTAAATAGAAACTCTGCAGCAGACACATTTTGTTGCTCTAATGGCTCCATGCACAGCTGCTGACTCACTGACCAAACGGCCGCATGCAGAAAATCCACCAAATACATCCATGGTAAAGTCCCCATTCAAGAATTTTAGGAATGTTATAGAGATTTTTGGCACACCTCTTCTTTGATCGTGCTGTCAGACGCTTTCAGCACTGCCTAAATAATCATTTGTAATAAACTGAAAACCTGGTGTGGCAGACTGTATTAAATGATTCACTTGAAAAGGATAACATGAAACCACTGAAGGTTAAAGGTAAATGTCAGGATAAACAGTGAATGTTACAAATGTCAGCAAAGCTCACTTTGTCCAGTTAGAGGTGATGAGGCTTTGGGAAACCCCCCAACAAGAGGGCCAAAGCTCTGGCTAATACTGTACTTAGAAGTGAAATCTGAGAGCCAGAGCAACATTGGAGGAGAAAGAAATGGGGAAGAATCGGGATTCCTTTAAAGAAAGAACACAATGACTACAGGAAGGTCCTCCCTTACAAAAAGTAACACCTACTGCTGCACAGAATACAACAAACGTGTACAAGAAATAAAAGTCTGGTTGTAACATAATACATAGACTTCCAGCCAATGTACCTCAAGCTCAATCTAGCGTGGAACTTACACTTTATGTTGTTGTATTTCACATGCGTTTTGACACGTCGCGATTACTTTCACGATTTTGTGAGCAAAGATAAATCGAGCCTTTCTTTTAAAGTTACATATGAACATTACAAGAAATGAAGCTGCATGAAATGTTTCACCTGTCTGCACCTTACAGGCTTGTCAGTGTTTTTGGAGGGGCTCTTTTCCCTCTGTCATTAATTCACTTCCTGCTCAGATTAATACAGTCTGTTCTGTGGACGCCGTGGGCAAAGGGGCTCCGGCCTCCTCTGTCCTGAGTCCTGCGGGGCATCAGGGACAACAAGGGGACTGCTTTAAATAGCACCACAGTTGTGGCAACTTATCATCACTGTAAGGACAGCTAACCTGAGTCAGACTGGGCCTTATAGCCTCAGCTGCTGCAGCTCAGCCCCGACACCCCTTTGAATATTTTTGTGGTGGTACAGCCCGCCCCCCCTGCTGAAGCCCTGTTGACTTATTGACTTCAGCAGGTCAAAACTGTATCATGTGCTGGTGGATGCACACCAATGCCACCTGTCTACACCTCTACTGAAACAGTCTCAGCCTATAGTAAATATCAGACCACATTACCAAAAGCACTTATTCTGCGGACAATGACTCCCTCCACTTTTATACAACGATCACGCTGCACAGAAACATAATCATCAGGTGAAATCTTCTCTGACTCTTCTCAGTCTGCTCAATAATGTACATAGCCGATAAGGTGCTACAGCTTCCTGCCCACCAAAACATCCTAATGCCACTGCAATAAAAACTCTTTCTCTTTAATGTCTAACATATATTCCTCAGTCACTCAATCATATCAATCATATCTTTGCTTTGCGCGCTTATTGCAAGATTCAGTGTGTCAGGACTTTCTGTTGCGTTGTTGCTGAGATGTCATGTGTCATGTGTCATGTGATGAACTCTAACACCTTATGATTAGTGCTGGCTGATAATTCAATATGATCATTTATCGTCTTTCAGTTGCCCAGTTGTAGGGTGAACTGATGTTAAAATAGTGCTGCAGAAATGTCTGGCCAGGCCCTTCAAGCTAAACAACTATAGGATATTTTTTACTGTTATTATCTTACACAGAGGACAAGCAAAATACAGTATTTAACATTTGTTTTACCTTACAATTTCTCTGTATCGCCAACATCAGAATATAGGGTAGCTGTTTCTCTCTTGAACTACACGAGCACTGAATACACGTCATCATTTCCCAGCTGTGTCTGCTGAATGCTTAGCTGTTATAATGAGAAAACAAAAGCAAGCCCACCACAGAACAGGTGCCACCTGTAGACAGAGCAGACCACACTCTTACCAAGCTGCTTCAAAGGCACACAGTTAGAGAAAATAGCTTTTTTTTTCTAAAGTAAAACACACAGTAGAAGTAATTTACTTCAATATCATACAGAAGATTACAAAAGCAATATTTAATATGATTTTAAACATTTGACTACAATTCTCTACATGAAAATAATAATTTGGTCCGAAGCTGGTCTGAAATGGTCTAATGCCCCAGTGTCCTTCCTCTGTGCAGTATTCTAAAACCTAATGTCAGCCCTCTCAGCTAACAGGCATTGGCATAAGCAAGACATACCTCTGCATTACTGGCCTGTTGACAACCCTACCAAGAGAGACTGTTAACAGTGGTGTGATCCATGACTGACCACAATCCCTAACAACACCATCAACAAAGATTCCCATATAGATTCCTGTATAAGTGTGCACCACTCAACAGTTGGTCACATGCTCTGGCCTCACGTATAGACTTTCATGTAAATGTTCTTGCCTTCATTTTGCAGAAATCATGGGGGAGGATGCATGTGTTTTGCCCCCTCAAATGTAAAACCAATTAAACCATAATGCACATCTTCCTATAGAGAAACCCATCCAAGTCTCTTTCTCTTATTGTCTGAAGTGTGAGTGCTTGTGCAGAATACGTGGATCTCTCACTGCCCCCTAGTGAAAACACAGACACATGCCTCTGACACAAATCCTGACTTTGCTGTTACAGTATTTAATGATATGTCCTGTTGATCTCTTTGCTAAAAACCCAAATCTGTGACAGGGTAAATCTTATAGCAATACACTTTCAACATTTTGTAGTTTACTTCTCTATTGTTTTAATTCAAAAGGCTGTTCATAGAACAACGTACACTGAACAACTGAAAATTGACTTGATAAGAAAATAAATAGATATTGAGCATCATGGCTATTTCTTCTTTGTACATTTTTTACACATATTTACAGTGTGATTGTCAGTTCATGTCAGCGTGCCAGAACTAATTATCAAGTCATGCAAAATGAATTTAGATCAGGTGATGCATCTCTTCTCATGCAGGCTGTAGACTAACACAATCATGTTAAATATGGCATATGATATTATTGGAGATACACACAGCAAGAGGTGGATGGAGCTTCCTTTAGGATTAGAAAAACTGAGAGCTCATCCTCCTCCATAAGAACAATCTGCATGAAAAGTTGACTTTATAGAGATGCGTGGTTCTCCCAGGACAATAACGGTACAAACATATGATGATCTTACAGAATATGCTGTTTATTAAACTACCCAACAGTATGTAAAGGAATTAAAATTAGAAAAAACCTTAAATATGCAGTAATAATATTAATCTGAAAACATTATATAGCAAAAATACTTTTATGTAAAACAACATTTTACTGCACATTAAGTACTTTTACTTTTCATACTTTAAGTACATATACCCCCTGAATAACACTGAAATTAAAATCAAGCTCTGAGCTGAATATTGATCTGATCTCTGTTACCAAATCTACCCAATAAAGACTGTATGATTACCACACATTCCCCAACACTGACCATGTCCAGGTAAATTATAATATAGGCTATGTTAATACTATTTATTGGTATGGGAACTGGTATTGGCAGAGTATATTTAAGAGCTCCGGTTTGTTAAATGACTCTGTATTTATAGGGAATATGCTATTTTTCGAGGAGACATGTGTTGTTTTTGAGTAGAAATGAGTAAAAAGTAAATGCAGTTCTGCCACATGATTATCAGATGGGCACGGCATGCAGACATGCGCAGTATCGACAGCGTCGATCCAGACGATTTGAACAACTTCCTGGTCCGGGAAAATCTGACATTATCGCGATAGACAGCAGCTCAGCGGCAGGGGCCTGACGTTGGAATGTGAAACTATAAGTTATTAAGTCAAAAACAAATCATTGCCAAACCTCAGCGTAACATTTGAGAAACATCACAGCTCTGCTTGGGACTCAGCTATGGTCCGAGACCTGAGGAATACTCATAACATATGGTAAGTTTTATAAAGCCTTCAGTGGCTAACGCTCGCTGATTTTAGCATGCTTAGCTAGCTAATCCATCAACACCCAGGCTTGTGACAGCTGACCAGCCAACAGGACCAAGCTAAGGTTAGCATTAGCCACATTAGCTTGCAGGCAGTTGACGAATTGAGTTAATCTTGTTCACACAGGTGACTTGTTTCGGGGATTGTGTTGCTGGTTTAGTTACGGGTTACATCGGTCAACCCCCCAGGATTGGTAATTTCCTGTCGTAGCCACACAGCACACCGGTGTGGTTGTTTGTTTGAGTGATGCACGGAGGCTAACAGATGCTGATAACTAGCCTGCTAGCTAGCATTGGTATGTCGTCGTTGCTTGGTGCAACAGTATGGCTAAACAAACAACAACACTCTCACAGGCACCTTGCTAGCAATCGTGTGCTAACGTGAATGGATCCCAGTAACGCCGGCGTGTTTTCTCTGTGTTCGTGTGTTATTTTAAGGCTGTTTCACCTGTCTTGGTGGATACATTTTTTTGAAAACTCAGGTAGACATGCCCCACAAGACTATGTATTTGATATGTTCGCTGTAATTACTGCTGACACATTTGGGTGTGTGACAACCATTTGGCAGGCCAGCAGTGCTCATAGGATTATCGCAAGCGTTCCTATGACATTTGAGTATTGTCTTCAGTTTCGTCTGTCATTTCTGCATCTTCAGGGGATGAGACGAGATCGGATATTTCAGCATTTGCAGCTCTGGGCTCGTTGACTCTCTGTGCTGGCTCAGGATGGCGCAGGGAGGCTCTCAGCTTGACTACCACATCCTGCAGGACCTCAAGCAGCTTTTCCCAGAGATACCAGAGGGGGTAGTGTCACAGTGCCTTCTGCAGGTATACACACTTACACACACTTTCTTCTGCATATTCTGAAAAAAAAGCTCTTGAGAGTTTGGAAAATGTGTGCAATGTTCACTTGGGTTGAAGGTTTTGTTTTAGGACATCCTGCTATGTTTGCAATACCCGATTACCAACCTCTAATATTATCCTTTATGAGGTGTCCTTATGTGTGATCCACACTGCACGACTGACACCGTTCTCTGTTGCCTTCTCAGAACAACAATAACCTGGATCTTTGCTACCACCTGCTGGCTCAGGAGAGTAACAAATACCTGTATGGAGAGATCCATCACAGTCCAGATGAGGGGCGACTGAGTCGAAACCACATGCTACACATTAGCCTGGGATACCCGGGCGCAGAGGCAAGCAAGACAAATGGAGGAGCAGCAGGAGTAGGGCGCTCTCTTGTGCACAGCACCAGTGACAGTCACATCGAACCCCAGCGGCCCAGCTACCCTGAGCCACTGTCGGCCCCCGCCACCATGGCCCCCTCCCCGGGATACAATCCTTTCTTCATGAACGATCAAAGCCGCTCGGCTAGCACTCCCACTCCTCCACCCTCAATGCAGGGCATGTCTCCCACATACTCCCCTGTCCCGCGTTACACTATGAACCCTATAACTGTCACAATTCCGCAAAGTATACCCAATATTCCACAGGCTCTGCAGATCCCCCCTGGGCACTATGCTAACAACGCCAACACCACCCTGTATATTCGACCCTCACCCTGCCAGAGCCCACAGCCGGCGCCCTGGTCCTCCTCAGGGGCGCCTGTGTATCAGCATCAGCAGTCCCCCTACAGTACTCCCACATACGGCTCGCCTTACAGCTCCCCGCAGCATCAGGTCCAGCCCCAACCACAGCCCCAACCACAACAGCAATATGTCTTCCTCCCTATTAGCTCCCCAACCCTTCCCAGCATGCCCTATCATCACCAGCAACAACCCCAGCAACAGCCAGCTGTTTACAGGCCCTACCACACAAAAAGCTCCCTCAAGAACCAGATAGAGATTACCCTGGAGGGGCCGCGACCTCGCAGCAACTCACCTGTGCACACCCCCCACCCCCAGGGAGCGCTTTACATGGCCACCAGCCCCTCGCCTAGCTCTCCTTCGAGGGGCATCACTATGAGTGGACCTTCGGGCCCGGCATCCTTCCACCCTGGGATATACCTGCAGCATCAGGGCCCTGCGAGGCCTCGGCCTGCCTCCTCGCCTCAACCGGGCCAGTCAGCGTACACCTTCAAAATCAAAGTGTCCCCAGGAGGCCAGGCCCAGAGGCCGCTCAGCTCACCTCCTGTGGCCGAGGCGGAGTCTCTTCTCAACATAGTAGACCAAGGGGAGCACAACGCTGCACCTGCACCCATCCTGCCCATCTCCGCTCTGCCGGGGAACATTGTCAGTCAGTTTCAACATATGCCCCGACGTTCAAGCTCAGGCTCTGATGACTATGCCTACACACAAGGTAGGAGATTCTTGTTTGTTTTTCTAGCACATGCTGTGCATGTGTTTGACTCTGTCACTAGTGTTGACTTTGGATGTATTTTTAGTCACTGATAAGATACCAAAAAAAGCTCATCAAAAATGTTCATGTTCACCTTAATGATTTAAAGGGTTACATTGTAAACCTAAGTCTTACATTTTGAAAGATTTTGGAAGATCCAACTTCTTATTAAGTAATGCACTGCATCTGTGTGTGCTTTCATGGATAGGTGTTCCTACTGTTCCAACTTTATGTTTAAAATTGAGATATTTTTTGAAACTATGACAGAGAAATGAGAAATGATCGTCATTTTGTGGTGTTCAGCTGGGATTTTGTTGGCATAGTTAGCTGAGACTTTCTCCCCAGTCATATAAATTATGTAGTTTTCTGTGACTGCTTTGTGTCCATTTGTCTTCTTTAAAAATTGTTGTTATGCGCTACATACTGTTAAACTTGTGATGGTCAGACTTCTTTAAAGGTCATCGTACTGCAAGTTGGCCTTTAGTTCACAATGTGTCTGTGTTGCAGCCTTTCTAGTGTTCTTTCATGAGATTTGTCAATGAGTTTGTTCAGCCCTTGTACCTCAATGTCATCGTTGGGCTTTTTATATTGGTATGGAGTATTTACAGAGCACTAAAGTGAGAGAAGGTTTTATATACAACTTTGTTTTTTCTTCTTGAATTTCAAGCATTTTGTGTTTTGATGTGTCTCCCTCCAGCTCTCCTGCTCCACCAGCGAGCCAGGATGGAGCGTCTAATGAAGGAGCTGCTGATGGAGAAGCAGAAACTAGAGCACCTGAAGGCCGATGTCAACAACATGGAATATGACGCCCTTCAAAGACGCTTTCGACGAGTCAACTCCACCAGTCTTATACCCAGAGTAAGGACTGAACACAAACGTTGTCTCCTCTTGACAATTTTATGTCACCACAAATCATCTTGTACTTTTTGACAATATTTATTTCACTAGTTATATTTTAGACTCCGTCTTTATCCCAAATTCATGGAGGCTCAGTAGGCTATAGCAGCTACATTGCTACTGACTGACTCTGGGTTTGAACCAGGCTTTGTACTTAGTCATGTGTGCTTTTCAAATTGATCTGAAAAACAATCCAACTTTACTTTACTTCGTATTCCAGGTGCAGCCAAAATGCAGCAATAATATTAAGGCAAATTGCTCTATTGTATCATACACAGTGATGTTTAAAACCATTTCTTACCAGAAAGATGAAGTTTGAAAGGTGGGATAGGGGTTATTTGGGTGTATATGCTTTTTGTCTAACTGGGTTGTGTGTTTGCGCCGGCTACAGCCTGAAGAGATGACTCGATTGCGGAGTCTGAACAGACAGCTTCAGATTGATATCGACTGTACCCTGAAGGAGACGGATCTACTGCAGTCTAGAGGTATACATACACACACACGCACGCACACACATAAATGCACATTCCTACACATAAGCCTTTGAAGTGTGTCTGATTTATTTGAAAGCATTGATCTTGAAAGAGCCAAGCCCAGAAGCAGACAGAGTTGGGTCCAAAGTGATGGATGAGGCTCCGTCACACTGCATACAGATGCAGCGTTCTAAAATGACCGGCCGGTCCATGACAGGACCCGGGCCGAACCAAGGTTGACCCTCAATGGGCCCATTCACAGTGTTTGGCTGGTACGTGATCCTTGTTGATTGCGTAATTGATAACAGCAATGCCTCGATATGCCCCCTAATCACAGTGTGTGGAAATGAGTTGCAGTGCTTTACATATTTACCAGAAGTGTTGTTTTTTGGAAGCTGAAAAAGTCTGACTGGCAGCAGGCTCAAGACTGTGACCAGTTTACGTGCAATCAGCCCCAAAGCCACTGAGCATTTGGGTCGTGGTGTTCCTGAACATTTCTGGAGCATTCTTCCACTTTGTTTCAGTCTCCAGAATGCCTTTTGGCAAACACTGGCCGAGATGTCATGCAAGTTGTTTTTAACACCGGCTTTCTGTTAGCCACTCTTCCATAAAGCTGCGAATGATGAAGCACCCGGGCAGCAGTTGTTATGTATACAATGTGTCTCCTCTGAGCCTTTTGAACGCTGACTTCCCTCACCAGTGCCCCTCTCACACTCTTTGTTTTTGAGGATGGCCTGCCCTGTCAATGAAAAACTTGCAGCAGAACAAGCTGCTGCAAAATAATTGGATTTTCTGGTCGGCCCTTGGAGTTTAAACTTAAGCTTCTTGGGTGCATTGTATTTCTTTCTATGTTAAAATGTTAAGCCATGCATGTTCATGTCTTTGTTGGCAGACAATAAAATGCATGTTAAAAATTAGGGTATCAGATAAGTTCCACGTGTATGCAGCTATTTATTACTGTTCCGGTTATTCACACAGACATTTCTTTTATCTGTTTTCTTTTTTTTCTTTTTGGTGAGGGCTTTGGTTAGGGCTGTGACCAGTTTTTTTTTTTTAGTTTTTTTTATCTCAATAATTCACAGTTGTTGTGCAGAGAAAAGTCGAATGAATGGATGCTGTTATAAGCCTCTGAAAAATGGTGCTAATTGTGGTCTTTGTTGTGACAAACAGCCAATGTAAAAGCGTAATTTGCGTGAGTGATCTGTACGTGCCTCCTGGAGCCACAGCCTCATAAAGCAGCTTATTAAGCTAGAGAACTTTGCTTGCAGAGAATTCCTTCTAGTTGCAAAAATAAATCAGTAAATCAATTTAATCTGCAAGCCTGTAGCTGTTAGGCCTATATTTCATTTTGATGCTGGTAAAACTACGCATTTAAGCAGACAATGAAATTCTATGTTAACAATTGTGCCATAAATCTGATTTGGAAAAAGTGTCCCATTGGCTTTATAAAACCCAAGAAAGAGTTAGCTTCCTCAATTCATGTTTCATTTAACTTTTGAAATGTGTTTCTGCCAGAAACCTTTTTTAGGCTTCATCTCCTGGCAAAATAATTTTTAAAATGTGTGAATAGTGCTTGAATTAAATGTATTTATTGCAGCATTGGTGATTGCCTTAGTGGCGGTTCAGACCAACTTAAGCGCTGCATGAACAAAAAATTTTGCTTCGGGTAAGATGATTAAGCACTGTCCAGGTTGGTCATTTTGAGTAATGGGTTTAAGGCTTTTTGGATGCCAAAACACTGCATGGTGGTTTATAATACTATGAGACAGGATTTTACAACTCAGCAAAGTTATTACAGCAAGTCATTTTTTTTTTTTTTTTTTACCAAACTCTGTCTTAAAGACCCTGAAGTACACATGACAAACTAGTCTAACAGGAATGTGCGTGCACTTGCATGTATTTAATTGGCCAACATAGCGTGAAGCCAGATGATGTTTCATTGCGTTGCTGCAGAAATTGAGCCGGATTCAACTTTTTTGCCTGTTGACCCTGAACTCTGAACACGGCAGTCAGTCAAGAGGCTCAAAGAGAAAAGCTGGAAAGTGGTCAGACTGATTGGATCTCTGCTTGGGATGGACACTTCTTAACACACTTCTGGATCTGGTTTCTGCTTTCCTCCACAGGAAAGTTTGATCCGAAAGCAATGAACAACTTTTATGACAACATTCAGCCCGGTCCGGTTGTGCCGCCGAAACCTGCGAAGAAAGGTGAGAATTTTCCACTTTTCCAAAAATAATAAAAATGAGTCATGAGACATTTTCATAAGGATGTGTGAAGAAGAGACGAAAAATCGATGTTCTATTTAATACTGTTGCCAAGATACGGATTTGATTTTCAATGCAGTCCATTAATCACAAACAGTATTTGTCTTATTTGGCCTCAAGTGCATTGAACATTTGGAAAAAATGTTGTTTGAAAACCGAGACAAAAAGCTGAACTGACTTTGGACTGTGTCGGTCTCAACAAATGTGTTTGCATGAAAACTAGATGAGAAACCTTGCTATTTAGTGAAATCCCATGTCGACCAATATGAATGAATGGTTTAATGCTTGAATGCATGCTGCATGTGTGTGGAGTGACAGCTATGGCTAATTCCCGCCCTGAGTTGATGTCTCTGACATTGTTGCGTCACGCACTTCATGACATGAATAAACAGCCTTTTTGATTCACTGCTTCTCTCTGATTTTGTTAGAAGGGGAGCAGGGCCCCAAGCCAGTGCCGGGGCCCCAGAGGGACGAAGACTTTGAAGGCGCCCATTGGAACTGTGAAAGCTGCACATTTCTCAACCACCCTGCCCTCAACCGCTGTGAACAGTGCGAGATGCCGCGCTACACCTGAGCTTAGCGCTGCACTGTATTGCCCACCCCTGCCCTATCCCCTGCCAATCCTTGGATAGTATAAGCCCCGCCCCTCTGCAGAATCTGTCTAGAGGTCTTCCCCTGTCAATCAATATATAAGCCCCTCTTACCTGCTGAGGAAGAGCCACAATCCCTCTCTGCCCACTTGTCCTGCTCCCATCTGCTACTCCTGTGCACTTTGATCCTTTTTATTTCCATTGGAGGATGATGATTCTTATTCAGGACAGTTGGAGACTCTTCTCATGGCAAATGTTTAAAAAAGGGACTGACACGCAACAACTCTGGCAGTTAGTGGGTCGGGGCTTCAGAAAGGTCAAAGGGATTGAGGATTGAGGAGGAGCTATGGTTTACCTAGAGAACATTCCCCGCAGAAAGAGTGACTGCCCTGTTTACACAACTGCGCCCATTCCTGAACTCAAAATGGAGGCACTTCCACTTTAATCTAGGACCTGTAACTCCCGCTCTGACAGTGGAACAATGAAAGCAATGGTATATACATTCTGACTAATGCGAAATGTAGACTGTACACTGTATCTGGCTCTGTATTAGAGCTAATTTCACTGAAGGAAGAACACTAAAGACATTTGCATATGAGTATATTCCTGGTACTTTTATGCATATTATGCCACCCTGTATTACGTGTTCAGAAGATGTTGATTTCCTGTGCAAATGCCTCAACTTGCTGTACTTAATAAAGGAGCTGATTCTATGTGACTTGACCACGCACAGCTGGCATGTCGGCATAGTTTTTTTTTAAATAATTCACAGATTTATTTTCTCAAATGAACCAAACACACTTTTTTTTTTTTTTTTTTCTTTTTCCAGTACATGTTTATTATGTTATAAATCAAAGCAGTGGGAATCAGAAACACAGCAGCAAATGCTAGTGGCATGCACACGCACACACACTTACTTGTATTGCAAGATTGAGTTGGAGAAGTTTCTAACCACGGCGACTGAGGTTTTAGAAGACGGGTTGTTACCAGTGCAGCTCTTCTTCCGCCACAAATCATCTGTCGTGATTGCACTGTCCTTCAGGTTTGAAACGTTCCATTTTCTACTTGATCCCATTGTCCTCTTAACACTACTCATGTACAGCACATTGCACTTCAGTCATCTCCTAAAGTACTTCATCATGCACCTTTTTTTTTTTTTTTTTTGATGCAAAGACTAAGTGTGCTTACTTTTTCAATAACTACAATCATTTTATGCTACATCCTTTCCCTATCTGAAATTCGTTGTATATTTACTGCTGATTCTACTGAGAGCATTCCCATTTCCTACAGGGTGAGAAGATAAGGAGGCATCACATGGGGAGGTGTGTGAGCAGCACATGCTGGGTGGTATGATCATGCAGACGTGCGCACACACACACACACTCTGCAGACATGGTCATCTGCCATCTTCCTCCCCACTGCTGGTGTCCTTGTAAGGAATATTATTTTATTATGCTTATTGCGTATACTTACATGTAATACAACCATTTTATAAAAAAAAAAAGCAGGTATAACTGCAGGTTTACATTAGCAGGTTTTAGCACTGTTTACACGTGACAGACTGTGCTATTCATTAACCAGCAACTGTTCCTCTCACCAGTATGTTATCATTTGGAAGGTGGCTGTGGAATGTTTTTACTGTCTTAGGTAGCTTCGGTTTTATAATCATAATGTTTTAAATAGACTCAGAAAAGGACAGGAGAAAAATAAAGCCACTCTTTTGGAGATTCATGACGTGCTTTCACCAATCTAGTACACTATTGGAGGAAGAAGGACGTGCCGAGTTCCAGTTGTAGTGCGTCTCTGGGGAAATGTAGCATTTCCTTAGGTGTGCCCTGTCTTCTTTACTTTGTCATCCTCGTGATATTGCTTAAATAGGATATCTTCCTCCCTGGGTCCTTGACTTCCCTGATTTGCCCGAGTTTACATCCTTCTCTTCTCTGATTGGTTATTTATTCCACTAATTCCTCCTGGTATGGGGTCGGTGAATCCATCTGTTTCCTCCAGATTTTCTGCACAAATCTAAGACCTGCTGGAGTTTCACTTAAAGGAGACGCAGCGTTATCGGAGTGCTGACATACTCTCCCAAATTACACTGGCTGGTTTGGATTTCTTTTGCACAGCCTGTCTGCTGCCAAACCTTTTGAGAGAGCACGGGACTTCGGTTCAATGGGTGAGGGTAGTCTTTGAGACAATTAGTTCACAGTATCAAAGAGAAGAGCTCATTTTCAGTCCTGAAACTAACAATAAGCATTTGTATTTCTTGTTTTTTGTGGTCTGTGGTTGTGCATTGTGTAACAGACCGAGAGTTCCTATTACCGAGAGGACACCGGGTGAAACGGGAGTCTCGGTATCTCCTCTGGTCTCACACATTTTAGTAGTAGTCTTCGTAGTTCTTGGGGTTGAGGCAATAGAGGATGGCTCCTCCAAAAGAGAAGATGGTGGATCCCCAGGCCAGGCCGTAGCCCCAGTTAAACTCGTGGTACACCCTCAGACTGACCGTCTCTATGAACTTGATGGGGAACAGGACCAAGCTGCACATCTGGAGCACCACTGCAGAGGAAAACGGGAATGAGAGATGGTAATAATATCAAAATAAGTATGGTAAATACATATAGATTAAAAAAATAATAATAATTACTGACCAGTTTACAAAAACTAGAGGGGAGAGATACAAGGCACTCTGAAATAACTTGAAATAATGAAGAATGATTTTGGTGCCTTGGATCTTGCCAGCCAGCAAGGGAATGTAGGTTATTCTGAAAGCTGGACCGTCATTGTTTTGTGTTTTTGGACTGTCCTTCCTTTGTGGTTTTTTTCTTTTTTTGTTTTGCTACAGAATGTCTTTATGTACCTGCAGAGAACAGCATGACAGCCACAGGCTTGTAGCAGCGACTCCTGGAGCCGGAGCACAGGGAGATCAGCGCCGCGAGGAAGGAGATCAGGGTGAGGGCCGCTCCCCCCAACAGCAAGGCCACTGTGGCAATCTGCCAGTCTGAGACAAACACACACACACACACACACACACACACACACACACAGGGACAGAGAGGAGGGGGGTGAGGAAGGAAAGGCATATAATCACACTGAGATAGAGAGTGACATAGGTAGCTAAAACGAGGCTACTCTGGAGAGCCGTGTCTGCGCTGTTGACAGGAGGGATAAAGGATGGAATAGGTCACAGGCCAGATTGGTGAGCCGCAGTAACACTGACATGCTCAATCTCACACAAGAGAAAAATTATTCCACCCACTAATGTTTGTGGTGAATAACCCCAGTGTATATACTGTATAAACAATTTGGAGCTCGGAGACTGAGACATCTCCTCGTGCATATTCTGAGAAGCTGCTGATGGCTCGTAGTGTTTTGATATGAGACACTGGGGATCCATAGCCAGTGGAGGAAGAAGAAGAATGTGAACCATGGAGTGAATAACCCTCGAACCGAGCACAGCAGTTTCTGGCTGACAAGAAACAAACAAATGCACACACGCCTGGCTACGCACAGATTTCAGCGTGCTCAGTAATGGACCCCGATGCAGCAGAAAAGGCTCCTGTGAAGTGACTCAGATAATGAGTATCCCTCCCTCTTGGCTGATGCCAGCTCAGCAGCATTCTCAGCATTTCATTCAGATTTACTCCGAAAACACTCAAGTGGAAATAACTGCCGTTTCAATCTCGTTTCCTATCCCTGTTGGTATGCCAAAGCGGAAACAAAAAAAAGTGAACAAAATGGGAATTTGTTTGTCAAAAAAAAAAGAAAAGAGAAATACTTTTTAGCAGATATTTTTGTTTGCTTTGTGAAACAACAAAAAAAAAAAAAAAAAACACACTTCAGAGGAAGAGTGCATTTGAGAAAAACAGTTTTTTTTTTTTTAGAGACTTAATTAGCCAGGGGATGTTAACCGAGGATTGTTGAGACACACTACATGTTATTGTTGTTTGTATTGGTTTTGGGTCTCTTTTGTAGTTTTACTGTTTACTTATGGAAACAGGAGGTCCATTTGTAAACAGGCAGAGGATATTACGATGAGGCATTTGATTACACAGGAGGAAATAATTTAAAGTACAGTGGGTGGGGAAAGAAATAACATCAAAGCATGAAGGAGAGGTCTTTAGTTTAGAGTATGTTTTGTCTTTTTTTTTTTTTTTTGTAAGTATACATGGTATTATCTATTATGGAATGGTAAGGAAATAAAAAAGAGAACGCGTTGCCAAAATCTTTCCTCTCTGTTGAGGCAGAAAATCATTAAAACATTCTCCAGCGGAGAGAAAGTGACGGAGCATAAGCCGCTTAAAATACAGTTCCCACTCTTGTTGGAGGGAAACTTTATTCCAGGGGCCAAGCAGCTCAAACATAAACAAACATCACCTACTTCTGACCAAATACGGTTCAAGATTTAGAGTTTAAAACTCGGCCCTGTCACCACAGGATGTTGGAAAGAGCCCACAAAAAGCAGAGCACCCACTCCCTCCAGCCTCCAGCTTGCGCAACATGAGGCCCCCTCGGAGACTGACCCCTTGACTTTCTCTACTACTGCCTCACTGGTTTCTCTCAGCAAAGGGCCACAATGACTTGACCTGTAGTTGTCAAAGCCTATCATTGGTGAGATACCTTCTGTGCGTTTGTTTGGTGCCTTTAGCCAAGCCCGCCTGCAACCGAAAGCCTTATCAGTGCGCTCATGAAAACAGCAGGATGCAGAAAGTAATTTCATCTCAGATTTGGAACAGACCCTTTATTCTGTGCAAGAAACACAGCCAGAGTCGGAGTGCTTAAAGGCTTTGACGAGCAGGAAGCGCCAAACTATTAATCTGAGCCCCGCATGATGACAGATGGAAAAGGAGATACAGTACACAAGATCCAATCTGAGCATTAATTATGGTCCCGTGTGTGCATGTCAGGCACTGCTTAAGTGTTCATCGAAAAAAATCCTTCAGGGCCCCAATTCTGTTTCTTTGTCTGAGACAATGGTGGAAGATCTGTGTCACAGAAGAGCCTGGAGTGTCTCTCGTCCTGTCACACAGAGTCTCACTCTCTCAAGGCAGCAGGATGGAGAAGTTCAGAAAGCAGGAAGATCATCAACCTGAAGTTCCTGGTTCAAGACCCCAGTGTCTGTGAGCAAGACGCTGAACCTTTACAAGCTCTCTGTATCCAACATTGTGCTCTGACCTCCTTCAAAGACACCCAGATACGGAATCGATAGCGTATTAAATTATTAATATGCTTGAGCATCACTGCGTCTGACTGAGCTGTGCTCGCTCACACACTAACTCCACATTCGTCCCCTTCATCTCACACCAACCTGGCATCCACACGCTGCTCTTGCACGACCGTTCCACATTCCTAGCCCCGTAAAGTCTGTATATTTCATACTTGACCTCCGACCCTCTTCCTAAGTGTGTGCGTGTGTGTGTGTGTGTGTGTGTGAGATGGAGAAACTGGAAGAGAGGAGGCGTTACTATTTGTGTCTGTATATTTTAAACACTTTGCGAGCATGTAACAAGCCAATATCTCCTTTCTGCTTTCTAATTCACATATGCTCAAAACATCTGAGAGGCCAGCTGGTGTTTCAAACTAACAGGATTTATTTAATGCCCAGAGCATGACACTGAGAAAATATTGGGGGGCTGGTAAGGGGGGTAGAAACTGATTACTGGGATTCAAATCAATAACCCTAGCCAAGCACACGCCTGAGGAAATGGGCAGTTTGCTGTGTGCATTTACTGTGGTATGCTGCTGCCGCTGAGAGCTGACACGGAGACTGCATGTCTTTATATGGCACCAAAGTGCACTTTGTCTTTGCTGACAGAGGAGGATTGGGGCCAGCATGACCCACAGTTACTCATCTCTCAGACAGAAAGAAAACATTTGGTCAGACTAACAAAAACACAATTCACCACTCACAACACAGGAGGAGGTCAGACGCAGCCAAAAATGAAATATATTTATAGCAGCACACAGAGGCACACACACACACGAAGGAAAAAAATAAGGAAGCTGTAGTGTGAGATGAACCTATATTTTACTTTGCAGAATAGAGTTTAGACAACATTTGTTCTAATTTTAAAAAACCTATAAATAATGAACACAGTTATGAAGGTAAATTACGGTGCATACGCAGGAAAACATGTAAATAAAAAAAAAACAATACAACCCCATAAAAAGCCTTGCAATAAATACTACCTTTATGGAGCTTTAAACATTTAGTTTCTTCTCCTCATTTTTGAAGCTATAGTAGTATTTGTACTGAACTGGATTATACTTTAAATGTTTCTGTTATTTGGCCCACTTTACAATCCAGTGCAACCCAATACAGCAATCCCACAAATCCCACTTAACAGCGTAGGAGAGTTGAAACAGTTTCAATTACAAATTACAGGGCTGCTGTATTGGATTACATTTGATTTTAAATTTGTCACAACAGGGCATAAATAAATGTTTTCCTGAAATCCTGATTGATTTTTGTTGATGCTGTTCATACGGTAACCTATTCTCAAACACCGGATTATCATCCACGAATGACCGGCTGTGATGGAAATATGAAATGCATCCAGAAAAAAGCCCTTCATGGGGACTCCATGAAGAAGTTTCCTTAATAGAGGAAATCAGCATTTCTGGAGTGCTTCACTTGTTTCCCTGGTTACTAATCTCCAGGCATCTGGATCTCTGGGGAGTTCTCTGCTCTGAGTTGCCCTCGCTCCTTGGCCGGTGAAGAAACCCACACAAAGGCTCATTTTGTGAGTAACAAAAGGCCAAATGAAACCCCAGCTGGACCGCTCCTGGCAAGGCAAAATTCCCACATCATTCGGTGGTGCACAAATGTTTCAGGATAAAAGTTAACTAGCCTAGATTTAAAAAAAAAACAAAAAAAACAAAAACAAAGATGCCTTAAACATCATGACTTTGAGGCTCAAGGATAAACTTTTACAACGTATTTTATTTCCCACTTGAAAAGCAGCAAAGCGCAGCCGAGTGTTCACTATCGTATTGCATATAGAAAAGTGCTGGAGTTTAAATTAACCAGGCAATAGCTAATTATAAAGTAATTAACATTTAGCACTCTCTTGGGTGATGTTTTATAATTCTCACCAACAGAACAGATTGCTTCAGCAGTGCACTGTCTGCGGGGACTCTTTGTTATCCCCGAGCGCTCTGACTTTCATTTGAATATGAATGTAGGTGTCTGTCTGCACCACCAAATCTGCCATTTTCGAGGATGAAACATCCCTTAAAACTACAACTTAACAGCCCACTGGTACAAAACTTCCACCACAACATGGTGGCGCATCTCCCTATCAGCTACAATAAGTCGGTGTGTGTGTGGGCACACGAGCGTGCGTCTCACCGGTGGCCAGCGTGCTGTTGCAGGACCACTCCGCGGAGCTGACGGGCTTCCAGCAGGACACCCACATGGACAGGTAGTACTGGTCGTCCGCGGTGACCCACGCCGGGCTCAACACGGCCCCGACATCCAGGCACAAGGCGAGACAGACGCACACCAGTCCCACCAACTTCAGGGGCGTCAACGCCGACACCCGGACCTCCTCTGTGCCGCTCACGGATGAAGACATATCTTAAGTATCTCACTCATTAAAACAAGAAAAGAAGAAGAGCATGTGTGGGTTTTTTTTTTGGGGGGGTGTGTGGAGGGGTTCTGGGTTGTTCCTCAAAAACACAAGATGAGTCGGGGTTGAGTTGTGTCGTCCCTTCTAGCCCGTATTGTTGTGGGTAGCAGGATGGAGAGCCGCCGCTCGCTCCGCGTCCCGAGTGCAGAGGACGCTGCTGCCGCTGCTGTAGACCCAGCGCTCTGCTGACGGGACCGTGCTGCAGACCTCTGAAATAACACGCTGCTGCACCTGCTGGGTCCTAGTGCCTAGACCTACCCCACTAACTGCATCTCTCTCTCTCTCTCTCTCTCTCTCTCTCTCTCTCTCTCTCTGTCTCTGTCTCTCTCTCTCTCTGTCTGTCTCTCTCTCTCTCTCTGTCTGTCTGTTGGTCCTCATATGCACTTCTGATGTAGTAAAAAAGAATAACAGTGTAGGCATTGGAAACTCTGCTATGTGGCTTTTTTATTTTATTGATTGATGGTGGTGTATTTGAATGTATGCAACATGACAAACAATCAGATTTACACAATAGAGGTGCTCTGGAAGTGGGTCGCAGAAATGTTTTATTGTTCTTTGTAGGCTGATTCTACAACGTTCAACAATACTCAGTCAGTACAGGCCATAATTCAAAACACTGGACAAAACACATATCTTTTTTTTAAATAAATATTTTTATTTTTTTAAGTCTCCTTTTTTCTCCCAACATAATTTTAGATTTAACTCGTAGTATGTAACTTTACAACTGAGGTTAGCCAAGAAAGCAAATCTTGCATCTTTTTCTCTCTTGATTTTAATAAAGGCCTACAGAATGCGGTACGATATATAACATACAGTAGGTGTTTGTCTTTTTGTCAAATGCTGTTTCAGAGGTTTTGCTGCTGTACTCTGTGCGACATTTTTTACATTTATGCAATATTGGAAACATGCAGCCACCAAATACAACCATCATGAGGCTAAACATCCAGAAGTAAAAATGTATAAAAAACTGAATATTTTCTCCTAATTTCTTTAGTGAATTCACCTTGTAACTACATCCCTGCTTTTTCTTGCAACACTTCTCGACACCCTATTTCTCTTTCTCTCCTCTATCTCTTCAGGTTACTGCTCTTTGTTTAACAACATTTTCTGTCTCACACACACACACACACACACACACACACACACACATGCACACACACATACACACATACACACACACACACACAATGTGCTGAGGGAAGCTTATACAGCTCATTTTTTTCTCTAATTGAACTTAGCTAATCTTTTGTCCTTAGGGAAGAATCTCTGAATTAATTCATATTGATTACAGTAACACACACATTTTCACACACACACAGCAATATATTGTCTGTTTGCATGCACACACAGAAGTAATGTTTAGAGCAAATTAACTTCACAGTTATATTTAAACATAAATGCAACATCAACATCTGTATTGGACTCCTTGTTAATTAACTGTAAATTGGAGTAAAGGGTTACTGGTTGGTGGAACCACTAAATTAAAGAAAATAGTGCGTGTGTCTTTGAGTTACAGGAGTGTAGGTCAACTGTTCCTGTCGGCAAAGTCTTTCAACGTCATTACTGGTGCTAACAGATTGTAATCAGTGGACTCAACGAGTAAAAACATGAATACACACACATACACACACGCACACATAGTCTTGGTCTAATACCAAAACTTTCATCAGTGTTAATATAACATTACCGCTGCAGAGTTGCAGTTTACATATTTTATACCGTGTTCGAGGTACAAAATGTCACTGCTCACATTGAAATGTTTAAATCGACTGACACAGAACATTAAGCAAAAGTTAAACCGCATGGAAACAAATTGATAACTGTTGTCTCTGCCATCAATAACTGGCCGGCAGTGCAGCAAAGCTGATTAGTTGATGTGAGCAAAATACGAAATTAAAGCAGAGGAGGACAAATGTGAGGCAAATACCACCAACGCATACGTTATATTGTTTGTTTAGTAATACATCATTATTATTCACTTGAGTTTAATTTTTTTCTTAGTCTTCAAGGTCATAAAAATGTCAAAGGTTTCACAAACTCAACATAATGATAGGTGATAAATTGTTGCAGTTAATGTATTTTTAAAAAAGCTTGGATGTCAAAAAATAAATGTTTTCCTGAAAAAAGCTTGAATGTAAGAAAAACTTAATTTTCGTGAAAAAAGCTTGAATGTAAAAAAATTACTTAATTTTCAAGAAAAAAGCTTGAATGTCCAAAAAAACTTATTTTTCATCAGAAAAGCTTGAATGTAAAAAAAAAACTTAATTTTCCTGAAAAAAATCTTGGATGTGAATTTTCATCAAAAAAGTTTGTATGTAAAAAACCCTCAATTTTCATGAAAAAAAGTGTGAATGTCAAAAAAAAATTTATTTTATTGAAATAAGTTTGGATGTCAAAAAAACCTTATTTTTCATGGTCACCACATTTTCATGAAAAAAGCTTGGATGTGAATTTTCATTTAAAAAGTTTGAATGTCAAAAAAAACATAATTTTCATTAAATGCATTTTACAGCCATCCCAACTAACCTAGAAACGAAAGTTGTTACCATTAATTCCACTATTATTGATTGCTGTTGCTGCACTAAATAAAACTTATATTCACAGAGCCCTTTTTAAAAAAAGTCCTTTACCAGAACAGCAACAATTGAAATAAATAAAGATAATTTTGCTTATACAATTCAGTGCAGTTAAAAGAAAAACGATGACAACAAAAGAGAAGATTCAGTTACTTATTTCCACGGGAAAAGAAGCACATGAATGTGACTGAATTTGATTTAACTGATTATGTGGTTTTAAAATTAAACCAAACAATAGAAATGTAATTTGTTGGAAATAGGCACAACAGATCCAGAAAAAGGGGAAAGTGACTGAAATCTGACAACATTTGTAGAATTTTTTTTACATCTTCATCTATTTTTATTCATAGTTTATGAGACATGTTGATATTTTTGAACCATGGATATTGCGTGCACAGTTTAAATGAATAGCTGACAGTAAACACATCTGGTGGTCACAATAACACTAGCAAATAATTAAATATTTTTCTCTCTTTCATACATTCTATCATTTTGTAATATTGTCTATACCGTAACTGTATGTTGTTTATTCTTCACACACGTCATCTATTGTCATCTATTGTAGTCTTTCCGCCCCTTCTCAGTTGCTCTTCCTGCATTTTTTTCCTCCTTCCTCTTAGTCTATCTGAAGGGAAGGTCCATTGTGATTTGTCATATTGGGCCTTATAAATTAAATTGACTTGAAATTTCATTCACATTTTTAAACCTTTTAATTTGAAGCAATGTTGGATTTAATTATTCATCTTAATTAGTATGCATTATGCCCTTAAATACGAGGATCGTTCAAATCCCGTTTACCTCATGTATTATATAATTTTATCTAAACTTATTTCGTGCTACATGTTATGTGAGATGTAATTACTGTGGTCAGTATGTGTCTCTGTCCCTTTAACTCAGGGGAAGGGGCAGGTCATGGGGCGCTGGAGGCAAACAGAGCTGTGCGCCTGCGCAACGTGCATAGCAACACTCTGGCAGCAGAGGAGACGGGGGACCGTTTATGCGCATTTTTGGGACGAAAAGAGGTGAGCTGAAGTGATAAAGTTATTTTTTTACACTAACATATGGCTTGGACACGAAGTAAAAGCCTGTGATATTCAGCAGAGGTCCTTCTATCGACCTCTGTGTCGAGATATCCGGCCGTTGGAATCATGTGTTGCTCGTTAAATCGCATCCGAGGCTGGAGACACACTGATCCTACAAATCATCCGCTGCTTGTCAATACACGGGCGCTAAGCAGCTCCGCACACAGCTAACGGTGCTACTCACACGAGAACAAACCTTTAGTAGACGCAAACAAGCCTGAACTAACATGGTTGTAGCTTCCAGCGGTTGTCAAGTCTCTCGTGCGATGTGTGTAACGGGGCGGCGGCGCTTTGTTCGTGATGTTTCCTCCGCTGCTGATCTAATTCGGGCAGCTACGAGCAGGATTGCCGTAACACTCAACACCGGCCAGCAGCCGCCATTGGTCACTTTGGACGAGGATGTGTCATCCTCACTACTCGCATTTTAACGCCTAGCTGTTACATTCTTATCCATTCAGCCATACAAATATAATATTGAAGTCTTAGTAATCTTTCCCAAAGCATGTTGGAAAATGTTGACAGAGTGATGTGATGTGTTCACACTGCTGTGTTACTGTTATGTCCTGGGTTATATAGTGTAGTAATAGTTTCCTTTTCAAATCAACTTTCTTTTCTTTTTTTTTTAAATAGGAATTTCCCTTAAATTTGAAATGTCACAGCTGATCTGGCTAAACTCAGATATTTTTTCTCTGTATTGCATAGTCACAGTTCTTGAAACTGTGACATTCCCTCCTTTTTAGTGTCGTGAGTTAATAGGATATTGTTGCTGTGGGGGATTATTTAAATAACTGTTAATCTTAAGAAAGCAACAAAGGAATAAGTCTGTTTTTGAGAGTGTGACTTGTTTCCGCAGGTTCAAAGCTGTACATAAATGTGTGTTTTGGTTTTCCACAGATAAATCCCCTAAAACAGACTCGCAGGAATCATGGGGAGTGGTAAGTTTATTGACACTACCTTTTTTGCGTTTACCCCACAGCGAGAGAAGTTCACATGAACTTTATCACGTGTACATTTCATGAAAAACCCTCCTCCAATTTCTTGTCTATTGTGTTTATATTCAATTTGTGTGTTGTTGGAATGTGACTCTTCAGGTTTTTTTTTCTGTTGTCTTAGGCACACAATTCCTATTCTTTCCTCAGGAAATTTCCTTTTTTTTTTGCACTTGGCCATTGTTTCTTTCTGCTTTTCAAGTCTTGCATCCCTGAATGTATTAGTTGCATGGACACGATCACTTGTTAATTTGCTACCACGTCCCCAGGGCATGTCTCAGAGTTTATGTTCTTATCCTGGATGTGTGAAACAGAGGGCCGCTCTGTTTCTCGAAGTTCATTCCTCTAGTTTGTCTTATGTGGCCCAGGGATGGATGCCTAAATCAAAGGAGCTTTTGTTTTTATGCAGAAATGTGGGCACTGGGCAGTGCTCGGCTCTGCTCTACTGCTTTTGTTTCAATCCCCACCTCTTGCCCTCTCCCTTTTTTTGTTTTGTTTTTGGCATCCCTATCCTCTTTTACTCCTTCTGCTTCACTCCTTTCTCTTTCAATACACTCTCTTTGCTTAAATCCCCCCCTCCTGCACTTCCTCCCCCATGCTGTTCTGCTTACTGACTCACTCCTACTTTCCTCTTTCGTGTCTTATTTTCTTGTCCCCGCTTGTTATCTTGATTCATTCTTGATTTTAATTTAAAAAAAATGTTTTTAAAGATTCTTTCAATCTTACGTTTCCTCTTCTTTCCTTGTCTTTGTGTCCCCCTCCATTCCTCCTCTATCGCCTGCCTCTCAGTGTTCCTGCCGGCGGACGCGGCCCACTCGGTGCTGCACAGGCTGCGCAGGGCAAACTTCTTGTTGGAGGAAATGAAGCAGGGTAACATCCAGAGGGAGTGCC
>CALSBV010011200.1:12798605-12840262 GCA_943590825.1 Bovichtus diacanthus | reverse complement strand
CCAGCAGACGCAGAGCACCATCAGCAGCCCACCTGAGTTTCATCCAAACTTACAACTTCAGTCCAATATTTACTTGTTAGCTCTGGTTTGGTCGACCGCCCCCGGAGAGGAATATATGAGTCTGTAGATTGCTAAATACAAACAATTCATTCATTCAGCGGATGCTTGGTTTGTTAACTGTAAATGTGGTAAATATTATGAAATGTAGATGGCTACTCACAGTTTTATGTTGGGGGTTAAAGGGAGTGTTGAGACCCAAGCACTTAGTAAATGATCAGGTTTCAGAACCAACACAATTAGTCAGAACTGTGTAGAGATGCAGAGTTGGGTGATAATTTACTTTTCCACATTGCAATCAGTAATTTGACTCATTGTTGAAATAAAAAAATCTCACTTAAAACAGGTTTAAATAGTCAAGTTGCCAAACGAATGCATTGGTCCAACTTCACTATACACTTGGAATATTTTGGAGTTTAAAATTGGAAGTTAAAACCAGCAATTATAAAAGGGGCGGGTGTGTGAAATGTGTATCGTGTATGTGTGTCATGTGCTGACAGTTTGGTAATGCATGCAGCTCGGTCTGTACACCTGAAGTTGGATCTGGCTCTGCACTGTTTGTTGATGGTCAGCTCTTGCTGGTCCATGTCCTTCTCTGGGCTGTTGACATTTATCAGAGCCTGCTTTAACTGTGAAAATCTTTCCCTACTCTTTCCCCTGAAGCAATTGTAACCGTGTTGTAAATGACTACAGAGTCTTCTGCCGTGCCACTTTCACTAAAAGCACACGGAGGATTCCTCAAATAGGTTTGCAGCTACACCATAAATGTACGTTTCTGAGTGACCTACGCAGGAATGTGGGACAGAAAGCAATAGAAACAGGAGCTTTGGGAAAAGACGTTTCAGAGGGGAGAGATTCTGTATTTAACGATACTATGGACAGAGTTCACGTTTAGCATGTGTTATGAACCTGTATATAAATATGAATAGTCTCTACGTGTGAAAGTAAGTTACAGTGAGATTGTTTTTTTTACTGCATAGGAATGCAGTGAATGCATTGACACAAGTGTAACTATTATACAGTAGATTGTGGATAAGTGAAGGCACTTTGTGTTTAAGCTCAAAATGAGCTGTTTGATAAAATCTAGGAGAGTCTGCTTTGATGTCTTTCTGCCATTAAGATGTCACTGTAATCGTCAAATATAAAGTGCTCATACTCTATATGCAATGTTGCTGCATACACTCTAAAAACCAAATATATCTGTCTAATGTTAACCGATACTGATACACGTCACATTTCCTGTCAACACTTCACAGACGTTGAGCACTGATTATTATTATACTTTTTTGTGAGTTGACCTGTGAACCTCAGCACTAGCTATGACCTTGAACTGAGTTGTGCTGGTGGGGGGAAGCCATTTTGGTTAGGTCAGTTGTACTGTTACTTGCAGAGCCCTTTTTTTTTACAATGCCTTATCAAACAAACAATGTTATAACATTAAATGCAAGAAATGTGTTATAAATCCTTGATATGTGCAGAAGCTTGAATTAATTTGTAATAAAACATAAAATATGTGCCACATGTTTCCTTAATTTCGCTCAGTGTCACATTATTATTATATTGTGTTTTAAATTTGAGTTTTCTGCTGTTGTCCTATTCCCTGCTGGACTCACCCAAGGATCAACAGGCTGTCTCCAGGGTCTTTAAAAAAAAAAAAAAGTATTGCAAGTTTTTGATTTTTTGAAATGTATTCTGACATTTCTTTTGGCATGTTTTTTATATTATTTTAATACATACCATACTATTACTCTTTTGTGGCATACTATACTATGACATTTTTAATGGCAAACTGTACTGTCTCTATGACATACTATGACTTATGATATTTTCATGACATACTATACTATGACTTTAATTACCTATATTTTTTTACATTTTGTATGTATGTATAGTATGAACATTTTATGAAATACCATATGGTTTTCCATAAACACATGACACATTGCTGAGCATTGGTCAGTTTCTCGCTAGTGGAACGCGAAGATTAAAATCTACATTAAAGGGTGAATTAGGATTGGGTAAATGTGTAAACTGATGCACAAAAAATTAAGAATGATGCCAGTAAAATACTTGAAAGGTAACAGAACAAACAATTTATTATACATTTTTGCTATAAATTATTTTATATTTCCAAGGGCATTTTGTTTTTCCAACATTATTCTTCTTTCAATGAGCCACCTGGCCTGTAATTCACGTACATCCTCTCTGGAACATGATCCAACATCCAACTATTGTACTACTCTTCAAACAAACCAGGAAGTGACTCATTCACCACCAACAAACATCCAACCACTACGTAAATGGTGCTCAGGAGGAATCAGTCCATTATAAATGACTTAGCTTTGATTGTCAAAAATAACCCATTGTTGTGAGCAGATGCACTAAAACATAAAAAAAACAATTTATTAACATTTGATACCAGTGGTGGCACACACATACATGCAGAGGCTCAGTTTCTCCACATTTTCCCTTTTTAGTGCTTCGTTAAAGTTGAGTAAAGCTCAAGAGCTTCAAGTAGAGCACGCCACATTTAGCCGAGGCATAGAAAAAAAGCACAGCTACTGTTTGACACAAACACTTCCTAAAAAAGGAGCACATCATCAATGTGAGGTGACCTAAAAGCAGGTACAACTATAGTAATGTGATCTCAATGTGATTCAGTGTTAACAAGGCTGATTTGACAAAACATAGCAAACAGGAAAGAAAGAAAAGTAACATCGCAGATTTTTAAAAAACTCTTCAGACAACTGCATTGTAATATTATTTTGGTTAAACAGTGTTAAGTGCAGCGGGTCTAGTCAAACGGGGCTCCAGCATTATAAAATACATCACAGACAGTTTCCTGGAAGTTTTGCCCATACTGACATGTAAACCTGGGAACACTGTAGTTACACCCATTCCTTGGGGTTTCGTAACGCCTCCAGCATCTCAGCCTCCAGGGTACCTTTGGCAGGCTCATGCATGTACTCCCACCTGAGGATGAAAGGGGAGTTTGTTACCAAGCAACACAGACAGCTCATTAGTGTCATACAGGAGCAGGGCGAGCAGTGCGAGCAGTGCCTCAAACGAGTGTTATCTTACCTGGCAGTGAGGGGGAGGGACATGAGAATGCTCTCAATTCTGGAGCCAGGCGTGGCCAAGCCAAACTTCACTCCTCGGTCATACACCAGGTTGAACTCCACATATCTGCGTCATAAACACAGAACACTTAATGTAGACACCTGTAGCTTAATGCGATCGATGATACACTGAGTGGACACTGTTCAAATCGGCTGTGCCTTCATTTTTGTATGAGGATTCAAATCCATGATAAACATAATTAAAAACTTACAGTGTACAGAAAAGGTACAGTGAACATTTAATCCTCTTTATTTTTAGTAAAAGTTATTGAAGCATGGAAAGTGAAGCCTCCCACTTGGTGCATGTATGTATATGCTGGTGAGCAGCTCTGATAAAAGAGTCTCAGCTGCAGTGCACAAAGCATTGTAATGCTGTAAAGTAACCAAATTGACATTAATCTGCACTTTCAGCTGCATATAACTACACAACTTTAACATAACGGGTAAAGTTTACTTGATGAGACTGAGCCACGGCTCATTCATTCTGGTCCAGCAACTTCTTTCTTCTCCTACCTTGCACACATCCAATCTCTGTCTGAGTTTCTAGCCGACAATCAGACCTTTCCCATTCATAAACTAGCTCTTTCTCTATGTTGAGGTGTCTTGCTAAATTACTCAAGACTCCCCCTGCTGGGGCAGAGAGCTCTGAGGCACAGGCTGTGCATGAAGTCTACATCAAAGCTTTTTCATAAATAATGTCACACCTCATTAATGGGTTTCAAAGAATTGTTTTATTTGAACTTTTACAAAAATAAAAAGGAAACTAAATGTTAACTGTGATGGACCCCCTGTCATAAGCAAGTTTAATGTTTGTGTGAGTTTATTTATAGTCGATTAATTCGTAGTTGATTTGACTGACTTCAACAGTAATGGTGTGTATGGAGAAGTCAGATTTGTCCTTTACTTATATTGGATCAAAGTTAGGTTTATTCTGTACAGCTAGTTTGAAAAACCTTGATTCATTGAACTAAAATGGGCTGCAAAATACAAAATCTCCTTTTTCCCCCCATCTCCGATGTAAAATGTATACATTACTCATTAAAAGCCACCAGTTCTTTTGTGCGTCTTTTACTCACCTTCCTCGACGTACCTGCTGCCAGTCCTTCTCCTCATCAGTAAAGGAGTCGTTGAGGTGTTTGTATACGATGGGCAGGTAACAGGGCACCACGGTGCGCGCACAGCTCTTGACAAAGTTGAATGCCTCCTCCTGACTTGGGGAGTCCAGATCGTCGAAGAAGATCCCTCCTATACCCCGAGTCTCTCCTCTGTGCCGGATGTAAAAATATCTGTCACACCTAGAGATACAAACTCAAATAAATGAATCCGTAGCAGTCTTCATTTTGCTTTTTAACCAGGGCTGTACTTTTAAATATTCAGTAGATCTGGGCTTTGCAAATATATTATTTAAAGGCAAGAAGATGGACGGAATTAAAAATAAGTCAGGTGAAAGCACATCTATGGTGCCAGTTTATAAAGGCCTTTAAATGAGAATTCAAATATTCTCTCATGTCCGCCCATTAAATATGAAGCTAAAGCCAGGAGATAGTTAGCTTAACTTAGCATAAAGAAGCAGGGAGAAACAGCTAACCTGGCTCTGTCCGTGGGTAGAAAAAAAAATATCTGCCTACCAGCAGCACTACAGCTCAGCCCATCTTACCACATGCTGCTGTCTGTAGCTTCATTTTTAATGGACACATACGAGAGTGGTATCAATCTTCTCCTCCAACTCTCAGCAAGAAAGCAAATGAGCCCAAAATGCCTAACTATTCCTTTTAGATTTAAGTATGTTCCTAAATTTGATTGTCTTTGGTCTCAATGGCCAGGTGATGTGGTGGTTCCCTTTTACAATGTGATCTGTATGTAGCTTTAGCTTTAGCTTAACCATCTTTATCTTTTTAACCTGCTTTTGCTTCTGAATCAGTTTGACATGCTGGATACATCCGTCAAACGCACAGCGGAGACTCTTCTGCCTGCTTCGCTCTTAAATTGATTTTTCCAAAAACTAAATAATATTTCATAAGGGAGTGCAGTTAGTGACAATGTGGGCTCCATGGTAGCTTCGACAGCTTGAGGGAGGAGCAGCAAGGGGCGGGGCTTAGGGAAGGGTCAATTAAATGGACAAAAACGTACTTATTATAAGCCACATCAGATAAACCACACCGTCCCTTTCATATCCCCAGTGGTCACTCACTGGCTAATGTCAGGGCTCAACGGTTTTTCTGCAGAGTTCCTCTTATCTTCATACTACAGTGGGGAAACACCCATTGTCTCTCACTCACTCACACACTCACACACTCACACACACAGTACCATTTCTTAAAGTTGGGGTAGTACTGCAAGTGGTGCTTGTCACAGGCCTCCTTCAGGGTGTTGTGGAAGTGAAACGCATCTTCTTTATTAACATAAATTGGAGTCAAGTCTGTGCCGCCACCAAACCACCACTGCTTAGAGCCTGAAAACACACACACGCACGTACATGCACACGCACACACAGACAGACAGGGAAGAAAGAAACAAGGGTCATCATTCATTCACTCAATAGTGTCACTGACACCAAGACACAACTGCTGACGTCAAGAACTGACACTCACCATCTTCCTCTTCGATCTCAAAGTATCTGTAGTTGAAGTGCACTGTGGGGATGTGGGGGTTCTTGGGGTGGATAACAGAGCTCACACCCATGGCACAAAAGGGCAGCTTACCTGAGAGAAAACAGAGCATGACATGACACTTTATCCATTATGTATAACTCTGAATGTAGGTTACCACACCTCTTGTCAAGAGCTATATCAAGCCTGCGTGGAAATACCATGTTTACAGATCGTACCATCTTTCCCTTTGAGGACTTTCCCTCTGCTCGTCATCTGTCTGGCGGCCTCCTCGGTCAGGTTTCCAAACACCACAGACACATTGACCCCTGCCTTCTCAAACACCTTTCCATCCTGCATCACACAGCTGATTCCTCCGCCACCTGACACACACAGGGTCAAAAGGGGAATACATTGAAAGCGATAGATGTGATTTTGATTGTTCTGTCTTTTGCATGCCTCTTTCACCACGTTGCTTTCAGCACAAAAACATGCACCACACTTAAAGCTCCAATACTTTAAGAATCTCATGAACACCTTAAGCATTATGGTCAAGATAAACATGTATCTGTATCCCTCAAGTGGGTGCTTTTTTAATGTACCCCGGGTTTTGATAGACTATGCACCTTGGGCATGGAATAATCTGCAAAAACATCTTAAATTAGAAACATTTTTATCCAGTGATGAATGTAAGGGCATCATAAAGAATGTGGGCATGGAGGCATGGGGTTGTTTTCCTTGAGAGGCCATTGTGTTAAACAGTTGATCTTCTGTTATTGTGAATCGTTGTAGCCTAGATCATGTTGTATTTTACAGTGTTGTTATTTTATAAATGGGACCCCCTCACCTTCAGTCCGCTTCCACTGGTCCACCTTGAAAGTCCCACCGTCCACCTCCTGCAGGGCGTTGCAGAAGTCGGCCTGTGTCTTCATGATCAACATCTCCATCCTCGTACGCATCTCCCCTTTCCTCTCCTGCAGCACACCGATGTCGGTCACCGGAGGAGACATGAACCCCCGGCATCTCTCCAAGATATCCCCCTCTGGCTCATCCTCCTTAGCAGCTTGGGATACTTTCGTTGCCATTTCAGCACGCTGGAAGTGGTTAGCGTTGGCCAAAAACCCCGCTACTGCCGCGGCTGCTGTTACTGCTGCGGCTCCACTGAGCGCCAGGGCTCCCCTCCTGGTTCGCCCGGCTCCGGCTCTGCCTGCGGTCCCATGGGACATGAAGCGTACGCTGGTACCCCTGGAAAACCATCTTGTACCCGGAAGGAGACTCACTGGAGGGCTGTGAGTGCAGGTTAACGGCAAATGTGACTCTCCTGATCTAGCAAGCCCCTTTAAATGTGAACTCAAACATCGTCTCACGGTGGTTTGAGTCGTTTTGTTGACTGAACAAAAGACAATGGTAGCCATTTTAGGAGAAACAACCGCTCTACGGCCGTTGATAGTTAACGTGTACTTACTTAAACATTATCAGAAGTTGTGCCTACTTGCTATCAGTCAAGGGGCGTGAGGTTCATCGGTGATGACAGAGGCATCACGGGAAATGTCGTTGTTTGTCGGGCTCTCCGGGTAGTGAAAGCCTCCAGCGAACTTCAGGACCCAAAATGCAGTGCGCCACAACCCACATGTTGCGTTCAGTGACTTTTCATATGCATCGTATTTTGTACTTCTACGTCTGTTTGACTTTCCCAATATTCAAACGAGTGTAGTTACAGTATACAGACAGAACTATAATATATTTATTGTTTAGACACACATAATGTTTTGTTTAATAAAACAATATTAAAGATTCAACTCTGTATAGATATATATATATTTGATTGTATATATTATTTGTATACTTTATCAAATCTTTATCGTTTTCTTCAATGGACTAAAAGCCCGAAATAAAGCAATTGAATTGACTGATTCTATCTCTGTCCAGTGGTCATGAGTTATCGTCTGGATCAAACATTAGCCAACAATGAGCTGCACCCCCAGTGACCTTGTGAGGACCCAGTTTGTGATAACATGGTTTAACATAGATTTATTTTTTAATTCAAGACTTTTGTTAATTATATAGTAATGCTTCCATTGTTAATAGCATCTGCTAAATTCAGCCTTCTTAGTATTGTTTTAAGTATTATTCTATCAGTTTTTTGTTTGTTTTTCATCTGCAACAATCTAACATGACATCTCTACAAGAACATGAATAATGCAAAACTCACTGTAAGGCCTTTTATATTTCACTTGATAATGTGATTTAGCAATGCATATTCCCAAACAAATGAGCAATAAATCAAATTACCACGATCCAATTTAAACTGAATAGAATTGGGGTATTCAGAGCTATTTTTATTGGGGTCATTTAATAGTATATTTTGCAAAAATAGTTTTCTTTTGCGGCTACAGCACGGACAGACCAATTGTAATGCAGTACTTTAGATCCAGGGGTGGCATGTGTATTGTAATTAAGTGCAATTTTTAGGTACTTGTATTTAACTTGAGTATTTCAATTTTATGCTACTTTATACTTCTACTTCACTACATCTGAGAGGGAATTATTGTACGTTTTACTCCACTACATGTATCTGATACCTTTATTTACTAGTTCCTTTGCAGATTGAAATTAATACTACAAAAAAAGCTGCAACATTACAGTGATGAACACATTAATCACAATTAATAATATAAAAAACATTATTCTGAAATGGAGCATCCTGCAAAATGCTTTTTGTACTTTTACTTACAGAGTATTCCTACATTGTGGTAGACCTTCTCCTACTTTTACTTAAGTTAAAGGTCTTACTACTTGTTCCACCACTGTTTAAATCTCTTAGAGCGGGTGAGAGACCACTGTGATTCTCGTAAGTTTATTAATTCTTACTCTCCTATATAATGGTTGGTATTTGACATTGGTATTTTATTTTTGATAGTAAGCTTATTATTTTTAAAAAAAATTCTGAGGGGTTCTGGGAACCCTTTGTCTATTTCCTCTTGTTTATACTGTATGCAGGGAGATTTTATTACTTGTAAGCCATTTTTATGTCCTATGTGCGCATGCGCCAGTAGTAAAGCGTGTTGTGCGTCTCTATGACGACGGGTCTATTAAACCTTTTAGGGCTGCAGAGGGACTGGAGGCAGATTATGTGCACAGGTGCTGCACTGTCAGACACTATGTGGGCCAGTTAGATGGAGTGACAGTCACAAAACAACCCGGCTGGATGTGTCCTTTCACCGCTGTTAACTCAACAGGAATACTACGCTGGTGGTGAGTTTACTATCAATGTATTGCTCTTTAATCCCAGTAGACAAACTGGGATTAAGAAAATTCCGCGAATCCCCTAATGCCGTCTCCGTCCTGTTTATTTAGAGCCCGCAGAGCTATAAAAATAAACAGGATTATAGTCCATGTATGTAAAACTCTGTTATGTAGTCAGTGAAATTGATTCTGAGTCACATAGATACAGTAAACATAACCTACATGACAGCAGAGAGGGCATAGTTGTGACAAAACACAACAAGTAAAAGAGTTTACTGATAACCGTGTAATACTGGTTCTGTCCAGTAGGCGGCGAACAATCCTCAACACAAATTCAGATATTTAAATGAGTAAAAGTAGCAATACTACAGTGTACTCTGTTACAAGTCCTGCATTTAAATGTTACCTAAATTAAAGTGCAAAAGTATTTAATAATACATAATATTCTTAAAGTACCAAAAGTAAAAGTACTCATTGTTCAGAATGGTCAATTTCAGAATAATACATATTACATTACTGGATTATATTGTATATTAATATTGTATATTGTATATATTAATTTGTTTGTTGATTATATTTTGTATTAAAAAATATCTGTTAAGTAACTCGTAATTAGTTTTTCACATAATTGTTATTTATATTCAATTGTGTTTTATTTGCTCCACGATATCTATTATAATGTGACTGCCATATGTCTAATAGTAGGATTTGTATTAGTCACACCAACACAGAAATTTAAAGCATAAACATTTTCAGAACTTTTTAAGAACTTAAAACTGCTTCAGAACTAAAAGACTGTTTTTATATGGCTATATCCAAAGTTATATGGGTCTTTAATTTAATTTAATTTAATTTTATTTTATTATTGATATGCAGAGATTTCAAGGATGTCATTAAATGAACCACGCAATGAAAGGCTAAACACCTTGTACTAAATATATGTAATTTTCTAAGGGTAAAACTGCATGTATAGAAGGAATTAGGGTTCTGTGTCTCTGCCCATATATATGACGTTTTTCGATATATATATATATATATATATATAAATATTTTTTAAAACATACAGAGACTGCCGTCATTGTTGAACCCAGATACTTATCCGTAGTAGAGCTAAAACATTTAACAATGTTGTCTTAAAGTTGGTACAAGATGAAATGTATGGTTGACATAACATATTTGAATTCATCTTCTGGGGACCATGAATACTCAAATTAGTTTTCAAGAGACCTTGTTATGGACCAAGTGAGGGTCAAAAGGATATTTTGGCTTAATTGTGGTCCAAATCATTCAGAATCATCCATGAACCATGGATTTCCATAACACATTTCTTCACATCTGGGCAGTAGGTGTTTAGATATCCTGCGCAGGGCTGATTGACTGATATAACCTTCCTCAGGCACCACTGCTAGTGTGGCAAGGATCTTGACAGAAAAGTGTCTCTGATCGTCTTCCAGTGGAGACTATGAGTGAGGTGGTTTGCACAAAGTCTCGGGAGGAATACGAGGACGACTTTGAGAAGGATCTGGACTGGCTAATCAGTGAGGAAACCCGGAGTGAGGACCAGGTAAGTAATTTATACCAGAACACTGGACGGGCTGATTGCATCTCCCCTTCATACTGTCTACCACCCTGCATGTTTATTCTATCATGTGAAACGAAGTTTGTGCTGCTCTACTTACAGCAGACTGGGTAGTGTTGAGTTACCCAACCCTGCACACATCACTGTATGCATGTGAAACCCACTCTGTTGACATGCAGTGACATCCTTTTACTGTGCACCACTGCTGGATGCAAAATTGATGAACACACTAACACATGTCTGTTATCACACCAGCACACCTATTACCTGCTCAGTCTGGATGTTGCTCATTCATTTACCTTCAAACCTATTTAATTAATTAATGCAGCGTGTCTGCCATTCCGCCCCGCAGGGTCCTGACTTTGACAAAATAGAAGCAGAAATTGACAAAGAGCTGGAGGAGGATGAGAAACAGAAAGGAAAGAAAAGAAAGCCGAAGAGCCACAAGGAGTTGAAGAGAGGCAAGAAAACAGAGGAGTTGAAAGAAGATGAAGAGAGGTGGCCCTCACCTATGGAGCCATTAGAGTATGACTCAGACCGAGACAGCCCAAATAATTCATCACCTATAGTCCCACCTCCTCCAGGGATGGATGAGCAGACAGAAGAGGAGAAGAAGTACATTCTGGAGAAGATCCAGCAGGCTAATCGGGACCTGCAGGACCAGGAAACTCCGACTATGACGAGGAACAGACGGCTGCATTTTAAAGAGACGCTGGTGGACCTGGTGGTCCCTCCGCTGCAATTTGAGAAAGATGGAAGCGGCGGTGAGGTGGAAGGGGGACAGGGCTGCAAGAATTCAGAGGCAGAGATTGAGGTGTCAGGGAAGCTTTCTGAGCTGAAACTTTCCCCTCGGCAGGAAAGTGTCAGATCCGGAGGATCTGGTAGAGCTGGGGAGAGCAGTGAGGGAGGGCTAAAAGAGGGCAGAGTCCTTGTAGAAAAGGATGGTAAGTTTGACCTGGTCAGCCTGAAAGAGGTAGAGAGTCTAGGACTTCTCCCTCCTATAGCGAACAACTACAGTGACTACTCCTTTTCACGTCACCAAGAGCAGACAGTGAGCTCCAGTAAGACCCGCAGGTCCCCGTCCTCTCCTCGCCCTCGTGCTGGCTCCTCCCCCTTCCAGCAAGGCAGTGGTCACCTCCGTGCTCCCAGACCTCCGGCTCAGCCCAGGAACAGGCCCAGCTCAGCCAGCCACAGCCAGAGAGGCAGCCAGAGGAGTGGCAGCAAGCGGCGGGTGCAGTCGGCCGCCGGGACCCCCTGCCAGGCCACCTACACCCTCTCGCCCCAGCAGAAAGAGCTGCTGCAGAGGATCCAGGAGAGGAAGGAGAAGCTGGCCAGAGAGGTAGGAAAGAATAATAAGATGATAAAAGTTACTAATTATACAACAAAATAGCATTTCCTCTTTGAGGCTTGTTGTTAATTTACCCTGTTTTAATCATTCTTGCTTCCCTTGTCAGGAAGAGCAGAGGAAGCTGGAGGAAGAGGAGCAGAAGAGGCAGGAGAACGAGCTGGCGTTCAAGGCCTGGCTGCTGAGGAAGAGAGAGCAGTTTCAGGAGGAGAAAAGGATCCACCGAGCCCAGGAGATGGAGAGGATGAGCTGTAAGGTACGACCACAAGAGGGCACGCCAATCTAACGCAGCACGGATGTAGATACTGTCAGTAGCTAAAGCACATATTATGTTCTTATACTCACTTTTTTTTTTAAATTCAGACTTTAATACTGTTTTTCTATATAATTTTACCACTATCTAAGAATGATTTGTTATATTCAAATAGTTTTGCTCAAATCTTTATTCTAAAAAAGCCAAGTTATGTTTGAGAATATACTAATAAATATACAGTAAATGTATGATTATATTTAGGTAGAATTATATGCTACCTAAATAAATGCTGATATAACTGTAAACTAATCTCATGACCGCAGAGAATGACAAGTATTATCCGCATTTTCATGTTTGGCACAAGTAGTTTAGCTGACATACTGTACAGCACAGTAGTGGTTCAGTCTAACTAATGTAATGTAATGTAAAGATTCAGTCTACTGTAAATGCACCAGTCTCTGCATTTTGAAAACCAAACCTTTTTAGGCACCTGGTAGAAAACATCCTCTTTGGTAAAGGAGATAAATAGTTTTACCTGAAGGAATGACCTATTGACCTATGACCTATATAATGACCTAGTGATCTATTTGTTATAAACAGAGGAATGAGTCGGGCTGGGTTTTGTGTGCTGAGAAAATAATCCTGAACAGACCATCATCATTTAAAGAAAATAACTTACAAGGAAATGCAGATCACAGCGCTGGTCAGGGAAATTAAAAAACATTGCTATACTAAATGTTTTGCCATCGTTACTACTTAATGGATGTATTTCTGCGTCCCTGTGCAGAAAGACTCCAGCGACCCGGAGGAGTCCTTCAGGCTGTGGCTTCAGAGGAAGCAGGAGCAGCAGCAGAAAGAGAGGCAGCTGGTGGAGCTGAAGAGGCTGGAGGAGGACGGTGGTTACCTCCTACGCAGCCGCGAGGAGTGTGAACGTGCCTTCAAACTGTGGGTTCACCTTTACATTATTATTCAGACTCAGTTTGTCAGTACGTCTCTCTTAATGTTGTTTTCTCATATACACAGTGTAATGCTGTTTTTGTTTTGTGATGTATTTGACAATTCACTTCACATGCAAAGTTAGTTCTTAATTAGTTAGCTAGTAGTTAGTTAGTAGTTATTTAGTTAGAAACACAACACGTCCAAATGTGAAATTTGGTTTCACATCACCTGTGAAATGTTTTTTTTTAGAAATTACATGTTTACCTTAAATTTTACTTGTTAAAAGGTTTTTTGATCTTTTATCACATGTGAATTTTAAGATAAATATTACATTTCTTAATGTTAAATTGCATTGGTTAATTGTCTCCTGGTCCTCTCCATCCCGTCCTCCTCAGGTGGCTGAAGCGGAAACGGGCGGAGAAGCGAGCAGAGCAGCAGGCGGCTCGAGAGCGCTCGCGCAGGTTGGTGCTGGAGGAGCGCCGCGCGCGACGCATGAGGGACCTGCTGTGTACCGTCAACGAAACCAAGCCATTCAGATTCACCGAACAGCTGGCCTACCGCTTCTGAACCAAACAAATCCAACACCTCATCAAATAACCCACAGACTGGGCGACACGAGGCTTAGTGTGGAACATGAGACGTCGTTTATTCTGTGTTCAGTTGTTGCTAGGGTTTTGTTTTATAAATGTCTATTTCTGTGCTGTGTTCAAGCATTTCATGGGTTCATTCTGGAAAGAAAAAAGTTTTACCGCAGTGACCTCTACTTAGTGTGGTAACATTTATAGAGTGAATAATTATTTTTTTTACTGTATTTACTTGGTGTAGTGGCTGATGCACTTTACTTTAAATGGAGCTCTTCATATACTGCAGGGATGTGCAGCTTTATAAACAAGAGCGGAACAATTTTTTACTGTATGCCTTCTGTTCGGAGAGCGTTTGGTTACATAGATACCTTTGAATTTACAACAGGGTCTTTTAACAGATGAAACTGTAAAGGAATGAAAAATATTTCTGTGAGAGGGAAATGTCTGGCTGCTTGAGACACATGAAACAGACAAATCAATAGTAATTTATCATATTATTATTATCATACAACACAATGAATGATGTTTAATTTCAGAACATAGATAAACATAAAACAAAAATACACAATTAAATATAGATATGGAATTTTATCATTTTAATTTATAGGCATGGACACATACATCTTTGTGTGCTACAGCATTTCAGAATTAAATATCAGTGAAACAAAAGTGGCTAACCTCATAAAACGACAGGTTTAAGTTTCTGGTTAGCGGTTTGAAATCTATGTCGAGAAAAAAAAAAAAAAAAAAAGCTCTTTGTACGTTTCTCTCCATTGGATTTACAGTGCACGACTCGACCTATCATCTGTATCATAAACACATTTATAAAGACAAAAAAGATAGATACACATATGTATTCCTTGAAACAGGAATGATTGACATCTTTTATGAAAAAAGTTCCTCATATTAAATGCCAACAGTTACGTCAGCAGCTGTCTATTATTAAAAAAAAACAAAACAAACACATAAATAAAAGTCAAACATGTCAGTGAACATGAAACCAGTTCTGCTCTGTGTGCCCAGAAAGGAGGGGAGTGATTCATCACGGCAACAACAAGTGGACATTTACAGCTTCAGACTTGACACACAGAGAAGGACAGAGTGTATGATCATTAAATATTCAGCATATTAGAACATATCTCTTTCTTAAACTCTTTGTACGAGTGCTTTTTGAAAATCAGGTACCCAAATTAGAAAAACAGTACTCTGCCTATGTTGAAAAAAATGATTACTGGCACTGAAAAAACAACAACATTATTGAATAACTTAATGTTGTTACTTGGTAAAAACATATGTAACAGTACCATTTGTGACCTATATTTAACTACTGACCACTGAAATGAAGGTATTATTTAATATCTGTATAGTGTTTATGAATAAAAACCCACTGGATATGTCGTTCAGAGCAAGAACAAGCACAACTCAGAGCAAAATAAAAAAAAGTGCCGTTCTTCTCTTTGGCTTCTTCACAGTTCAGTGAGATTACAGATATGATCAGTCTTAGATGAAACAGTCTACTTACCAGGTACAACAAAACAAAAAAAGTCAATTGGATTTTTTTCTCTCTACTAGAAGCTGTCACTGGAGGGAAAGACAAAGAACAAAAAGTAAACTCAAGTACTTGTGTGTAGAGGAACATTTAAAACAAAAAAAAACACAAAAAAAACACAAAAATGACAATATTATTAATCTTGCACTTCAAACAGTACAAAAATAGAAAAAGTTCTTATCCAAAGGTCGTTTCAATAAATAGTTAAAATATATAGAAGCATTTGATAGAAGGGTTTGGGTGGAGTGAAGCTGTTTTTCTGCTTCTACAGTTCATCTTTAGGGTTGATGTTGAGGCCTTGTCCCCACACAGACTGTGTGTCCAGCGCCTGGATCACCTCATCCGCCTGCAGTCTCTCCTAGAAGAGAAAAAGGAAAGAAAAGTTCATTCGAACTAGAGTAGCAATTATACTCAAGTTAGCCAAACCTTAGGGATTCTCAAATAATTCATCAGAAGGAACATCTCGTGGAAAATGAGCAAGAGGTGACCGCCGCCTCATTGCTTTTCTAAGGGCGAAATGGGAAATCCATCATTTCCTGTATTTGTCTGACTTCTCTCCAAAACATACTTGGATTTGTCCAATACCAGAGTTTTCCCAACAGTTTCCGTATCCGACACCAGATAGCAGAGAGGGGATCTATTGCCTTTCATTTATTGGGAAGAAACACGCTTCTCCTTGCCATCCCCAGTTCATGATTTCAAGACAAGCTTTGAGTATTTAAAGCGGTGTTGTCTGGTAGATTGCCATGGAGTCAAATGAAACAAGACTAACAGCCATGCTAGCAGCTCTCCTAGGCTGTACTTGTGCACAGTGGTGTGGGGAGCTAAATGCTAACACACCCTAGTTTAGCGTGTTAGCATGGCAAAATTTGCTAATTTGCATTAAACACAAAGCACAGCCGAGGCTGATGGGAAGTAGTTCTGCAAGTATTATTGCACTGGTATCCCTAGAGCCGCACTACTTGCATGGCTAAAATGTATCATTGCATTAACACGTCTACTCTGACTCCTTTAGAAAATTTGAAAAATCTGTCATAATTACGTTATTTCCTTTCCATGAATTAAATCAGACATCCTTTATTAGTCCCACAGCGGGGAAATTTACAATTTAAAAGTTTACAATTTTTTAATTTATAAATTTAAAAGTTTAGATCCTGTGTTTGAACAGCATATTTATTTGTTGAGTACATTTTACAACTTGTATTTAATCCAAATTTGGAATCAAAAAGGAAAAAAGGAAGGAATTATTGCCCTATGGTAATAATAGTTTTCTGAAACATTAGTTTACCAGTTCTCTGAAGAGCGGGTCCAGGGTGAACCACAGAGCGACAGCACACCTCTGCCCGCTGGTGACGGCCTTCACACCGTGCGGATTCTCCCCCCCTGACGAGAAACCCACCATCCTGCCACACTTGGGCTTCACTGATGCCTGGAGAAATGGAGAAGGAGCAGAAGTGATGTCTTGTAGCGTATACAAAAAAACCCCACAATGCTAACCGTGTTAAAGACTTGATTTTCATTGGATTGGGTCTTCAAAAATGACCATTATCTGTTCATATTAGTAGGACCAACTTCACTGCTGGAGGGTCCTAGTGTGTAAACTCAAGTGAGCTTCAAAGATGATCACAAACCGTTTTTATGAACACACTGTTGTGTTTATCTTTCGTTTGTTCTTTCTCCTCATATGATGTCAAGTACAATGGTTGTGGCCATAGAGAGCAGAATGAGATTACCCTGAAATGATTCCTCCCTTTTTTAACATGTTATTCAACCATCATATATCATGTAACCTCCTCTAGAGGAGTGTTGTGGTTGTTTCTGCCAAAACTGGGGGTCAAAAAAAAAAGAGACTGGCTAGACCCAAGTCAGTTTAAGCTTGAATTGAAATATACGTTGTCATTGTAGTAATCTATTAAATAACCTACGTATATATGGTGGCTGCCCCCCTGTGGGTATCACACACCTGACAAACTAAATCCATCTTACCGTGACTGTTTTGGCATCCATTTCTGTGAATATGAACTCCCCTCCTTCAAAATCTCCATTTAGATATAACAGTGCACTGAAAGTAAAAAAAAAAAGGAAAGAAAGCGATCAGTACAGACTCGCTAAATTGAAAGAGACCAGAGTGACCGTTATTCGTCTTTCACTGTGTAATACAGCTGCAGGACAAGTAGGTTCCTTATTTACAGCCGTGTTGACAATGGCAGCCTCACACCTGTAGTCTCTGTAAGTATAGGCCGGGGGCTCCTTCCAGCACTCGTTGGCCTCAGGGTCCAGCAGACAGTTGTCAGCATGGATGGGATGGCTCAGGTCATTCCTGTGATCTTGCTGGCCTGTGAACGAACAACCAACACACAACAAGCATAAATACATATATCAAATATCCTCTGTACTTTACAAGGCATTAAGGATGGCAGGAGCATTTATTAAATCTACTCTTGGAGGGCTTTTCTTTCCCTGACAACAGTGTTGACTGTCATTATTAAAGTAGAGCATCACTTGAAGACTCACTATCGAATGACGCTACGTGTGTCTTTGCTGTGAAGTGAAGTATGTTTCTGTGTGTGAGTGACCTGTGATGGCTGTCCGGCACACCAGGTGTGTGTAGGAGAAGTGCAGGGTGGAGTTGAGCAGGAAGTAAGACTCGATAATCTGCCTCGCTCGCTCGCTGATATCATAGAAGAGGCGAGCGCTCCTCATCGGTACTCTGCCCTCATAGCCATACTGCGGGGAAGAAAAAACAAAAAGGGAGACTGTAAGATGTAGAGTCAAACAATGAATCAGGAAAGAGACAATACAGGTGACGTGACATGTTATTGAGCACTGTACATGATGATGAAGCTGTGATAATCCTGAGCCCCTGGTTTGAATTATTTTTTTTTTTCTCAGACAATATGCAGGTGTCTTGCAACCATGACAACTATTTGGGGCGATCATTTGAGGGACGCAATGATTTGTTTATGTTTCGTGGTTAGTGTACCTGCAGGGTTTTGAGCACAGTGGCTCCTTCAAACTTCTCATTGGGAGTATGTGGAGACATCCGCCCTCTGTAGCCGTCTCCCGCCATGGTGACAGCCTGAAACACAGGATTACGGTTCAAAAGATTAATCTTGAGGTTCAGATTCAAAATCATTATTTTTATCAACTTTGTGTGTAATGTCCTTACATGTGCCAGGTGTCTGAGGTCTGAGCACTCCTCCTCAGATATGACATGATCCAGCAGCACCCGCTGGGTCCCGTTCAAGGCCGCAGAGTTCTGCACCAGCTGCACGCTGTCATACACCAAGGGGCCACCTACACAGATCACAGAGCAGTATTTAAAGAATGCAACATGTTATCTCACCCACGATGGCCAGAGAAGATTTAGCTGAACACTAATGGCTCTCTTTGCGGTTTAACTCCTGTTCTCTGGTTGCAGTGAAGGTTTTACCTTCTTTGAGTAGCAGCGGAGCAGCGACAGTGACGTTCTTCTTCTCTGAGATGGGAACATACTCCATCCAGCCGTCTGTACCAGAGGGTATCCTAGAAGGACAGAAAATAGAGAATCCGTTTGGTCTCTATTCTTTTGAAACTTTAAACCTACAAACTTGTTAGTTTTTAACTCCATTAATGTGGAGTCGTGTCTCCGGCCAACTGATGAATGTCAGCCCAATATTCATTCTTATTTAGCTCCGTTTCTGTCTCTTTCAACTCTATAGGGAAATATCTGTCTCTTTAGCTGCTAAATGCTCCATTATGTTCACCAGCTAGTTGTTTACTATGTCTGTCTGCTGTTAAGTATGGTGCAGGTAGCATACAGCTGTTCTTTTTTTTTAGCTTTTTAGACACTAAGTTGAGAGAGAACAAAACATTAAAGCTGCGGCCCTAAAGCTAAACTATGAGCCAAAATAAGCTATAAATCTCTACGGAGTTTGGGAGTCGTAATTCTCTATTCCTAAAAGTTTCACTTAGAGACCCAATATGAAATGACGATACATGTGTAATACCAGTGGGTATATCACTGTGGGTTCGTCACTACAAGAGACCCTTTTCACTAAGTTATTTGTATATGCGGCTTTTGCTACCACAGAGGAAAACGCCTCAGGTAATGTGAGACAAAGTTTTACAGATGCAGAGATCTCTCTACCTGTTGGAGTCCTCTCTTCCACCGCTGCTGCTCCAGTAATTCTGCAAGAAAGACAAGGGGACATTTGTAATCTGCAAATAGTTTGTCTTTCAAAAGCTCTAGTACCATGAAGTAAATAAATGAATAAAGAAGACTGAGTGGGGCTGATTTGACTGATGCTTTATTCGTACCATATGTAATTTCATAAATGCTGCGTACAAAGAAATGTGAAATATGACATGTGTAAAAAATGGCCAGCAGGTGTCGCCGTTGCTTGAGAGGACGGTAGTGGAAGGTGGCCGTGCCAGACACCTGTTACCCTTCTCTGAGTCAGCCTGCAGCAGAGGCACATTAATGCTTTACACACCCAGCATGAGATCTGCTCAACATCAGACACATGGACTGGTTTAGGGATAACCGCCCGTTAAATTATACAATCTCTTTTCATTTGTGGGCAAAACGGAGAATTAAAGGGCACTCGTTTGCCAATAAATACTGGCAGTCTGCTTTGAGTGTGTAGTTACAAATGAAAAATGACCAAGATTTGGGATAATGTTGGATTCTGTTGACTCACCCCTTCTGTAAATTCCACACCCATGGTTTTGCTGCCAATCAGAAGGAGCTCCAGTTCCTGTTTGTGCCTCCTCAGGTACCGCGCAGCTTCCTGAGAAAAAAAAGACACCAAAGGTTTATGGTGAACAGTTTCCTGAGTCATTAAGGTAAATGTAAACACATGCCTTTGTCGGTGGCAGATGTTTAGGAGGAAAATAACTGTAAAAAAACAAAAACGGTAGAGAAATGGATTCCATATTTAACAGAGCCTTAATAAAATAAATGTTTTAGCCAAGAAAATCATCTTTTAAGTCACTGAATTGTTTTCATTCCCATAGTTACAGGAGAGACAACATGATTAATGGTTTTAATATTTATCTTTCATGTATCAAAGTTCATTACCATAACTCTTAAAGTGACAGTGTCCTCACACTTTCACCCAGCATGAAGGGAAACGGGTTGAGTTGCCTCAGTGCCAGGACTAATGGAGTGTGATGGCCTCTCTGTTTCTTTGTGTCCTTTCAGAGGAACAGTTTTACTACCGTTTCCTGCTTGGAGTAAAAACTTAAATAGAAGCAAAAATCTTCTGTTTCTCAAGCCTAAAATAATACAGTTGGTGCTGCTTGCGGCTTCGCATTGAGGTGGACTGAGACAGAAATCATGTTTTCATCTACACGTTTCTTGTACAGCGTTCTTGAGACCAACACGGATATTGATGTATTAAAGTTTTTAAATGTTTTTGATCATAATATAATGGCTGATATTCATTCATTCACACATTACATAAACGTTGTCCCTTTTTAACGTGGTTATTAAAGCATTATGACCAACATATGTAGTGAGCGGGACATTTGAAGGAAGATTAAACTTGTCAGTACTCTCTGGCGGACGAACTAGAAAATACCGTTTGTAAACTACCTGCTACATACTGTATCTTTGGCATTTCTGGAGTTAATTTTCTTCCGAAATATAAGCATATTCAAATATATTTGCAGTACGCTAATATCAGCTGATTTCTCTGTAAAGTTCTAGTTGTGCGACAGAAAGACACAGTGTGTGAGGAGTTTTCGGTGCATTCCAGTGTTTATGAGCTACATACAGTCCTGTTTTTATGTATGTTAGTCTGCATGAGAAGGGGAGAGGTGGTTGGAATTGAGGCCGTGATTATGAGCATTATGAAACTTGAGCATCCACTAGTGTTGTTCCTGTAGTGGTTTAACATTTTTCTTTAGATAAAGTAAACAATTTTCCTGCACCCTTAATATAAACAGCCCCCAAATTGTTCCAGAGTCTCCTATGGGCACACTGACTGCCTCCTCCTCCTCCACCTCCTCCTCGTTCGTGAAAGGCAGGACTTTTTGTCAGGGAGGCAGGTCGGGCCTGGCACTGAGATCTAGGGCTCTTTAAATGAGCTCCCCGAGGTCGGAGGGAGAGAGGATGCAGAGAGGAGAGGAGATCTGTGGGCTGTACTGTGAACTGACGGGACTGGAAAGACTTGAGGGCTAGAAAAATGTAAGCTACGAGTAGAAAAACAGAAGAGCTGCAACACATCGGCCTCTCTTTATCTCACACACACACACTCGCACAGTCCTGCTGGGAGCCTAGCTCGCTATAATGAGTACCAGGCTTTCTAGGAAAAAGAGAGGTTGTGTAATTGAGACTTCAACAAAGCGCTGCTTGACATTTCAAAGCAGCTGATCAGAGTTTTAGGAAGGACAAATTCTCGATGCTAAAGTGGCTGATGGGTAGCCAGACTAACAAATGTAATTTTCTCTCGCGGGCAGACATTCAGCCTTTAATCATTCAGAGTGTTATGAAGGGGGGGGAAGGAAGTCATAAAGAGCACGCCCAGAGTAAGAAATATGTTGCCGTAAACACATTGACGTAGCAAAATCTACCTAATACTTCCAGCTGGATGGAGAACATATACAAGTGAAAAGCAAACTTTAAGAGGCAAGAGCTGCCAAGCGGCGAATAGTAAGTTCATCCAAGAAATACAGTGAGCGGCCTGCTGCCTCATGTCTCCTTTTTTTCCCCCTTCAAATCCACAATTTGTCTCTCCAGTCTCTTTCCCCACATTCCCTACAATCCCAACGTATATTGTTGAACTAACGAAAGAGTATACCATCCTTAATGACGATGTTTAAAGCTCTCCTCACTATCCCACCAACTACACTTAAATCTAAGAAGAGAACAAGCTTTTACTTCTAAAAGGGGACATATTATGCTAATTTTCAGGTTCATACTTGTATTTTAGGTTTCTACTAGAACATGTTTCCATGCCTAAATGTCAGGTGGGTGCCGTCACGGGTCGCTAGCCGCTAGCTGTGTGCTCTGCTGCGTCATCCGCCTCTGCTCCACCAACATTTACATGCCAAGTACTTGTCAACTTTTACAGAGGAGCAATAGAAAGCATCCTGACTGAAAATATTAAAAATTAGCATGATTTTGTACACGGCCCTCCAAACTCTCAGGGTCCACACCATCAACCCCCTCCCCACCCCACGAAAACAGCAGATCCTGACCTCTCTTGGCCTGCCATTGTGTCCCAGCACCTCTCTGTAGTAATCCACGTTGTCTGTCATAGACTCCTCTCCCTGGTGGAACAACAGGTAGGTCAGAGCGCACTGCAGCGCCTCCTCCAGCCTGTCCACTGTGGAGAGAGACAGAATTACATTACAATGAAAGGTAACCAGTGGAGGGGTTTTTTCACCTAAAGTAGCGCTATGCATCTCCGTTGCTGCTGACAGACGTGTGTGTGTGTGTGTGTGTGTGTGTGTGTGTGTGTTTGTGTGTGTACTTATGTACATCTATCAGGGCTGACATTCCAAAACTGTTACCACAATGGCGCAAAAGCTGCGCTCTAGTTGACATAGTGGAAGAAGCGCGCACACGCACACACACACACGCACACGCACACAGAGCTGATTCTGATGAGCCTTGTCAAAAGTTATGAAGTGAGACAAACGTACAGCAGGACCGTCCTGTACTGTTTTTCTGCGTTGAACACATATGCTATCATACTTTTATACATATTAATTCAGACACAGATCAACAGACACATCTGTAACCCCCCCACACACACCTTCTGCCTAACGACGGCCGCTAAGTGCACAGACAAACACATTTTTACTAGCTTGTAAAGATGAGGGTTAACCAAAGACTTCCTGTCTTGGCCGAGGCTGAGGCAGCAAATCTGCTGCTGTCAGCCGTGTGTTCCCTGGTCAATAAGAGTCTGGAGATTTGAGCTCAGTCAAACGCCATTGAGCATTTATTTAGGAAACTGAGGCAGCTGAAGCACAATGCTGCTGAGTGATGGCAAACGTCCACTGTGGCATGTGATGTGACGCCACTGAGGAGAGTAAAACACAGCAGGCCAGGTGCTGCTGGCTGTTAAAGCACTCAGATTACTGACTTGTCAATCCAATTATGCGGGAAATAAATGAACTTGGCTCAGTGTTGTGTAGAAGTAACCTTGTATTCGATATATTTAAAACATGACAGCCAACATATAAATCATAAACTTTCTTGATTTCAAAATGGTTAACACACAGGTGATTAAACAAGTGCTTATTTAACATAGCTAATGTTCATTTAAGATTAGAGTAGGCTAGGAAATGTAACTAATTGCATTTGAATGCACCCTTCCTCAAGGATAAAGCATCCTCCCCATTAAATGTTCAGAAGACAAAAATGTAAAGTAATGTTAAGTCATGATGAGTAACACCATGAAAAAACACATTTTCTGTAAGCATCGTGCTAGCATTATATATAATTTAAACTTTTTACATATTTCAACCTTTTTTAAAGATATCAAAAGGAAGAGCACTATATGGAACACTATATATACATATAGTTATAATGCTTCAGTCAGGGTGACACTTGTGGTTATAAACTCAGGATTCATTCAATGCTTTAATAAATAAGACTAAATAAGTCCAAAGTGGTAATAATAAATTGTCTCTTCTTTGTCAATGAATAACACTCACAAATACGAGTGTAGGGAGGTGGAGACAGAGTCTGTAACCTTCCACAGACTTACAAACACAGAAAGACAGACACACACATCAGCGGCTGTTAGAAATCAAAGCCTGCTCTTAGAGTGTTTGCACAGACCCAATGATCCACTTTGCTTTATTAGAGCCACATGATGATGGGTCATTAAATATAATCTGGTGATCTCACAAACACTCAGCACACAGTCTTTCCCAAAAACACCCGAAGACTTGAGCCTACACACACACACACACACACACACACACACACACACACACACACACACACACACACACACACACACACACACACACACACCAGCTGGCCGCACCCCGTTTAGAGTTTCACATGTATTACTGACATTATCTTGTGTGTGTGTGTGTGTGCGTGTGTGTGTGTGTGTGTGTGTGTGGGGGTGTGTGTGTGTGTGTGTGTGTGTGTGTGTGGGGGGGGGGTGTAGGGTGTGTCCATCTTCTTTGTTCATAATTACACCAAGCATTGTCAGATAGATGTCATGTTCAGGATCAGTTTTGCTCCCTGTGCTACACAGTGTTAATAATTCAATTTCAAATTAAATCAGTAAATCTACTAAACGGTCTGAAGTATTACATTTCTAGAACTTACCGTTGAAGTAGGCAAACTGAAGGTAGTCGTAGTGCAGAGGCAGGTAGTTCTCCATGGGGGAGAGGCGGCCTGGCCGGGTGGCGAGGTCTCGAACACATTCGTGTTCACAGTGCAGCACCTGAGTGAAGTGATCTGCAACAACATGGTGTCAGATCAGTTTTCAGTTCATCAGTTTAACTTTGAGATAGAAATTGATATTGGCTTCTTTTTTCATTTGAGTGTTGGTTTAGTGTTCTCATCACTAAATATAACTGAGGTGAGGATATGATTTTATACAAAACAGCAGTTAATCCTGGAAGAAATGCTGATTAACAAAGTCTTAAAACCTGCTAATTCCCAACCAAAGGTATGCAGTGCGTTAGGTTTCAGACATTCTTTGTTCCCTTTTTATTCATTTTCTTTGGAAAGAATATGGTAAAATATACAGAATATTATCAAATTGGTAGATTAAGTCCAAAAATATTGATATCAGCACCCACCTGCAGTTAACCATATTTCTCAAACATTTAATTATCGTAATTTAAACAGAAATATCTTCTGCAACTTCTAAACAGAAAGACATTTTATATAAACTATTCATTATTATAGAAATTGTTACGTTAACTTTGGTAATCCACATTGTAAATGGCAAAAGTCTGTTTTTGAAAGAATAGTTCCTGCCAAAATGTTATGGGCTCAATATGCAAAAAAGGTGCAGAAGAACATGTCCGAAAATAATTAGTATTTTGTAATAAAAAGGTCATATTAACTAATATGGTCCTCAAACATTGCATCATGTTCTTTCAAGGGCTTTACAGTCCGCACAACATACAACACTCTCTATCCTTAGACTATTGATGCGGATGAGGAAAAAAAAAACTTTTATGGGGGGGGGGAGAAAGAACACACAGAGGAGGACAGACATGCAGTAGAGGTCTTGGTTACACTGTAGACAGAAAAACCTTTTGTTTTGGTTGATTGTAACTAAAACAAAAGGTCTGATCACTCCCACATATTTCACAGTTAGTTATATGACTAATCCCACTGGGCCTATTGAGGCAGTTATACGACTCTTTGTGGTCTCTTGTGAATTTAATGCACCGATGACCACACAGCCATTAACGCTGCTGAGATCATTGGTCTGATATCACCTCATGGTTAAAGGATCACTTACAAAAGCAGCTGAAAAATAATGAATTACTCGTCAGCATTACAATTAGTCTAATGGGAACTAACAGCAGCAGATGCGTTTCAGCAACCTGTTTGGCATCAACGCATATGATCGAAGCTCCATCAATAAGTCCATAGTGTACTTGTCTGTTGTATATCATACTATATAGTTCCCCACTGAACATGAGAGCAACATGTGTCCCTACACTGAAAATAATAAGAACTGTGTATGAAAAACAGATGTCGAACGTTACTCTTAACGTGCATCAGTGGGGTCTTCTGTTCAATGTTGTCCAGGTTTAGTTAAGAGTCTGTTTTTTCCCAGGGAAAAACACTGGAATGAGTTCGACTTGATGAGCTGCATCAAATCAAATACAGCATGTCAAACATGGTGTTGTTGCCCGTCTCTGTGAAGTAGATCAACTAAATGTTGTTCCCTTTATAACAGTAAAGCCATTTCAAGTCTTTGTCTTTCCTGAGGGATCGACAAACAACAGGATTCATACCCACCTGAGGAACAACAGATTGTACAGCGTGCCACATATCATTTCCTTATGTCGACAGAAGAGCCAGCAGAGTGGATGATAGTATGTGTGTGTGTGTGTGTGTGTACAGTGAGGTCACTCTTGAGCAGCTGCAGCACAACTAATTTCCTCATCCTCAGACAGCCGAGTTGAGTCTCAGAGGAGCAGAAATATGAAATGTTTTAGGCCAGAATCATGCAGGACTGTAAAGTAATGGGATATTAAATCACTACATAAGGGAGTCATTCTATGAAAAACTTTCTCTTTTAATAAACTCACATAATGGATTGTATTATTGCTCAAAAAATACATCCAGTGCATCTCAACACAAATAAACATCATAAATCACAGACTCGACTATAGTGGTGTTATGGAAAATAATTCCCTGATTTTAAGTTAAACAAAGTGCGGCCAAAACTAATTAGCCTTCGTTTCTGTGTTTATGCAACCCGGCTATACATTCTTGAGACAACGCACACTTGTCAGCAATTAAGCTGCGGCTACTGCACAAAACCCGCCTCAACTTCCAGAGAGAAAGGCCAGACTGGTGTCATCAAAAGCCTCACTGACCAAAGTAGAAGTGTGTGTATAACAGTGTAATCGCGTAATTATGATCTGGCGCTTTGCTGTGGATACAACACATCCCTCCGCATCAAAAACGGCAGGTTTTCTGCAGGAAGATAGTTGAGGCCGATCTGACTCCTACTCCTAATGTGAGCTTAGTGCTTGTTACTTATGAAGCTCATTAAAAGTGGATGACTAACACTCGGTGGTGACGTAACGCCGAGGCCTCCCTCTGTAACTGGCAGCTTGATGAATGCCAGTGGCTGCAGGGCTGAGCTGCGACTGTCATACAGTCACAGTGGGAGCGGGAGCAACGGGAGGGAGAGAAAACTGAGCCATGGAGACTGGGAGAGTACATTATGTTTTATCACATTTACCAATTGCTTATTTTTGCATCAGTGCTGACATTTTCTAAACCATAACAAAGCTGATGAATTATTTTCTTGGAGTATTTAGAATAATACTACTTTTTTTGTAAAGCTCTTTTCTAGACCACAATTGCCAGGGATAAACAAACAACTAAAAGAGTAAACAATTACTACTTTGGACAAAGTTACACTACTGTTGTGTAAAAATGTACTGAAAGCTGTAACTGAAAGGAAAAGGTTACCAGGTGAGTGTGTTCAGGTGAAAGGTGTAGGAAGAGCTGAACCTGAACTCAAAAAGTCTTGAATTAACAAGCTATACTATCAAAAAAACAGACACTGTAAAAATGAAAATATGAATTAGGTAGCTCTAGCATTAAAAAAAGAAAAGAAATACTGTTTAGCCGTTTAACACCCAGGTGTCAGATAAAGAAGCCTATAAACCAGAAACTGAGAGCACAATATATAATACCATTAGTAATTTGTAATAAATGAGCGGAAACATGCATGAATTCCAGAATTTACCTTTAAGAAAAGATGCCAAGAAAAAGCCCTCAGGTTGCAGTGAAGACACAAGGTCAAGGGAGGTTAAAGAGGGACAGGAGAGACACAGGGCGGTCTTGTAGTGAGTCAGCGGGGTTTTTTTGGATGCACTCAGGCTGCTCTCCTGGCCCCGGTTCAGGCTCTTTTCCTGGACTGTCAAAGACGGTAATAGAGCATGTCTACCAAATCCCAGGACTGTAACTGAACACAGCCCAGCTCCGAGAATATCAGTCAACACATTGGCACTGCACTGGGGCTCAGACCGAACTTCACTGATGTGAGAACTTACAGGGTTTTTTTTAATCATTTGATTTATTTCTAAGCGACGGTGCACAATCATGTATTGTACTGACTCATAGGAAAGCTGATATTCCTCTGGATCTGCATGTCATTAAGTGTAGAGAGTTTGTTAAAAAATAAAACGCAATAGTGCAAACGCAATGTTTTCAAAACCAATATATTGATTTGGACAGTCAGTTAGATCAGCAGACTCTGGTATGTGCCATGAGTCTTCAACACCACAGCTGAACACATCTTAATGGCATCATAAGTAGAGTTTAGTGACTCCCAAGGGTCTGTAATGTGGTCTCCATTAAAAGTAATATCAATGATCAGATTTTTCTACTTTTCTAAGTAAAACCATAATCCCTAAAATGTGGAATACGAACTGAATTGAAAAGAGCTGCTCCTTTCTTTGCTGGATGCAGTTTTTCCAGCTAATTTAATAACCCAGGACCTCAATGCTGTGGTAAACCACACAACAAAGAACAACAGAGAGCCACCGAAGGAAGTCTGTGGGACAAAGTCTTTCAGCATCTGTGGAGGGGACCTCGCGTCTATGTCCCTTAGTTGTGTTTGCTTTCCCCACAGATTACACTGCACTGGCCCTGCTCCGATTTGTACCTATAGATCTGCTTTGAAGCCTCTTTAGTTAGACATTTATTTACACATTTTCATCTCAAAGTCATTCAAGCCAAAGCGCTGACATATAAATATCTGGATTTCAACATTTAGAACGTATAGTACCAGGAAAAGCTTGGCGAACGATGAAAACGAATATATTGCTAAAATAATTTGAAGCTCGACTGTAACTAAAAGTCCATTTGATTTTTTGGGGCCTTTTTCTCAAAGATAGACAGTAACCATTAGGCCACCATGATGCCCCAACAGTCTATATGTCTAATGCAAAATCCTATTAAGAAAACACACAATATATACAATTAAACACAACTCCCTTCATTATGGCCGTTATCCCTCGTCTGCCTTTTGTCTCAGTGCCAAACTCCACGCAGAGCCAAGCCACTGGCAGGGAGATTTGATCACCTCGTGAGCATGAAGGGTGTTGTTGTCCCCAGGCTCTCTCAGTGCAACAAAAGCCCAGCTCGGGGCCACGCAGTACAGTCAGACGTGTTGGTGAAACAGTCACCATAAGTTGATGAAATGCTCCACAACTGAAACAGTTTCATTCCTTTCATCTAGGACTGTAATGGATCTCAGGATCAACTAAAGACAGGATTTATGAAACCACTGTCAGAGGGCGGTGAAGACAAAGTGGTATTTACACATCAACAGAGAACACAAGGTGGGGTTTCTCAGAAGGCAGAGGACATCAGAGAAAGCTTTTAATGCTTTGCAACACGCGGGAGGTGGTCAGTTTAGAATCAGTTCATACTATAAATTAAATATAACAATATCCTACAGTAAAGAATCCCACTGAAACCGCTTGAACCAATGTCAGGTGTCACCTTACTGTGTAAATGAATAAATACAGCTCATTACACCAACAACTCATATCCAAAATCCACATCATGTCCATGTTTATGCTGGGACTTTAATGCAAAAAAAATGTGCCTTATTATTACCCTGGTTATTTACATTTTGGTTTTTCAAACCTTTTGGTGCCAGGGACTCCGTAAGAACATTTTCCAAGGACCCCCTTAACAGAGGGTCATTTCATTCAAATTACATTCAGACTTGACAACATTTATACTTTTCAAGTAATTGTTCTCAAAAGCTTTAAAGAAACAAACAGTAGCAAGACTGACATAGTCCTAATAAATCCAGACATTTAAACTTACAAGTGCTTTAGTTTAAAAAAGAATTAACTTATTTCTGTGTGTCGCGATCATATCAGTTTCTATTGGCCCAAAGCTAACGTGGGTGGGAGTAATGGACATAATATGCTTGTTTTATTGCCGCAAATAGTCCCCATCTGCACTTTTTTATTGATACAGCACAATTTTATAATTCATAGCAAATTATTCCGCCATGTGCACCTGCGGGAACCCCACTTTGATTTGTCACTGATTTATATTATGCAACTCAGGGACATGTTTTGTTTTACTTGAGAATAGATGCAGGTCAACAACTCTTTTCTGTTTAAATAAACCTGTTCAGATGTCGGCTCTTACCTGATACAAGTTCATGAAGGCTGTAACGGTAGCGGAGGTAGTCGTGGCCCTCAAACCTCTGGGGCCATTGACACAGGGCCCGGCACTCAGAGTCTGCTTTATAGTACTCCACCAAAGCCTCCTCAAACAGAGCGATGGCTTCTTCTTGGTTGCCTTTATCATACAACCTTACTGCTGCTGCGAAGGAGCGCTGTGAGAGAGGAGAGACGGAAAATCATAGGAGTTGACGAGAGAATGATGGGATCCGTATTTATGACCTCCGGTTCAGCAAAACTCTTCATGATATGTCTGTGTATTGAGGCATTTATTGTTGACATTTTTATACAAGCAAATATTTGTTTTTCACTTTTAAAGTAAACCTGTAGCCAGTTCATAAAAGTGTTTACAAGTCCTCTGGTGCACATCAAGTTTGCTGCAGCAGCAATGATCATTTTGTTTGGGTTGAACAGAAAGAGCGGGGAAAGGATTCCCACTCTCACGCCTTTATGAATACATTTAAAATCAGATATAATATACATTCATTTATGGTCCCCAAAGAAAAATTGGTTTGGAAAGTAAATAGAAGTTCCAGACACACAAAAACGTTAATCATCAGTCATGCTTCAACGTTTAATTGAGGTACAGTTGGTATGAGTAAGATATCAAAGTTGTGATATTTGTACTAAGTGTGTAGCTAGTCCCAGAAGATACCCTAGGAACTTGTACGAGCTTGAGAAAGAGAGAATTTATTTGTAAATGAATCAGAGCACAAAGGATCCAAAACTCTTCGGCATTCAGGGTTTCACCGTAACCAGCACTTAAAAGGTCTAAAAGGGTTTTCCAGTAAGTAACTGCAAGGGCCATTAACACAAAGGCCCCTTCATACAGTGGCAACAGCTGTACTTTTCTTTTTAGGAAAGATGTGAAGGAGAAAAAGTCGCCAGACATTTTCTCCAGGCTTGAAAAAAAGATGGCAACAGGTCACACAGGTTATCTTAAACATGCTCAGGTAAGAGCATCAATAGGTAAGAGGGATGGAAAAGTTTTTTTTTTTTTAAAAATGGGAAAGGGACAAAACTAAGTAAAGTGAAAAAATGAACAAAAAGTTAACCCGTATTCATTTCTATTGTCTTACCTGGTGAGGCCGGGCTTCACGGTCCACAAAATGATCCTCCTTAACGCCCTGCAGGTCTTTGTACTGCTCCAGGTTCTGACCCATCTCCACATGTTCTGGGTTGGCCTGGAAATAAGTGTGAGCCGCTGCCGCTGCCTTGTCAGGCTGCTTCAACTAAAGAGAGAAACAGAGAGAGAAGGAAAAAGCCACGTTATTCAATGAAGAACAGAAAACACCTGTGGAGTTGATGTAGTTCGTTAAAATCCGTCATGACACGTGAAATTAGTGAGTTTGTTACTGCAAGAAGGTGTTTGCTAAGGTCTCCAACAAAACCCAACATTCAAAAAAAACATGTTTTTCTGTTAAATCAGAAAACCTTTTTTTAAAGTTTTAAAATATGGGAAACCAGATTTTCCAAATTTGAACAGAAATTGAAGCTTTAACTGCTTTTAGAAAATAAGGAAAAAACCGACAGCCAATCTGCAGAAGTTCTCCTGAAGCCGCTCCTGCAGGAGGAACAGACTGCTCGCCAAAATACGAGGGTGCATTCAAGCGCTTCCAATAAATCCATTTTTGGCTAGTAATTTGGAATCCACTCAAAGGAAAAGTAATATTTCTGAATTTGAGTCAGATAACAGGAAAAAACGGAGCAGATTTACTGACACGCACTGTTCCCATCCACATCCTGTCATTAGAGAGAGCCGTCATCATTACAACTAATGTGAGGTCTCTGCACTCTAAGCATGTTGGGAGTATTAGAATAAAAATAATCAGCACAGGCCTCACATCCTCTTCCTGAGAAAAGTATCTCGCCTAAACACATGAGAGAAAGAAACTGATTACTGTAGCGGGCTGGATAAGAGAAACACTGAGTGGCAAGTTCGTGAGCGATACTGATGCAGTGCAGACGATGTCCTGGGTGAAAGAGTGCGGCTGTTATTCATCAGCTGGTTGACTGATGGAAAAAAAAAAAAAAAGTACATACCAAGGTTGATGTACTCTATGCATGCAAAGTCATTTGAAATATATGTTTTAGTGTTTTGCACAAATTAAAACCGTAAAAAAGGACACATGAAGCGCAGAGGAGCTTATCATGCCCCAAAGGTAAAAATGGAAATGTACCTTTTTGATATTGCTTTATATCAAATTAGTCAGAACCAAAGAGGTATGTTTTTGCCTTATCCTTAGAAATATCAATTCATCCACCAACTCAAGTGTTGGTAACAGTTCACCAGAGCCCACAGTCAAATGTTGCCGATAAATTTTCTTTTTATCAACGATTATTCTACTCCTAGTTTCATCTCCAGATCTTTCAGAATTTGTGAAGTGAATGTAACTTCACTTGAACTGAATATAAGACAGGGAATAATCTTCAAATTTTCCTGTTGCTTATATATTTCAAAACAAGGATAATGGATAATAGATAATAAGGATAATCCCCTTCCCCACCATGACCACCCCTTTGCTTTAACATATAAAAAAGGTATGTAAACCTTTACTCTCTGGTATTACACAACACACAACAGTTGTGGATCTGCTGTCATCTAAAAAAAAAAAAAATCTCTTTTCAGAAATCCCAGACGTGTTAATGTGATCTTTTATCTCACAAAAACATCATTTCAGAAGAACTCGACCATCAGAACATGCCTGGTCCCAATCAGATAAGACTCTCATCACGCTCAAGCCTCAACATGGTTCACCTTACACAACTACCTTACACAATAGCCCTTCACTGCACGGGTCCATGAACTCAACACCGCCAGTTTTGAACACTCAAGAGAAAAAGAGTTGAAGATATATGCTGCATTGTGACATTTGTTGCACTTTCAATCTGCTCTTTCCTCATGTTGCATTCATGCTCTATAGCATACAGTACTAACAGCAGATTTGAAAAAAAAAGAAAGTTAGTTATGTTGTGTTTGACATTAACTGAACTGGGGGGAAGAAAAGTGAGTCAAGCAGGAAACAGGAGGAGGAGGACATGCTGAGAAAATAAAAGACAGACACAGAGAGGTTAAAGTAGACGAGGCTAGAGACAGAGCTTGCTCTCTTGTCAAGGGTTTGCAGCAACATTATCTCAGTCGCAGTATCTCAGAGACATCTGATCGCATTTGTCCTTCATGTTCCCAACAGGTGCAAATGTGAAGCAGATCCCATTGTTTCACAGTTGAGAAGGTCAGTCTGGCACGGCTGCCAAAAACACAACTGGCTGAGAGAGCTTCTCAACACACTCAGCCTTCTGTTGTGCCACTCAGCACGGGCTCATGTTTGCCAGGAAAGATATTTGTTGTTATGAAAGCTTTTGTTCTTTTTGTTTGGATTTTATGGGGTGAATTGGCAAGATAAAGCTCGGGAATTCCCACATTTTTATCCAATATTTGGGATATCTGTACACAGCTGAATGTACAGACCCACGTAGACACAAAAACAAAGCACTTTGTGTTTCCTACAGGGGAGGAAAACTGTTTCCACAAAGTCCGCACAATACATCATAAAACACACACTGAAGTGCTGTTCTGATGGAAGAAGCAGAAATGATTTTTCCCACAAACAACCCACTTCTTTATGAAGAATGACTCCCCTGTGAGACAAAATTGGGTCTCTTTCATGTGGTGGCTGAAGAGGCAGGAGAGAAAAGCCCCGCTTGGTTAACCTTGAAAGGCCAAAGAGTTGAGGTGGCGTCGAGTGCATTCCTAGTCAGATCACCTGGCTGGAGCCACCGGGGGAGACGCAGCGTGACGACTAGGATAGGTGAGGGGTTCATATGAAGTCTTGTGCATTCATGTGCACAGTATGACATGTTTTATGAAATACTGTACGTAACAGCTGAAAAATGACTAATACTGAATAAGAGCAGGTCCAGAGTTCAAATAAAAAATGCTTAATTGACAAATAAGGATGTAACCTTTCTTCTGTAAATGATGGATCAAATCCAAACGTCATGACAGTCACTCGTACAGATCCCTCCTGATTTGCATGATGTACTTGTAGTGGGCATTCCTGTATCTACCCTGTTGCTTTGTGGTATTTTCTCTGTCTCAACCAAATGTATAACCGGCCCGACACAGACATTGCGATGCTACGCTGCTATATTTCTAGTGCAACTATCAATATTCAGCTTTCTGAAACACCAACAGCAGAACAACTAACTGCACTTTTGCATGCACATGCATATTTAAAAGCAAATGCACCAAGTTAAAAACAATTTGCTGACTGAATTCCTATGAAAATATGCAGATGTACATCACCATGAAAAAAAAAAAAAAAGTAGAAATAGATTGCACATCGAGGGAAGCAGAGTAAACCAAAAACTCAGTTGCAACACTTGAGCACACAATAACACGTGGAAAGCATTAAACGCTGATGAAATCAGTGTAAGTGTATCTGGGGTGGATTTTCTTCCCTCTGAGTGATGGCGCAACGTCGAGCACACAACCCGGCTCCATCACGTGTCATCTACTGCTGCATTCCTGACAAAGTCTCTCCAAGGTTTTTCACTGAAAACATCCTCCTTAAAAAGACACTATTGTCGACTTGGCTGCACAGGATATGATAATTATCTGCTGATATGTCTTCGGGAGACTAAACAGCAAAGACCACAGACACTTTGGTGTACAAAGGAGGGAAGATGTGAGGGGGGGGGGGGTAGTCTGGAGCCACAGACCTGCACTCAGCTGCCTCACCTACCCAACTCTACTGGCCCCGGCTTCCCTCGGCCCCTCGGGGAGAACCTGGTTCAGGCCAGAGGGTCAACTGGAGGAAGAGGGGAATTACTCCAGTTCACAATTCCACACAAACACAGCTGTTGTCGTCCACTGCCAGATCTATTGTCCCAAGACTATACATCTTAAAACCTGGGGAAGCCTTGAGCATGGGGGACTCACTGTGTTTTTCCTCTTTTGTCAAAAGGTTTTCAAAGTCATGGCTAACATTAAGCTTTAGAGACCCTTTATGTAAAATTATTTAAACAAAACATCAAAACTGTATGATGGCCAAAACTTTAAAATTCCATTTGATAAGTAAAACAAAAAAAGGTGATCTGGAACAGCTAGACAGAAGAGGGGGGAAAAAGAGCAGATCTACTTTGTTTCAGTGCATGACTCACACTTGGATGATAATAGATTTACAATCATATTTAACTATAACTGAGCTCACACATACAAGATGGTCACTACTATTTTATGGAGACAGATAATTCAACATGGAGGATTTTTTAGAGTCTGAGTACTGTATCAAACTGTCAAAAAAAAACAAAAAAAAAAAGCAGTCCAAGCTTAAGAGATTTTGAATTGAAAACACATGCTCATATATCAACCAGAGTGAAAGGCTGAAACACTCCCTCGTGATGACAGAGCAGAAATCAATCAACGTGCGATTGCCATCATGCTGAATAGTGTAATGGAAAACAATGCAGCCTAGAAACAGTTGTGTGTGGGTAAATCAAAATGAGTCGTCTCTCCTGTGTCTGCTGCAGAGGAGAAAGTGGATACTAAGAAAGTACGTTTCTGTGAAAACCTTAGCCAGTGTTGGCCATCGTGCAACTTCTCTACAGAGTGGAGGGTATGGTGAAATCAACATATTTTGGTGATAGAATACATTTTCTGGGAACTAAGTTGAGAAGCAAATTGTGGTTAAAATAATCAAAACCGGTCCGTCTGTTTTCAAAAAAATGACATTTATTTTTTCAGTGCTCATTATTTTGTCCACTGAGGTCCAATGTCCAAAATAGTCTAATACAAGGAATAAAGCCATAGAATAAACTAATTAAAGGGCAGGCGAACTGGCTGCTGGTGGTGTCTTCATATATACCATGCAGTGAACCAAGAAGTGTATTTCCTAAAATGTTTAAATGGTAGATACGCTAGTATAAATGGTATGGAAATATCTTGGCTGACAAATGTATACAGTCTCTCTCTTTAAGTAGTTCAGCTGTTTTACCAGCTTTTTTCTTTGGAAAGTGTGTGTATACATTAAGGAAAGACTGACTGGAAATGTATACTTTTCTTGTAGAATTAATGTGAAACTATAAGTTGTCCAAATTGAACCACAGTGTTAAAGTTACTCTTGGAAAGCTGCCGTTCCAAACATGTTCAAGTGTTTTCAACTTGCACGTCACTGTGCTCCAAATGTAGACACTGAAACATGTCATTGAGCTATCACTGCACAACAGAAATATCCCAAACTCTAATCAGTGAATTCTGATATTAAACTGAACAAGATTTCAAATAAAAGCAAGACTGAAACGCTGCCATTAAAAGCAAACCTTTGAACACATTCAGAAGTGTACATCTTGTACCACATGAGTACAGTTTTCATCTCACATGAATTTCAAAGGAGCACCTGTAGAGGTGAATAACTACCACTCAGTCAGAGCCCTCAGTTTACCCTCCTCACTAAACAGCAACCTGCGTTAGAGCTGCTGGACCGCCCTGCCACTCCGACAGAAGTGCTCTTGATGTGGGCACGGAGGAGTGCCAAGGCAAACCTACATTTGCATGCCTTTCTCCTCTGGGCCTCGTGCTTGATTCAGAGGTATGTAAATAGGCCTCGGCTGGCGCCACAGATGCAGAGATGATGTTGTGACAAAAAGCACGTACCCAAAGCCACAAACAAGCCTGATAAAAGTTACACAAATGGCTTGTAAGAGGTGGAACTACCACCCTAAAAGAAATGATAGAGGAGTTGGCAACAAGTGGTCAACAAGTGTCAAAACTGGCAACCGCAGTCCCGAATAATTGAGAGAGAAGCTGTTTCAGAGTTTCTACAGTTCCCAAGAGGTTAGAAAACTCTTGTGAAGTAGACAGAGGTTAGTGTCCCGGTTAACACTGGACACAAATACAGCTGCAATATTTGAGAAGACGTCCGTGTGCAGTCAGGAGGTCAAAGACAGTGTCATTATGCTCCAACCGAAGTGTTCGTCATACTGTTGGCGAAACCAACAATCCAACATTCACGCTCAATTCTCGCCGTGATTGGCCAGATGTGCGGAGGCGAGGCAGAAGCCAAGATTTTTAACTCCCAAACGCAAACGCAATGCAAAGTCATCTGACAATTCAATGCGTTGGCCAATCAAATGTGTACAATCCTGGTGAGTTACTTAGTGAAAACAATCGTCAGTTTACATCAGGCTCATCAAACAGATGGTTAGGTTAGAACGACCGATTAGCCTAAAACACATTGAAGTATTACTCAAATTAGACTTCCTAGATCCCATTTTATCTTCCCACTGATACCTGTAACTACATCCAAACCATTCCAGCCATTTTCAGTCTGAACTCCTCTTAAGTGCTAATGGCTTACACCTTACAGCTGCAGTTAAATACACCATTTAGCCTGCTAAATCTTAAATGACCCTTCTTGAGAAGGTGCATTAATCATCACTGGCTACCTATAATACAGTATGACCTCAAGCCCCTTTGCATTGAACGCATTCCAGCTGAAACATCTGCAAGCGTGATAACAGCGTCCTTATACAGCCAATAATGGTTTTCGGGCCTGTGAAGTGAGAGAAGTGGTGTCTGCTTTAGGAAAGTGAATGTGATACAGCTGTTCAGGAATGTACCGCGGAGGAACTGTCACATTATCAGACATACAACAACAGAGGTTTTCACCTCAACCTGAGCTTGTAAAAACTTTGGAAGGAAGGTGGTGGAAAGAAAAAAAAAAGTTGCCCTTAAATCCCGTTAAAGTGGAACTCTGATCTGCATTGAAGTAGATGGATAATAACTGTCAAGACCAATCTGGAACTATGGATTTATAAATACAAGGAAATACATCTTTGCTGCACAGCTGGGCCTGGGCTGAGGACGGAGTGTGTTTGTATCTATCCAGGGAGTGTTTTAATGCAGGATATTTACTCCACTGTAAACACAGTAGTTAATTTTCTGAACAGACCAATGGCAACGTTTATTGTCACTGAACTAATATTTGTGTCATGAGGTGGAGGGTTTATCGTCACGAAAGGTATTTATGGCGCAAACAAGCACTTAGACAACATAAGCGTCTGTCTTTGGTATGAATGCAGACATAAAAAAGCCAAACATTTCAGCGGTTTGGATACAACACGAGGTATACTTTATGATAAGAGAAGAAAGTCCATGTTTGAGTTTATACTGTAAATGGATCCGGAAATGCTTTTGAGTAAAAAGTTGTTGCTTCCTGCTTGGCTTAGTTTATTAGAAGAGCTGAAAACTCAACGATTTATTTATACCACTTGTCCGCGACACAGACTACCAACAACTGTTAAAAAAAACGGCGAGATTTGTTAGAGTTATTGTACAGCTGCTTTGTGTTTAGGCAACATTTGAAGTTTTTGTTAAATAAAAAAAGCTTTTATTTCTCAAAGTAAGGTATCAAAAAGGTATCGTTTTGGTGTTGATGCCGAAACTCAGGCATCATATCAATTAGAGCTGCAACGATTAGAGGATTAAAATAATATTAATCGGCAACTACTTTTTCAAGCAAAAATATGAAACATTAAGAGGATTACTTTTCTTGGTCTTACATCGTAGTGAAAGTATTATTATTGAGTTTTGGACTGTTGGTCGGACAGACAACAACATTTGATGACGTGACGTGATGGGCATCTTTCACTCTTTTCTCATGTTTTACAGACCAAACAATTAATATATTAACTGAGAAAATAATACGCAAATAAATTGGTAGTTGCAGGTAGGTATGGGACAGTATAAACATTGCTTGTCATGATTATCCTGGCCAAAATAATTAATAATAATATTATCCTGATCATCAAAATATGTTTAAAACTCTAAAGACTTTCTGGCACTAAAATATATTGGAATCACTTTTCCTTACATTTAGTTAATGTCAAGATGAAATGGAAAATTCCTTTTTAACCCTTTTAGATCACATTCCTGGTCATATTGTACACCTATGTAAAAATATATGCCAAAAAATATAAATATTAATAATAATAAATATTTTTTTAAATAAAAACAATCTATTTTCTTCCTGTTAATCAAAATATGACGTGTGCGTATGTTAGCTCGTACCAAATCATTTCATCCAATTATATCATGACATCCATCCATCAATCAATTTCAAACTTTTAGCGACAAGAGAGATGTGGGGCCACCGTCCTCTGTAGCTCCGCATCGTGCTGCATTCATGGAAAGTTTTTTTTTTTAAATCACAATCCGTGATAAAATCCTTTATCGTCCCACCCCTAGTTACAGCACTAGTATTGATTAATTGTATAAGTACATCTATCTGAACAATTTATTGAATACTGACACAAAATGCATGATGATCTTTCTTCTCGTATCAATAATCGCCTCCTTAAGGTTTCCAATGTCGAGGTCCATTAAATGAACGAGTTCCAAGCTTGAGAAAACATCTGTCACTTTGATATGAGCATCTGGGTGGAAAGGCGATTGAGACCATTTCACAATACTTGTGAATGATTTACAAATGGGAGTAGGATCGGGATTACATTTTCCTGGTGATGAAAGCTGCATACACCCCTCGAGTCTATCAAACCAAGCTTTTTATTGCCAGTGATAGCTGTAGCAGCTTTGCTGAGTGAAAGTATTGGCACCAATGCCTGGCACGAGGAATTCACTGTAGGAAAGTTTGATCTAACTGGCTGATTACCTCCCCATGAGGCGAGCGCCCCACTTCCTTCCACTCTGAATCGTTTCAAAAGGCACACAGCGAGCACTTTGACTGACGATTCAAGGAACTTCAGAAATTCCTGGAAGTCTGGAAAACAACTTATCTCTGTTTTTGAGTGTTTACACTGAAAGATCCCCTTCTGTACGACAATACTGCAAGACGACTTTCTGGTGGACACGCATACTCCCACACGTGTCCGAGCACACACTCGAACACTGAAATACAGAGGCAAAGGGTGCTCGTGATGTATGTGTGACGCTAATTGGACAGGAAAACATTATAGCCTCTACAAATTAACCTCTCCATCATTTACCCTTAAGTCTTTCGTTTCATTACCTCGGTAGCTTTGATGGACAAAAGGCTTCTTCAGCGCATGCTTACTGTACACACAGGCCACATAATGTATTTACTGTACACCAGAGGTGTGAATTAGTCGCTTGATAATCTCAGCTAAATGAACCAGACAAGGGTTTGTTTTTGCTCTGCTGCTAAATCAAACAACACTTTAACACAAGACCTGGACTGTAACTAGCATTTTTGCCGTGCCAGTCAGGAAACCAGCCAGCCGGTCAGTGTGTACATTACATGCAACATGGCTAAGACATTAAGCACATGCTGTGGAAAAAAATAAGTGAGGGGAGCTTTTCCTCTTAGTGATGTCATGGGCAAAAGTTGACCACCTCGTTCTCCTCTTTGCTCTCTCCATCAAACCACCCCTCTTTCTCTCATCTGTCCATCCTGCTGACAGCTCAGCACAGTAGCCTCTTTCTGCCTGTCCTCGCCCCACCCTGGGCCAGAGTTTGTTCCTCCTATAAGGTCATGTCAAAGGAATGCCTGAAAAAGCCATACCGCTGTCGCTGCTAAAAAGCCTCTTTCATTACCCCGTGATGGACACAGGAGGCATGACGGCGCTTGCTTCTTCCTTCATCGCCCTCTATCCTATCCTGCGCAGGCAGAGACTGTACATTGAAAAGAAAACAGTAGAACAATAATAATGCTACTGTACACTGGAGCAAACCTCGACTTTGGCTTTGATTAGAGGGAATATGAGTGAACGTACTTGTACTGTACCCAGAATGTGGTACAGGCGCTCATCATCAAGAATCTATTAGTTATCAAAACACAGTGCATGTCCTTTATGAACTAATCTGGATCAGGCAACTTGAACTGTTTGTACATCTGTAGTTGTGTCTGTCCTGTGGCTGACATCATTTGGACGTATAGAAGGAATGACTGCTTCCATTATCCTCTCCATCGCCAGTGACAGCCCAGTTAAGCTATGTGGGAGTTAACACTGAGAGACTACACAATCTTTTTTTCCTCGAAGCTATCCTGAGGCCACCCGACACCACACCGGCTACTGTATCCTTAGTCAACCATCACACTATTTCCCATGTCTGATCTCGCTTCCTGGGCAGTTTTAGGACACAAAGCCAGCTTTGTGTGGAAACCTCAAAAACACAAGGTGTGTACGTTTTAAAAGAGTGCAGACGGGTGGAAAATCACCTATAATGTCTTCCTCCTCCCCTGCCGCCTACATGCCCTCCTCCCGACACCTCTCTCACGTTCCCTCCTGCCCAAAATACAGTAAGACACACACACTCTTTTCTCTCTCAGGAACTTCTATAAACAGCTGCATACGCCCACTGACCGACGTCTTATTTTTACGCCTCAATCCTCTGATCTCACACTCCACCAGTTTCCATTCACATAAAGGTGCCTTTTTCAAGACTGGAAAAACACACTCCAACTGGTCCCAGAAATCTGAAATGTGGCTAACAGTTGTGTGTCCCTCTGACTTTGCCTTTGGTTGAGGATGTGCTGCTGCTGAGTAT
>CALSBV010011200.1:12758135-12797634 GCA_943590825.1 Bovichtus diacanthus | reverse complement strand
GTGTGTGTGTGTGTGTGTGTGTGTGTGTGTGTGTGTGTGTGTGTGTGCGTTTAAGCACGACAGCGAGTATGTGTGCCCCAGCAGACAATGCAAGCATTCATTGAGCCACTCAGTTCTCACCCTGTCCGGCCCCCACATAACCCAGAGAAATATAAAATATATTTGTTCCTGTTGAAATCAATCCGGTGTTGCAGCAATGAGCCACTTCTAAAAGACAAACGGCGTTACACAACGCCCACAACACTCAACCTCAGCTGGGAGACTGAAATGCATCTGAGAACCATTGATGGATGCAATAATCACTAATATGTCAAACTTTAAAAAGGAGAGTTCTCTATTTGGAAACTATTGGAAGCCATCAAACATGTTTCCTTTTAATGAAACATAAATCTACATAAACAGCTCTTTTTGCATGAAAGTGAGCACTTACGAGCAACTGTCCATGCCACTAAGGAATGTTTATCAGCATAGTTTCTGATGAGCGAGTTGGCCTGTCATGACTGAAATATCATCTAAAAGACTTCAGACAGCTGTGTCAGAAGATCTTCCCCACAGATTACAGTATGAAAGGTTCAAGTGCCCTGGAGGAGTATTTCCTGGTTCAAATGTCAAACATGGTTCAGCCTCCCTCCTTTAGTGGATGAGTACACCTTTTTCTGGGGGCTAAACCAAACAATGACGGAGCAGTCCTGTCCAATGATACAACACAAAATCAGCCCATCAATCAAGCCGTAGCCCCCTGAGCCCTGGAAAAAGAAAAACTCCCCAAATGTCAATAAATGGAAAAGCAGACAGAAAAACAGAAAAGCCAGCATGATTTAAGGAATACCTAAAGAAGAAAAAGAATGCACCTCTTTCAGTCTCTCTCTAAAGCTGCTGGTGGTGGTAGGCTAGCTGAGACTAAGCTCCCCAGATCCCCAGCAGAGCATAGGGCTAAAATAACAACCACAGAGGCCAGTAGTCCATTATATGCAGCCTCTTTTTCTAATCACAAAATGGTCCTGTAACAGGTTCCTTGCCCATAAAATGATCTTCCCATGCACTGCATAGGTAAGATGGAGTTTACAGTAAGTGTCTTTCCCTTTCGCTGCAGTTTAGTTCCCCTGGAGAGACCACCGCTAGAGAGGAAGCAACCGGATCCAGGATATGCTCCCTGCGGGGATAACAGACAGGCGTTATGGGGGGAGAAGGGGGACAGGAGCTTAGCGCTCAGCTGCGAAAAGGGAGACAAGAAATGGAGAAACAGGTTGTTCGTGTAAACACTCGGGATGCAGAAGACACGATTCCAGTTCAGAAGATATAAGCAGTGTAACTTCTGGCTGCAGTGGTGAGAGACAAACATGATGCTTCTTGTCTTACCAGTCCATTCTCTACCTACAGCAAAATAAAGGACACCTGTTGCTAAAGATCATGCACCAACCAACCAGTCTGCTGGTCACTTGCTTTGTTTTACTCGTGAGGAGGAAGACATCCATCCATCACCAGCTGAGATTGATTTAGGTTGTTTTTCATTTCAGAGCAAATTCAACAGCTTATTCAAGACTGGCATCAGCCTCATCATAAATCTGGAACAGTAATGCGAGGCTTTATGTGCTGTGTTGTCCAATAAAGAAAAGAAAACAAGCAAAAGCAACAACAAAGCCTTTAAGACTTGTGTCAAGTGAATGGAGAAATGTAGTGTATTATGATAGCATATAAATCACTGTGCAGTAAATCCAGTAAGGCCCTTTAAGAATGTAAGAATGAAAACATTGATGTGAAATAAGAACAAAGTGTTGGGTGTAGGCTGAAACCATTATTGTGGATAGAAGAAATTTTTGACATAGTTGGAAATGCAACCAACTACCGAGAAATGATTTAAGGACCAACTGTAAAAGACACGGTCAAACACCGAGACACACTTTTACATTCACCCAGTGGGAGATCTTGGCACAGGCTGCGCTCATGTGACAGCTACAATAACTTACATTTATTGCATTAAGTGCATTTTAACAATGAAACTACACTCTGAAGATTTATTTGCTTTTTGTATCATCTCATTATGTACAGTGGTAGTGTTGGGAGAAAACGCTGACCTTAAGACCTCATTTCAGACATTTTCTCAGCCCGTCACCACTTCCCTCTGGGGTGCTGTTTTTTTTTTTTTTTTTTTAAAAACCCGGCCCCCGCTCCTGTGTGGGGGGTCGACATCCCCCCGCTTTTTTTTTCGTTTTTTTTTTTTTTTTTTTTTTTTTTTTTTTTTACACACACTTGGAGTGAGTCGGAGTGTGTGGACACATGTGTGAGAAAACTCAAGCTTGTGAATTTGTTTGCATGTGCGAGAGGCCATGTCTGTCGGCTGGTGTGTGAGGGAGAGGTCATAACTCTTCTATATGAGTGCATGCACACATGAGAACACGGGGAAAGTTACTTCAGACACTGTTCCCTTGTAGAGAGACAAGTGAAGTATGAATAAAACAATAGGTGGGAAAAGCATCGATTTGACAACTCACTGCAAAGTTAGGACTGGGCGATATGGAAAAAAATCAATTATCACAATGTCTTTTTACCAAATACCTCGATATCGATATTACGTTGATATTGTAGGGTTGACCATTGGTGCTTTCACAAAATATTTACACAATGAGATTTTTGATGAATAATCTTTAGTAATGTGGATATAAAGACTAAATAAGTAAGTAGTAAAGGCAAATAATAGAACAGCTCGAACAGTCTGGTAATTTCAGAAAATGACATGACTGTAACACAGCCTTTAAAAAACAGGAAAAGACAACACTTATGCTATATTACAATATTACGATATCCAACATCTAAGACGATATCACAATATGGATATATTGCCCAGCCCTATACACAATATTTAGATTTCCACAAGAATCCTAATTATAAAAAGGTGGATGTACTCTGAACTCCATCCTCCAGCTTTGCAATGAGAATAACCACTCATACGCAATTTCCCACACATGCACTTGCATTACTATTATTTAATGAATTACTTATGCATGCTTCTTTATGAGATGCTAATGACGAGGTCTTACTATGATAATGCACACCAAAGTTTCCAAATACAGAGAAAGGAGTGAAATCTGCAGAGGAATTGTGCTTTGCAAACACATAAACCCAGCATAGCCGTTAAGGCTGAAACTCAGTTTTCTAAAAAAGGACAGTCCCCAGAGAGATCGAGAAGACTTTGGTCCCCCTCAAGCTTACTTCCAAATGACGTAACCCTCTTTTCTGCTTAATTGGTGGATGTAATTAAGAACCCCCCAGAGGGTGATGGAGGTAAAGCTCTTCAAAGGCCTCTAAAAGTGATTTGTACTCCCTTCATAAACACGACATGTTCCTGTTGCTGCTGTCACATTACATAAATCTAGTTTTCTTGACACACAGCATGCTGACTGGAATTCAGTCCAAATAAACTCACACACCACATTTCAGATCACATGATATTGATTACTAGAGATTTTCATAAGATCCAATAAGAGCTGAGGACTTTGGGACCAAAGCGTGTGTGTGTGTGCCTGTGTGCCTGTGTGCCTGTGTGTGTGTGTGTGTGTGCCTGTGTGTGCGTGTGTGTGTGTGCCTGTGTGTGTGTGTGTGTGTGTATCTCCATGTCATATCTATGAGCAGTTGTTCTCTATAACAATAAAATCCACATGATCAGTTTTTGCTGCGTTTGCTTTCAGGATTAGGACACTAACACAAATGTTATTTGCTCTCGGTTGTGCAGACTCTGAGATAAGCAAGTGTTGTGCAAAAGAAAGAAATAAGTAAGCGAGTGTGTGAGCAAGCAAGTCTGCGCCTGCCCCCTCTACGCGTCTACGGCTCAACCCCCCTACACAGGCGGCGACTCGCCCTTCTGCATTTTCCTTTGATGTGACTGGTTGTGAGCGGCTGGACAGGGATGAGGTCAGGGGTCGTGTGTTGCCAGGCTGATGACTTAGCGGTCAAACGTCCCAGGAAACAGCATGCCTCACATTCTCAAGCAGTGACGGAGGAGCCAAAGTGTTCAGATAAGACAGATGAAGAGAAACTCTGACGTGACCATCGCTTCAATCAAAGTCTTTTAATTTGAAAGGTTTTAACAGGCGTTTAAAGCTGGAGTGTGGCACTTTTGTCGCCCCCCTCTGGCAGTGACGAGACCATAGCGACGGAGCAGCAGCTTGGAATTTGGCGGAAGTTAAGTTTCTCGAGTGGATCTTCCAGATAAAAAAAAGAAACTCGGTGTTCAGAGGAAAAAACTAAATTCACAGGAAGACTTGAAAGAGCGCTACTGGGTGTGTGTGTGTGGGGGAGGGGGGGGGGGGTGCACGGCAAGCTCACCTGCAGGCCTACGTGCACCAGCTTGAGAAAGTCGCCACAGTTGCCACCACAACTCCTGTGTACTTTTGGCAAGGGCTTGAATGTAACGGACACTCATGTATATGTAAAAGTCCCGCACTCCGCCTTAATAAGAGAGCCTGCTGTTTTTAGAAGAACAGATTTAGAGTTTTGATTAAGGATTTGCTTGCTGACATATATTTACTGAATCGTCTTTCGTGTCATTCTTTTTCGAAGATGCTACCATTTTGTGCAAAGCAGCGTAACACACAGCTGGTCAAGAGTCAATTTGATACACAGCGACTGCGTTTCTTACATTTAATTGACGGTCAGTCAGCATGTACATTGGCAGGCGGAGACAGGACTGGGGTCTGGAAATTACCCCAAAAAAGAATCTAGGTGCTCACATATTTTTTTCCATGCGAGCGCCGTGGCTCAATGGATGGTAAAGAATAAATATCTCAACAACTATTGAATGGATTGCCATTAAATGTGGTACACAGTCTAGTACACCTCAGGATTAATTGTAAAAACATTGACGTTCCTCTGATTTTTCAGCCAACACCATCATCAAGTAAAAATTCCAATTGGTTCAACATTTTGGATTATGACCAAAAACTAATAACATTCCCACCAGCTTCAACTGTACTTTGTGTTTAGTGCCAATTAGCAGTCAAGCATGCTAACACCTTAGACTAAGATGGTGAACATGTTAAACATTAAACCTGCTTAACATTTCAGCATTTCCGTTGTGAGGATGTTAGCATTTACCTCAAAACACCGCTAGGCCTAAATACAGCATCGCAGAGAAAGTACTGATGACAAAAACAACTACTGTAAAAAAATATATTGGCCGAATTAAACGCACAGCATTGAAGTGACCCTCACTAATAAGTCTACTACAGACAAATGTTAGGAACATTTGACACTTTGTCGATGTGACTTCAGACTCTGATTCTGGGTAAAAGACAATAAAAAAAGTTTTATGGCCTCTCACTCATAAGAATCATAAGAGCAGCCTGACTTACCACTGTGGAAAATTCAGCTAAAGACTTTCCTTTATTCCTTTAATTCTTTCCTTTAGTCTTTAAACGTTGGTGTGTTTCACTATACCATCTGGAAATCTGGACGCAGAAGCGATATTATCAAAAGCATCAGCAAACCCGAAGTGTGGTTAAGGAGTATAGCGACAGTGGTACAGCCCAATACTGCCTTATTTAATAAAAGAGACTGTGTTGGCTGATAATAGGGCAGGGTAGCACTGCTTGACTGCACTGTGTAATCTAGGTTGTGGTCTTGTACAACATGAATAAAACAGGAGTAGGAGCCTGCCTTTAATTTCAGTGATGCTGCTGGCTCGTCTTTGCTGCTGAAACTTCAGAGTCATTGGCCAAGCACACGCAGCATTTTAAATAGAAGTTACTGTGATAGAGACTCAGAGGACACCGCGGTCCAAATCTTACCTAGAAATGAAAGCGAGCCACGCTAATCTCTTACAATCATAAATTCCAAGACCTAGCAATAATATGCTCCGTGTGTTTTTCCTTTGAGACCAAAAATATGGTTCCAGCAAGGATTTCCATTCTTCATTATGAAAAGCTGCTTCCACTTTATTTCTGCCCTCCATTGTTCTTTGTTACGGGGGAAACCCTCACATGCCTCTGCTGTTGGAGGTGCTGGGACCGCTAGCGATGTGTGCGCAGGCTAATGGAAACCAATTGACCCCAGTTGAGTCCAAGTCTGTCCGTTTGGTTTTCATTCCATGCCAAATTAAATTGAGTAAAAGACTCTGTCTCCACGATTTGGCCTATTTGATGGAAACTGAGCTCTTGTAAGCAGCAGAAACTAAGTCCAGGTCTGAATTCTTCCCGGTGTGATAGGTGAAAAAAACTAGAGGAGAGAGCTGGTCCAGATGTGGGCAGTCTGTTTACAATCTTACACTATTTGCTTGTCTGTTGATAACATCGTTTAGATTCTATTTCCTGTGTGACCACACACCGAGAGTCCCAGTGTCCGCAAGTGTCTATGTGTGCGTCAGAATATAAGTGTTTATGTGAATGAGAGAAAGTATGAGAAAAACACAACATAAACAGAAATTCAACATGTTGCAGTTTTAATTGTGAGACTCGTGAAGAAAACGTGAAAACAATTTGAGCAGCAAGCAGATTCCACTATGTAATATTTGACTTTTAGATTTGTTTTTCTTAGTGGCTCTAAATCCCAGAGGCTACACAAAACAACATTAAAAATGTAAGTAACTGTTTTTAGAAAAAACAGACTTTGCCACAGCCCCAGACACCAGCACCTGAGGCCACTAGGAAAGCACTGTGGGAGACGAAAATAATCACCTCCATCTCTCCGAAAAAAAAAGGATCTCATATCCTGTGGAGATAGAGCCTTGAGCGTCTCTTGAGAAGACTTTTACCTCAATGAGATTTATGATTGATTGACGGGCTACAGATACAAATCAAACTGTAAATACTTAGTGTCCTAATTTCCCACACAAGTCACACAGATCTGGTATGTGCTTTCTAATCAGCAGGAATGTCTAAAAGCTGCACAGAAAGTACAGAACATATTTCTACAGAAGTGTAGGAACAACGACAGTAAGAGTTTACAGCCATGCTAGCGGCTCTGTGAGGCTGTACTTCGATCACTAAAAGTACAAAATGTCAACCTTATGGTGGCACGAGAGGGAAAAACAGGGGATCACCAAACTCAGAAGGCTTCAATTTATGATGAGCAAGAATGTTTCTACAAAAAATTCCAATAGTTGAGATATTTTAGTACTTTAGACACGCCACAAGCATGGCTTTTTAAAAAAAATATTTTTATTGTTAGTCCTTAAATCTTATTGCTTTTGGTTCATGCTGTTAGCAGATGGATTTTAAACCGCTGGGTAAATATAAGCAAGCTAAAAACCAGTAAAAACACAGAAACCTTGAGTATAAGAAGGCCTGCAGCTTAACTGACTGATTGACAGGCTGTCTAGACGACTAGACAATTGATCCTGACACTGTCTCAACAATAAACCCACCAGCAGCACCAAGCTCCATTTGGAATAAGTGTTTCTGTATTTGTTGTTTCTCATGACAGTGAGTGACTGACAGCAGCTAATGCCTCTGTGCCTGGCATCCTGAAACACTTAGAGACAGAGATATTCATCTGCATCCCTCAGCCGGCATGGCGGGGCAGCCCACCTGGCAATGGTTTCTACTGCGGTCATGCTGGGTCACAGCCAATAAAATCAACACAATTTTCTACTGTACGATCGGACACCAAACAGCACCTCGGGAAATAAAAACATGTGCAGAGATTACCTGTCGGGGTGAAACAGGAGTCACTATGAGATCAGCTTGGATTTGAGAGAGGTGGAAAAGATGTGTGTGGGCAGAAGGATGCATGTGTGGAGTTATTGCTTGTTGATGTGTCCCACCTGCACCGGCTTCCCTGCCTGTGTGTGCAGTCTTGCATGTACACACCTCAGGCAGAAGTTTGTTTGAGCATCTGTGTGCTCATGCATGAATGTGTGTATCCGCATGTCCACCAGTGTGCACTCCATTCGCCCAGCTGGGGTTGAGAGTTTACAGACTCTCCGGCCTAATTGAGCAGGGAGAATAAATAATGATGAGCGCTGAGCCTCGAAGAAAAGACACAGATGCTCTCTCTCTCTTTTTTTGTGCGTGTTTTACCCCACGGACGTCTCCACTGCCCGAGTAATGCACAAAAGCAGACGGAGACAAACAGTCCTGGTTTTCTTCTGCCAAAACAACACAACACAGGCTAAGAGCTTCTCTTCCTCCAAGAATCTCAAACATTCAGACTCTGGCAGCTCTGACACTCTCCACTTCACTTAAAAACTTATTTTCAGGTCTGTGACACTGGCAGGAAACAATGCCAGCTGCCACTTAAAATAGTTACCAGAGAGGCTTCTGGATCTCAGAGATTATTAAACCCAGAGTGAGTATTTTGAGACGTTTGTTGGATGAATGTCACCTGTAACTACAGAGGTGAGGGGCTCAAAGGTCTCAGTTTCAGGTCTGGACTCACTGCCCTGTTAAACTACTGTGAGGAAGTGGTTTGGCAAAGAAGGACAAGCAGGAGGTCTGGGATTAGACATCTGTTCATTATAAAAAGTCTGCTACTCCTCTGCGGAGAATCGTGGTTGTAGCTGGCAGACTGTGGTCAACAGAACCCCCCTTTTAAACATCTGACTTTGTTTCACAAACACATCCTGAAGATTGAATTATGAAATAGTCTATATAACATCTGAAAACACAGTTGATTTGATTGGGAGAGAAAGAAAAACACATAAAAAGATAATTATCTCAAAAAATACCAGTACCACATGCGCCAGGCAATTAAAATCCACACACAGGCAAGACCAGGATAATTAAGGAATATGGAGAAAGTGAGAAATACCAGTCAGATTTTGTAGGTTTATCTGTGGTTGAATTACTTCAGTAATTTGCCTTCAGATTATCCAGTTGGCGAATGATGCACTGGATTTTTGTGTTAAACGTGGATACAATTATGAGTTTTTAGCCTTATACATGGATGTTATTCATGAGTTCCTTGAGTTTGGACAGACATAGAGTAGCACCAGCATTCCCCACCTTAGGGTCCGGTTACTGAGCCGTCATGCTATCAATGACAAAGAGTTTTGGTTCATTAGTTTGTTATTGTAAAAAAATATGGATTACAGCTGCTTTAAAATCCTTGTCTTTCATTAAAAAAAATATCCAACGGCAGAGAAATGTCTTTAATTTAAATACTGGTCAGGACCAATTTCAGTCCTTTAGATCTGAGGGGAAAACCAACGTGAACAGAAAATACCTCATGTTGGCGGAATATTTTTTTTATTATTTCCCCGAAGCCTGCTTCTTAACGACTTCAACAAACTCTCAAACTGATGAATAAACATGCGCCTTTTGAAGCCCGATACGGATTCATTAGTAAATTCCAGAGTCACATTTTTAACATACACATGCTGATCCCAACATCCTGATCCAGACCTGAGGATATGTTGTCCCTCTAATACTTTTTTTTTTTAAAATGTATTTTTAATACAGACATGAAAATTAGATTATTGTGCCGAGATTACGTAAAGGAGGAAGGAAAATGTCTGGTACTAAGCTTGGACAAGATTCAGACTATGAGTCAGGCGGCCCGGGAATACAAGTTTAATCATGGACAAGAAGAAGGCAAACAAGGTGCAAACAGCTCTAACGTTGACGTTGGCGTTGAGTTGTTTGTGCCTCGCGCTCTTTAACTCAAATGCAATTTTTCCTTTTTTTGGATACATGAATGCCCTAATCCCAATGATGTCAGTAAAATATCATCATAATTTAAACATTTACCATTTTAGCTTTCACAGCATCTTTCATCATCACTACACACTCAGTCTGCTATAGTATTACAGCATATTTTGGGTGTGACTCAGCAGGAATAGCAGTAAAAAGAGTCTTTCTAGGAAGGAGAAGAAAATGACAAACTGTCAAGTTAACCAAAGTACGGGACACGGAGGCCAGAGTTCACCCCACCCAGCTGTTAAAAGGAGGCCCTCGGGCTCAACGGGACGATATTTCTATCAGCGTTCTTCCTTCAACATCACAGGACGTAGTGATGTTAATTACTCTTTGGAGAAACCTTGTGTGACACATAGCAGGCTTGACCAAACTAATTAATCAGGGAAAGGCTTGAAGCTGGGGGCAGAGGTCAGGTCTTTCACTGGGGTGTACTTCACTCAAAAGTTACAACACAAGAGAAATCCCTGTTGACAGGTTTGTAACAGCTTGAGATCACTCGGTGAGTGCTATTACAGCTGTCTGAACCAGTGTCTTAAATAGCGTATTTACAGCTAGCAAACATTAGCAGAGACTCATAAAGACAAAATGACACTGCTATTGTAATCCTCACGTGTGGAGTCAGCCTATATTTGAGTTAGCCATCTGTGAGTTTCGTGCCATTAACCGGGGGCCGTACGGTCCGTGTAGGTAGTTTGTTTATTGGACTAATTCCAATGCTGGGGTTTTCAACAGCTAACTGCTAACTTGGGGTCCCAGAGCCGCCGCACACTCTTTTCCAGGCAGCTGGTCTCCTGTCCATTTTCAGCCTAATTTCTGCTACTTTGGATTTAGTCCAATAAAATGTTAACGCGGACGACCACAGTTTGTTTCCCATTTCCTATCAACGGCCAATGCCGTTTTTTCTTGCATCACCATGATCTTTCGCTAACCTAACCGTGTTCTTATTATTGTAGTTCATTTTAGCTTTAACAAAGTTCTTATTTGAACTCAAACCTTCAATATTCTTTAACTACTGTAAAGTTGAGCTGGTGATTTTCAACCCTCTCATACCTTCTTAGACCTCACAGAACAGTGTCACTCAGTTTTTCCTTCCTCAAAAATGTGTTTTAGAGTTGAGCTGTTATATTAATTTACCCCTCCGTATTTCCGCTTGTCCAGACCGGAGTCATCCCACACACAGCTGCTAAAGTTATAGGAGAAAATGATTGATTATGAATGTCAATCAAAGAACTTAATAATGGTTATATTCCCTAAACTGATTAAATACGTCAAGTACAATGCTGCAAAATGGAACCAAAGTATTTAATGTGGGGTTTTAGATTAGAAAAATTGCCAGCATCAATCAAATGTAGTAATCTAGAGGGAAGAAAAGTCACTGAAAGCAGGTCTTTCCACTGAGTCACAGCTCAGATAACAGGATGTCCCCAGGGGAGGAAAGGAAATCCCCAGCAATCTGGAGGCGGAATAACTCTGCCAGACTTCCCAAAACAAAGTCTTTCTGGAGAGCTCAAAAACCACCCCCATAACAACCTGAACCAGGTGGATCTTCTGCTCCATAAGTGTCCTATAAAGATGTATTTAAAACAAAAAAAAGGAGAGGATGAAAAGAGCTGAAGAAATGTGTCGCCATTATTGGTGTGGGTGGTTCCAACAATGTGACTCCCTGAGCAGGCGCTGACCTCATTTCCTCCCTGTCCGCAGCTGGCCAATACTGAGCCCTGAGAATGTAACCAGTCACATCTGTCCTCGTCTCGTCTTCCTGTGTCACGACATCCAACTGCTGTTTCCATTAACTTCATTAGCTGCAGACCGCAGTCTCAATATTCCAGTGACAGCTCTTTTGTTTGGGTTTTATTGTTGGGATGCGATGCGAGGAATTTGCTGTGATCTGTGTTGCGTGTGGCAATGTGAGGAAGAGTAATAGGTGGAAACAGGCAGAAAATGAAATAATCACAGTTATAAAACCCTGAGCTTTTTTTTCACCATCCCGTCATTGGAAAAAGAGACTCATTTGATGTTTCTGATAGCCTGAGGAGGTACAGAGGCAACTAAACGATGTGTTAGCGGCTGAAAACATCTTAATAACATGGTTACAAAACAGAAGAAAAAAAACCCACAATCCCTAAATTACAAAGCAGGGTTGATGATGTGCCTAAACTTTCACTGAACAATCCACAAAGGTATGTCCCCACAAAGTGTTGGAATAAGCCGCTTGTAAGGCAGTAAATTATACCTACTGTAGTCTTTCTAAGGCCCGCAGGATAACCAAGGATGAAGGATTGTTTTAAGTGTAAATTTCTACACTAAGCCATGACAGCTGTAAGTGGTAGGACTGACAAAAACATATCAGGCCTAAGACATTTCCAAAGACCTTCGAACATTTACCTTGCCTTTTGAAATCAAGCAGGTGAGGGAAGGTGACTACTACTACTAGGTGAGTGCTCTGGTGTTTTTATTCTTACATAACAGAATGAGGCATACAGTAGCACTTAGGCATGTCACGATAATCACGTAATTGACGTTTTTGCTGACCTTGATATTGCCTGTTGTGCTTACATGGGTGTTTTCTTTTTACATAAAACATTTTAGCCACCATGATGCCAAACATTATAAGACTTTTAAGGCATTTCGCAGACATTGAACATTTTTGTAAAAAGTCCAATTTAAATCAACATTTCGGTTGTGTGGTTTTATTTTGGATTAATTCGACTTATTTAGGATATTTGAATTATTTTTTTTCGATTCCAATTCCAATGTCTGAATATTCATAAGATGTAAAAGTTCATTGCTCTTTGAAAGGGTGCATTATTATGCTATTATATTATCATTATAATCGGTGGCTTAAAATGGTCTTAAAATAACAATAATATAATTTATCGCAATTATTTCTGGGACAATATCCAACAAAGGTACTTGTCGTCACAGACCTAATAGTACTACAAAGCGACCTTTGTCTACTACATAGCACTCATTCAGATGACATGTGTTGTATGTTTGCCTCAAGGCATAGATGTGAGGTTAGAACACACTGTAGGTGAAGGTGAGACAAGGCAGCCATGATTGAAAACACACGAGACAGGAGATCTTCTTTTCCACATACTTCACTCTGACACTGGTGATACTAGACTAGACTAACAGATCTGTACCAATATGCACAGGAGTCCTTTCCATTCCACAGCTAATACCTCATCTTCAGGCACTGCATACTGTGACAAAGCATCCACTAACACAGTTCATACCACTTTAACAACACCAGAAGACCCAGCTGAATATTAATAACAGTCATGACTGTGGTCTGACCTCATGGTTATGCTTCGAACATGAACAGTATGACTATACAACCATCTCTTTTACAGCTAGACCCATAAATTGGCCGGCCTGATATATATCGTTCAAAATCAACTTGTACTAGATACTTTGAATCCATTCAAAGAAATAAAGTAGAAGCAGTGTTGTAGTTACAAAGTGTGTCCCCCCCCACGTTTATGTTTCGCTCAGTATGCATCTTGGTCACAGCTCTTGAAATAAAAACTAAATGTAAGAGTTCCTTATCAAAATGCTACTGTTCATTTATTGGCCGATATATCATCAACAAATCTCAAATCATCTAGTTTCAGCCTCAACCATCCAGTGTTGGTCGTGATATCACGCTCTTTATGAAACTTGTTGGTTAGTTCTGAATTACACTTTCACTCTGTGGACAGTCAGAGTCCGAAAAATCTTGATACAGTTTGGTGCCTCATTAGTTGTGTGTTCATACTAAAGCAGTTACTGCTCTAAAGTTTGAAAAATTCTGTTCAGACATGTTTGGTGTGAACGTGACACACCTGTAAGAATAAGAGACTGAATTCATGTTGGAAAAACGATCATTTCACGCTATGCATCATTCATTCCACATCTAAAATTCTACTGTAGCACCACTAATTCACATGAGCTCATCCTGCCCTGACAGTGATGCGACGTCTGAGGCCAAGTCAGCGCCTATGCATCCCATTACTGAGCCTCTCGGCTATGCCTCACACCACACGTGCAGCCCGGGCTAATGCCTCCTACAGGCTGACGGTGCACTAAAACCTCACCGCCTCGGCCAGAAACCGCAGCCGAGCTGTACAGTAGAAGCGATCTGCTCATGGAAAACATGAAACATGAAACACATTGCACTCGGCAAGTGAGAGGACAAGAAAGTGCTGTTATTGTTGGCAACTGAGAGTACAGGCCCACACAAGACATAAAGAGAGAGGAGGCACAGAGGATGAAGAGGATGCTTCATACAGAGAGCATCAGTGTAAAAGTTCATTTACGTAAAAAGTTGAGATGTTGCAAAAGATCCCTCGATGAAGAGGACCTAATATTTTATGACAGCAGGTTAAACTAGTGCCAGCTGTGGCCTGATGTACTGTATATTAAAAGCTGTCAAGATCAAGTGAGATACTGCCAGTAGTAAAACCAATAAAACTTCAGAGAAACTACACTATGGAATTCTAATAACCCGCAGCAAGATTTTCCCACTCAAACTGTGTATAACAAAGAATAGTTGTTTACTGTCCAACGTCTACATGATGTCATGAAGCGGTTGCTGTACAACGCCACAATGGCCCTACTGTACAGAAAGTCATATTGCTCTCTCTAGTCCCAATCTGAGTCCTTATTACAGACTCTCATGGGGAATTAACTGCTCATTTCCTCACAATGACACAGTCTCCACGATTCAGCTTGCTGCACAAACCATTTAAAAATTCCTCTTTGATGAAGAGATGCCATGAGCAACCAAACCACGCAGCTGCAAGTCTCTCATTGGTTCTGTTTGTATCCCTGCTGCTGCTTAGAAACCAGCCCACAAGGTGAGCTCCTGCGCTGGGTTGAATCCATTAGTAGCCTTTTCTGTGAGTAAATGTTAACAAAAAGAATGATGGACATGTTTCTCAACACCGTTGCTCTGCTGACATTCAACGTCCCAAAATCATGTGGCTCGGTTTGTGTGAAAGCGCAGTTAAAGTGAGGAATTTACTTTATTATAATACAGAGTTTATGATTTATTTCAGCTGTGCCAAGGCAAGACATCACACCCTCGCAAACCTATGCCATGAACATGTGATGTGAGCTATTCTTAGAATTTAACACCTATAATTAACTAAATCCACTTTAACTACCATGCACAGCCTTATTTAGACCATTAAAAGTAAACTTTTTTTCCATTTTCCCAAGAGTTTGGGGTTTGCCAGTAAAGAAACATGAAAGGGAATATCTGTGCCATGAGGATCTCTAATGCGTTAGCACTTCAGCCCTCAACCATTCCTAGGGAAAAATATACAAACGCATCTCAGCTACACAATTTAACAGCACAATTACATAATTGTGTAATCTTTTTAAATGAAAACCACAATGGTGGAAGTTGCCTGCCGCATTTTGTTTTGGAGTCTGTGCCAATATAGATAATTAAAAATTAATCATCAGTTTGGAATGCAGTGGTATAATTATTATTATTACAAGACAAGAGTTATTCTGTCTGTCAAACAGAGTGAGTTTTATAATGAGTCAGTGTACTTTAGTATCAACTTTTCCAGTGTTAATATAATCATCCTATTATTAATTGTTTACTCACCATGATAAGCATCTCTGCTTGCAACTTAGCAACAATAAACACAGCGTTACAAATCCAACCTCTATAAGTATAAACATTACATCACTATGAACTGATAGTGTGAAAGAGTAATGTTGTGAATAATAAACTTTAGACCAGTTGGTAACTACGTAAATATTAAGACAGAATTAAGTCTAAAACTTAAGTGAAAGCCATGTCTTATCAAGACCATCTGCGATGTCCCACGAATGGAAATGTACTCGCAGGTTTAACACCCCCACAAGTACGACAGCAGCAAAGATCAGAAGATAAGATCAAACGTGAGGGATTACATATAAATTCATGTGCAAGTGGAAATTTCACAGTGCAAAAAAATAAAAGGAGGCAGAAAAAGGGCAGCTTTTGATGTGCATAAACTAATCCATGTTGGAGTATTATTCTCAGCCATGGATACAAAAGCAACCTGCAGCCCTGTCGTCCTCCTACCACGTGGTCAGCAGCAGCGGCCTGATGGCAGGCGTTCAAACTCTTTGTACGGTGCTGGCCAGGACAGTCTAGGATGGCACTGGTCCTCCAGAGGACTCACATTCTGTAAATACCTCACGGTATTTTGCTGCTAAATTAAGAAGCCCGTCTAGTTTATTTTACTGGCCATGTTAAGATTTCCATACCAGGGAACAATAAGAGGGGGTAATCCTGTTTCTATTAAATTCCTATAAACCAGTGCTGACACAGCAGGAAGAATGTTAATTTTCCTTTAAGAGAAAAGACACAGCTGCCCTTGTTTAAATGGCATTTATATTAAAAATCTAAATATATATTTTTTTTCTCCTGAACAGCAGCCAAAATATTTGTAGTGTTCCCCGAGCTTGACCGCCCTCACCCTCAGTCATATTATAGGGGTGGAAACTTTTGCAGCTTTTAGGTGGACATTCGGGGTGGAAATCACCAGAGGCAGCACGATACGATATGATCACGATACTTAAGTCACAATACAATCTTATTATGATTCTACACATTTTGCAATATGCTGAGTATTGAGATAACATATATTGTCTAAGTATGTGTATTGTGGAAGTATGCAGTTTGACTCCATCTTTGTTTTGATCCCACTGACCTCACCAGATTAAAAAAAAAAGTCAGAACCATGTAGTGGACTGAAAAAGCAATTGTTAGCAAAAAAGTTCCATTTGTATTTGCAATATTAGTAGTTTATAAAATAAAAGATCCATACCTGGCGCCTGTGTATCGAAACAATATTACCCTGCAAAATATTGCGATACTGTGCTCTATCGATTTTTTCCCCACCCCTACTGGACGTAGGACGTAATGACTCACAATTTCTGGATGAATAGCATATTTGCTAAAAGATTGAATAATTTGTATTAATACCAATGTACCTAGGACTTAAAATCAGGTTATAAGAACCAGAAACACACAACTGGTCACTAAACACAAAAAGGAAAGTAAGGAGTGAATAAAACGAGGTATTTTCTTCCTTTTTGCCCAATCTGAACCGTGAAGTACATTTTCCAGTGCTTTCTTTCCGAAGGCCTCTTCAATGAACAGTAATATCCACCATAACTATACCAACAAAACTCCGGGCTTTAGCAAACAGCAACCAGAGACGGTACAACAAAACAGCTTCAAGAACAAAACAATAAATTATTGTAAACACGCCACACCATTATACAAAGCAGACATATTCAGGATGACATGGGATACCCTCAGCATGAACACCAAACAGCCTGTGATCCTTCGAGAAGTCTCTTTTCTGCAGAGCTGAACGGGTCTCTGGCCTTGGCTGTGTCACAATGTTTATGATCACAGCAGGCAGAAGAGTTTATTTTCCTGTATTCCTCTGTCTCCACAAGTTAAATGATTACTTCTGCATGAAAACATTCAAGAAGACCGATGCTTTCTCTCTGTATTGAGTGCATGTGGTCACAGGGTAATATGTCTCGAAGTGGCAGTGCTGAGGTTGTTTTCTCTCAAAATCACGACGGGGCCAAAAAGTTTACATTCTTGGCGGGGGGGGCGGGGGGCTCTCCCATGGGTGACATCGCAGAGTCACTCTGAGCGCATCACATAAACTGAACTTCCAAATCTTCACTTTAATGACTCATTACTAAATTGGCGAGCAGCCTGAAAATAAACCCTAGCCTTAAGCACAATCCAACAGTAAAAAGCTGTTGTAAAATAAATTGCACAACTTGGACATTTAGTGTTCAGGGATTTAAACAGGCCTCGCATAGTTTAGGATGGGCCTCTCTGAGTAAATAATTGTACATCAACCTGAGTGTCTTATGGTGTATTTGTTACTTTAAGAAATACTTGAACGTGAATCAACTCATGGTTGAAAGTGAGCGTAGAAAAAAAAAAACGTTCTGATCACAAATCATTTGATTCTGCCAAACATGAAATGCTCCCTGATCCAGGTGTTGCCAGAGCAGTAAGCCGTATCAAGGTTTTCAACATCCAGTGCAGTGATTTGGTAGCCAGAGAATATAAGTCTTCTAAAAGGATTACGTACAAAGGCAAATCAATCTTTACATAGAACCCATAAAAACATGATTTGTTTGTTTATCCTGCAATTTCGGTCAATGGTTATCAGGGTTGGTGCCACACGGTTGTTTTTCTTTGTGTACTTAGATCATTTATTTGGCAGTACTGGTCGTACCGTCACACTTAAAATACACATGGCCTTATCAAACTGTGCTGTGAATAGCTTTTACAATTCTGGACAAGACACAGAGCACAAACTACCACTGAAACCCAATGTGAGTTTAACTTTGTATATGTACTTTGAAAGCCAAACGTGAGCATGATGCTCTCTGAACTCCGGCTGAATAACAGCTGTTTTATAAGGTTTTTCCTTGATGACAATGTGATAGCAAAGTTACAACTTCTTCTCCTTAAAGCGACTATAAATCAATATCTTCACACTGACAATGGATCACATGACTGCTTGGATGTGAAAGGAGTCGCTAGTGGTGATAAACCCACTGAAAATGAACGAGAGATAATGGCTTTAGCCGTTTAGGGTCTCTCAGCTCATTGTTTTGGTTTTACAGCCTGCAACTCAGCGGTTTTGGTTCACTGTAAACGCTATCATAGAAACTTTATTTTTATTCCCAATATTCAGAATGACTGATTTGTTGAGATAATTTGTTGCAGCCCTGCTTAGAGCAGATGGGTACTAACTCTATTAGACAAATGATGTTTTGATCTCTTATTTTCCTAATCAACTGTTGGTCCAGAGTAACTCCTTCTGTCTTACTTTGTGCTTTATTAATCAGTGCGACTAATCATTGAAGCTTGCTGTAGGAGCCAGCAGCATACGACGCAGAACTGACCTCACTAATTCTTTGCAGATGATATATTCCTGCTTTTTGGGGGAAAATAAGTCCTAAATTTACAGCAATGGTTCTTTTTGGCTCTCATGAGGGAAGACAAAGACGCACACACTCTCTGTGTTACCCAGTTTAATCACCATCTCCATCAACCATGAGACATGACCCATCCACATGTTGGCACTACTTTTAGCTTGCTTTGGGGGTTTAGTTTAGAAAAGGATTAATTATTTTTCTCTAAATAATTGTCTCAGTCATTGTGGATAATGAACAACAATCAATTGGCAGGTTAAGGCTATAAAGCAGTTCTGTGAAATGAAGGCCACTGTTTAGATGTACAATTATTAAAGGCGATAGATAAAAATTGAGACCAGCAGTGTGTTGATAGCAATGACCTTATTGTCTCATTAGCCGAGGCACTAAGAATGACTTCTTATTAGCTAAAGATGACATATGTGCAACCCCAAAAAAGTACCTTAGTGCACGTTTCAGCCTCAGCTTAATTTTTCTTCTAATCCTGTCACAGTACTTTAGGCAGGCCTGTCAGTGGCTGCTTGTGCCCAACGCTGTTGAGCACTGTTATTAACTGCAAATTCACAGAGAGCTGAACCAGATGTGGAGACGCTCCGAGATCAGTGTCAGCCACGGTACAGGTCAACATGAGATCAGGAAAACTACCCTCTCCTATCTTCTAAATAGGTGTAATAATACTACCTTACCCTCTCCTATCTTCTAAATAGGTGTAATAATACTACCTGAGTGACCTACCTTTCGAGGGCTGTATATAATGCTTTGAACGATTAAATTGATTAATTTACAGAATATTATTCTTGTTTAACCAATTAATTGCTAGGTCCAAATTGTCAGAAAATAGTAAAGAATGCCCACCAAAGTTTCCCCAACCCAAATAGCTTGTTTTGTCCAAGCAAAAGCCCAAAACTGAAAAGCTATTAGATTTGCTAACATAGAACACCAACAATACTTAACATTTGAGAAGCAGGAATCAACTTTAGCGTTATTTTAACAATAAACTAGAGACATCTTGCGTTGGGTTCACACCAGCCACAACGCCAAATCAGGCCAGGGGTGTAAAGTCAGAGGGGAATAGCCCCCCCCCCCCGCTCGGACCACGACCATTTTCAAACTCAACCTTCATGTTGATCTCAACTACACATCTGTAAAGTTTTGTGACTGTATCTTATCTTGTCACAGACAGACGACGGCAAATTACTCAAAACCTCCTCTGTGGTAGTTCACATTTTCACACACACACACACACACACACACACACACACACACACACACACACCTGAGCTATATAGTTGTAGTCCGTAATGAACAGAAATGTTACCAGAGAAGCTCTCGTGTCAATACAGGACTGGGCCCCACAGAATAAATATTTATCAAACTATATTGTATACATTCAAGCTGTTGAAAGACACAAGTATTATAAACCTTCCATACTTTAACCTAAAATAAAACTGCTAACTTGGAAAATGACAGCTTTTTCCACAGAATTGACTTCCTGTACCCTCTACCGTCTTTGTGGTTTCCAGCCCGAAGCCCACAGCTTTCCACTTCCTGGAAATTATCTTCTGAGGACAGAAGCAACCTGAAACGTTAAGCACAATTTATATCTCACGGTTGTGTGGAACAAGCTGTGCGGTGGATATAAGATACCTTTCAAAACCTGTGGAACATTTTACACTTTGTGTGGACTAAAATATTTTCTTAAATATGTGCCAACAGCTCTGTCAAGGCCAAATATGTGTTTAGTCACACTCAGAATATATCCTGAACTGGCTACTGGCTTCATGTGAACAAACATTTTGGTAAAAAGAAAATTAACAACACCACTAGTCAGTGTACACTGGCTCTTTGTGTTTCTCCTATTTTAACAGGTTCACAGTGTATGACACACCCATGCGTGTATGAATAAGTCAACAACAGAACAATCAAAGCCACTGCAGGGTTTACAGCTAACTGCTAGTCTGAAGCAGTACATCCTCATAACTGTCCAAAATTGACTTAATAGTATTTTTCTCAGAAAGTCAGCGCAGGAAAACTAAATGTTTACTCAGTTTGTGTGTACTGTGTGTGTGAGCCACACTTCACTGTGAGATCAATATTTTCTGCTTTTTGCCGATTTGATGAAAAAGAAAGAGCGATAGTGTCTGTTGTGTAGAAGTTAACGTGAAAGATGGAAGCGGTTTCTGTGCTTGCACCCCCGCAGCAGCCAACACATTGTTGAAGTCCCTAGTGAAGCTGAACAGATGCCTGGCAAACTCTGTTCTTTCCATCCCAGCCCTGATTTCTCCACTCAGACACCCGGGAGTCTTTGGCCAGACTGATTATCACCAAAGACACACATACACACACACACACACACACGCACACGCACACGCACACGCACACACATCCACATCCACATCCACAAATGTATACGTATATCTAAATGCTGTTCCCCAGCTGTTTGGACCAGGACAGTGAATATTGGTCCAAATCCTCCCTTTTATGAAAAGTGATATTCTGATCTTCCATAAATTGAGAACAACCTGCGGTCAGAATGCAGTCACTGTGATACATATTTCACAATTAATCAAGAGTTTGGAACTTGAATCAAAAACTATTTGATCATCATCTCCCGCGTCGGGCCGGTCTGCAGTTCTGTTCGGCGTCAGACACACATGCACAGATGCCAGCACTGTCACCTCCGAGCCAAGTCCGACTCCCAACCTGCTGCTGTCCCGTCCCAGCTCACAAACCACTGCAGTGTTTTCAGCAGTGACCCATTAGCAGCCTCCTGCCTCCTCCTCTCCTGCAGGCGGTTAATTGTTAATCAGGGCAAGAACAATATTGGTGTGTTATGCCACAGCGTGCCCCCACATTCCTGTAGTGCGTTATCCTCTAAAATCCAGTCATGCAGAAGGCCTTTGGCACAGCCAAGTGCCACAATGTCTGGCCGTCTGGGCAGAGCACAGCACTGCACGCTAGGTTAGAGGAGCCAGGAGGGCAGCATGTTGGCACTGCAGGTGTGTGCACAGGAGAAGGTGATGGTGATCGTTGCTAAAGTGATTATTTACATTTGTTAGGAAGACAGTATCCTGTGTCGTACCTCTTTACCGGTACACTTTTTCCATTATCAATAGGATTTATTTTCTTGGGCATTTTAATGAGAGAAGACTTTAAAGTACTTGAATCTTATAACTATTTTGGGGTTGATGTTTTACTGCCCAGCAAGTACAAGCAGAAATTGTAGATCTAAATCCCATCGATCAGCACTTCAATTTATTCTATTATTGCTAGTATTTATGTTAGTAACGCAAGAGTGAAATAAACTCTCAGCTCTGCCTTCTTGTGCAACAATCCTTTCACTTCAGGGTTGAGTCTTCTTATTATTTCACAAACCTTGTGGTCACTTAATCAGTCACAGGGAGTGTATCAAGCGGCTTCCTCTGGTGAAATATATTCGCTTTGTAGAATGTTTAAGACATACTGATAGACAATCAAACAGTACATTAAAAAAGGAATAGTTTGACATTTTGCTGAGCAACTTTATGCATCACAAACTCTAAATGGACCTTTGAGTCACAGTCTTCATTTCCTCAAGCGCGTGTTTTTCTGTGATTTCTACGTCTACGTCATCTGCTCCTGCATTACTTCCTGTCCCGCTCCCAAGTCGCTTTGCAAATAACCGCAAACCGGCCCTGCCGATACATCAAACACATTAATCTGACTTGGCAGCGAACAACCTGCCTCTGAGCAAATTGCAGCGTTACTGCTTGCTTCATCCAATCCAAACACAGAGCTCAATCGCCCTCTGTCTCAAACCCTCGTCATCAGCTGCAAATGACAATAACATCATCTGCGATTCGCATCTAGTGCACAATCACTCCCTGGTACCTGTGGAAAAGCTCTTATTTTTCCACTCGAATGTTCACTACGTCCAACATTCTTTCGCTTAGGGTTCAAGCTGGAAACAGACATTCCCCCCCATGCTGCTGTGTGTTTGGCAATTTCTCAGAATAATCTGGAAAGGAGGAAGAGGAAGCTCACAACATCAGGCTTCAGAGACTGTCCTGACCTACTGTCACCTTGTAATCTCGTGCTGGGAGACATGGGGAAGTTCTCAAAACAAAATGCCGATGGGATAGCGGTCGAGTTGTGTGTCCCAAATTCCTAAGACTTCGTTAGACAGTGCAATTAGAAGAAAAGCCTTGTGTGTGTGTTAAATCAGTCATTTTACTACTTTCGGCATAGCGCTTGTAAATCTTTGTTGCTCAACATTAATGCCACTTTTACAATCGGTGGCCCCAACATGTCTCGTCTGTCCTCAGCGTTGGGGTTAAACTGGGAGCACTGGATGAGCACGTCAACAGGGTCATTTCGGAGAATCATCAACCCCCTTATTTCCTAGAAACTGCTGTCCCGATCTCCACAAACCCATCTGGAATATAGAGAATCATTATCATCGACGGATATACAAAACCGAGCTGTCAAACAAACCCCATTATGGTCTGGTTGTATGAGATGGAATGTATTGTGAAATGAGCACAAATACACACGCAAGATGACAAGAGTGTGTGTTTAGCGGGCCCTGGGCACTGCATTCACGCTCCTAAATATTTTTTGATGGGGACACATTCCTCCACAAGGATTAAAAGAGAAATCTACCACTTGTTATGTGGATGTCCAAATCAGTGCTGATTGTTAATGTTGTGGATCAAAGTAATAAATGAATCGATGCATGCTATACTGATTGCTTCAAAATCTACTAACATCAGCATCATTTGACGTGACGTAGTTGGAGGCAAGGAAGAACTATAAACTACTTCAGCTTGCGTCTCTCTGGGTAGCCAGGGGGTGTGCTGTAGATGCCACACAAAAACAGAACTTCCTTAACTAAACCTGTTGTAAGTTCCAATGTATAAATATGTTTAAGCCTGGTTTTAACATCCAGTTTCATTTAATTTCCCATTAAGAAGCTTTAAGGTTATTAAAATGATCTTATCCTACTCAATAGTTTGACAATATCTTCTGTATTCCGTATCATGTAGTTCAAGCTCTTCATTTAAACTTAATGTTTACACGGAGTAAAATATTTAAACCCAAGACTCCATGTTTTTTTACGCCTGCTTCTTTCAAATCAAATAAAAATATTTTAGATGCCTTCAGTATCACTTTGTAGACAATTGCGACACAGTCAAAACTCACTTTTATTTGGTATCTTTGGAAACTTTGGGATCTCCACTTGGAATTTGATTTATTTTAATAAACTTCTCTTGGTTTGAAGAATGTTTGGCTGCACTGCAGGAGTTTGTAGTAACTGAGCAAATAGTGGGTCTTGAGATTAAGGATCTTATACCAATGCCTAGCCTTGCGCATATCTAAGGCTCATCATTTTTTAGGGATTTTCCAGGAAAAATACCCAGACTTTCAGAAGGATATGACATATGACAAGTTTAAACATATTTTCACTCGGATTTAATGTCCCACTAAACTTAAAAGGACCTCTTACAATAGAACATACTTGCAGTAATAAAAAATAAAAACAAAAAAATACAGGAAATTCAAATTAGCAACTACTTATATGCAAAAGTCTACCTTTCTAGAAATAAAAGTGAAAGTGTTTGCAACCAAAACCCAAATTTGTTCCTGGATATTTTTACAACGATTTTTATCTGCTTTTTAGTATTTTTTTCATAATCAAAATAAACATTGATAAATTCACAGTTCAACAATAATATGCCCTTCTCTCACAATCACCTCTTGAAATAGCTGCACCATGCGAGCGTTCAGATTAGGGATATAGAGGCTGCAGATACGATCTCTTCTTGCCTCTGAGAGCAGTTCAGCGCCTTTGATCGCGCTGCAGTTTGGCAACTGTAGCGAGAGCTGTGGGCAGAGCCAGAGATCACTGGAGGCCATCAGGGTCCAGCCCAATGGCAGCTACAGAAGTCTCCCTTTAAAACCTGCAAAAAAGGTGGCGTGTCTCTCTTTTTTTAGAAAAGCAAACAGACCACAACAGGAAAATAAAATATTTGCCAGGCTAAATGATGGGCGAGCTGGGGACATACGCAGCAGCCTGAGTGAGGAGAACAGTTGGTGACTGTGGAGCCTCTTCTAACAGGCCCAATGGCAGCATTGTGCCAGAGGCTGTCAGGAGGAGGGTATGTGATGCTGGAATGTGCAGGAATGTTATTTATTTTCGCAAACACCACCAAGTACCCCCATACTAACACACGTGAGGGTGCCTGCACATGCACACACACACATAGACAGAAGGTTCAAATACTAATGTGCATATGTACACACTGACTGGTCTGATGTGCTCTGATCGGCCTGGCCAATGGGAACGCTCCAGCTCAGCCTCTCCTTACCTGTGGCAAGATCAACATCATAGCTCTCAGCCTTGATGTGCTGCCATGTACTCAGTTCATGAAGACGTCAACACGCTAGGAGACACAGTGGAGGCTGAAATGAAGATCTGCTAAAACAGTCATGAAAGCTTCCGCTTCTCCTTTGTTGTGAGAGAAAAAAAAAAAAAAAAAAACTAGATGTGCTACTCCTTCTCCAAACAGATGTTAGAGAAATCATCATTCTTTTCATAAAAAGAGTATTCATATTTTTACAGCTGGGCAGGGATCTGTGTGTAAGGCTATGTCTATGCTCATGTCTAGACAGGAGCGTGCACTTTTATGAGAGGATCACATCAGCTCTTAGTCTTTCTCTGCTGATTCAGAAATAAAAAAAATGGAGAAACCATTTGCCCAGCAGACAGTAACAGGGCAGATTAACTTCCAACCACTTCTGAGCGGGGGAAGCTGTGTGTCATCACCCTGGCATTTGGAGCTGGTCTGCAGTCAGCGACGGTGGAAGTCGACTGGGTCTCAGGTTCATGTGAGGAGATGGTGCCAGCTTCCCGACAGAGCTCCAACTGGGTTAAAATGTGTCTCTCCTGCTCACATGAAGGTAAAAGGTCGAACAATACTCAACCACAGCCTGAGTTAACTATTTGTAAATACTAACATGTGGTCACTGCTGTATGATAGTCACACTTCAAGTCCCCACCCCCCCCAACCCCCCCAAAGTGTCCTGAAGTTGACCCTGCCCTGCTGTTGAGGGACGGGTGCAGAAAGACAATTTCCCTGCAGGAATCATTGTATCATTGTTGCAGTCATGCATCATGTTGAATACAGTGTTTGTAAAGCTCAAGTTCCGTTCTTTTCCATCAGTCGGAAGTACAGAATAATAGTCAGCATAAAAAAGGAGGTCTTGAGACGTTCAGGATGTTCCCGTTTACAGTTTTTTCTTCCACACAAAACATGCACCGGCAGTAATACTAGTGAATAGATCAAATCACAACATGTGGGGTTTCAAACTCTTTCTAAAATAAAACTATCCATAAAATGGCAGTTGTGCAACCATTTGTGGTACTACAAATAGAAAAACTGATGGCAAATATTGGACAAACATCAACATCACTTGGTCCTCTGGGACAAATCTAGCACACATAGTCTGATTCAGCAATTACACTTTGTTCCCAGCTCTCCTGTTTTATCTGACTCTTGGATTGTTCCCACGCCTAGCGCTCAACATTGCCGCAGCCCAAAGATGGACCTCGTGGGAAATGCTGCTCTGGAGATTTGTATGAATGTAGAGAAAATAACAAATAATTCTACTGTGTAGAGAGGAAAAGTCTCAGTTTAGCTGTGTTGCAATAATGCAAAAAAAAGCACACTGAATCTATCATCCGACTGCACCTTTAAGTTATGTAATCTCAGAGTGTTGATACCAATGTGGATTTGGGATGAAGCAGGAAAGAGAAAGAAAAAGTTGGGGCCGCCAAAACAGAACAATCCACAAACATTAGCTCAAAAAACAACACTGCACACAGAGGAGCCATAAAAGCCAAAGTGTGGTTGTAAACAAAGGACTGAAGCAAGTGCACAGACATGTGTAGAGTCAGCCTGCTGTGACCAGGCAGCTGGGCCTTGATCTGCCTGCTACTAAATCTAAAATCAACAACATAGTAGCCTTTGACATGCGTGTGATACATGGACACAGACACATGTAGTGCATGTTACATTACATCACACTGTTGCATATTGCTGAGGACTGAGGACTTCTCACTTTCATAATATCAGTTTTTAAAGAACGAAGACATAAAGCTTTAGTTTGTGTATTATTTAGAGTTCCTGCACAGGCCGACTGATATTATCAGCAGGCCACTATTATGTATCAGATATGTGCTACATTGTTTTTTCCTGCACTTTAATGTTTATTTTACACTCATTTTGCTCATTTATTTTATATATTTGTGTTCTACATATGTTTAATGTATTCTTCACAGAAAATATACTTCCAGTTAGGGGTACAGGTCAACATGTTCAACTATTAGGCTACTCTGACCTCAGCATTGTTAGGTTTCTACTTGTGCAGTGAAGTATCACAATCAGAGGTGGAGATTTGTAACACATGCATACCTATGTCAAATGTGTGTGGCTATATTGCACAGGAGTGAGGTACTTGTGTGCATGCCCAATGTTCCATGTCGCTCTACAAATACTGAAGTGTACCAGTAAAGTGGCGACACCTTGAATCCCCAGAAGCAACAGTTGCTTTCTACGTGTGTGCTGTGCAGCTGACCTCTCATCACTCTGCATCACGTTGCTGGGCAGCAGCAACAGCTGATAAATAACTCCACGTAAGTGACTCCACATGCAGACCCCCGCTTACCTTCTGATAAGCCAGTTGAAGATAGTTGTAGGGGATCCTCCTGTGGAAGTCCTGCACTACATCCTCGCTGACTTTATGCACAGACTGACTGCCTAGTTTCTCCTCGATGCACGTGTTCATGCACGCAGCTCTCCGGAGCACCACGTCGGGGAAGCGCAGGTCCGAGAAGGTTTCATCAAAAGGATGCTGGACCTGGCACCTCAGCCGGCACCGGACCTTGGTGCTCCGGACTTCTCTGTAGCTGCTCAGCGCTCCCTCCATGTAGCGCACCACATTTGTATAGTCGTTGTTGTAAAATGCCTGCACTGCATTGTCATATAAAAGGTCGTAAGGCTCCAGAAAAGCCGCGGAGGAGGACAACACGACGGTGAGCAGGACTACTGAGAAGATAGCAGCCGGGGAAAGGTTCCCATCCATCCTCTGCTTCGGTTCAGACAGTGTGGAGCGACCGGCGGAGATCAGACCGAGCGGCTGTCAGTCACAACTACAATCAGCTCGGACTCGTTTTAGAGTCCATTTAAAAAGCTCCTCACAGAGACACTCAGGACGGCACAGGACCAGGGCGGAAATAATGTTGCTCTAGTCGGGGACGCACATCTTGTTATGACCCCTCTCTGGCTCCGCTAACTCCGCCCCTCTAAGACATGAATGGCCTGAGAACGATCACATCTTTTTCTTACAGGCTGCTGGAGCAGCCGCGCGCAGACCCACACGGGTCCTTCAGGGAGTCTCGTGGGTCGCCACAAACACGAGAAATAATGCTTTTACTTCACGTCGTTTAACTTTTTTTTTTATTATTTCATTCGTAGAAAAAATGTAATAAAATAAACTCCTTTTTTTTGTTGCTTACCATGACACAGTTTGATCCCCAAAGTTTCTGTTTCAGATCTGAGGAAACATTGAAAAGATAAAAGGTTCCTTCACGCTGCATAAAGTGACGACAAAAATGCCTGAAAAAGAAACTTTCCTCTGTTAAACAAACGGCATCAAATGCTAAAAAGAGTTTTCCTCGTGGACAAGGCAGCAATAGCCTACATTCACATTTACAGATGTATCTATTTTTAAACGATTTTTATTAATTTTTAGATTTATAAAACTTTTGGTTGATATTTATATGATTAATATGGCTGTATGTTTAATAAAAATGTGTTTTCCCAAAAAATGGCACAAGGATAATAAGTCAACAACTTTTTAATATTAATATTATGATCTTTTTTGGGATGACTTTGTAACATCTGCCCAGGGACTACAGACGAAACATAGCTTCTTGTTTATTATTGTGCACTGGCCCTGTTAAATAAACTAATACAAATGAATAGGTTAAGTAGATAGTTTCAATGTTACAGGATGTACAAATACTTGCTGTCTTGTCTTCTGGAAGTTTCTTTTGTTTAGGGGGTTAAATGTGAGAGGGAGACAGTCAGACACAATCCACTTGATGGAGCGTGTCTCCCTCTGGAGGCTATTTCACCTATAAGCAGTTTAATCACTGGACTGCTTTAAAAGCAAACTCTCAGCTCTTTATTCAGGGGGAACACACGTGTGAATCTTAAAGAAATAAACATTACATCCACATGTTGAGTAACTGTTAAAGCAATACTCTTTCAAACCAGAGGCGACAGGTGTGTAACCAGGCAGGTAGAAGCACTCAGTGAATCCACGAACATGCACAATAGATAGTCTACTGTACTTCAGCTGTTAGGAAGAAATAATAATCCCCGGTATTTCATTAGTTTTGTGGAATTTAGTCTGGGCCAAACTTTTATTATCCTAATAATATATGTATGTGTGATTGCTTTAATTATCATCCTGGATGGTCACTCAAACGTTTACCAAATCCACCTGTAGTTTGTCTGATGCGCTGTTTTTTTAAATAGACGAAGTGAGTAAGTGAATGTGTGGTTTTGATATTTCACGTCAACAAACTCTTTGCTGTGAACAATGCATTCACTCGCAGATATTTATGTTTCTATTTGTAAAGACTGTATCTGGATAACGGCGATGTATCAATGTGATCTGTGTCATCCATTCATAGTTTTGATAGCAATTCACAATAGTTAAAGGGGAAATTATACTACTTCATATTAAAATATAGACATGTTTTTTTTTTTATGAATGAACTGTAACCAGGTTTGATACAATGGAAAAGGTCCAGGGTATAATGGGATCAAAGAAAACACATTAAAGCAAAAGAGACCTCAGTATGAGAGGCTATATGTGTTTTTTTTTTTTTTACGGTCTTAATTAATTAAATATATGATGAGCTAAAATGAACTGTGTGTAAATATAATTGTACTTACACACGTTAAACTCTGCGGTTGTAACGCATGAGCACTGGGAGAACTTGTAAGTGCTCTTTAATCCCCTTTCCCTGTAAGTCATATCCTTGTTTTGATTTTTAAGGGAATGTAATTTTGATGGTGAGAGTCCGACAGAAAGATTAATAAAACTCAGAGCAATAACTCCGGCCAAGTGCAAAAACTATAACGCTGTGCACTTTTCTCAAAGAGGCACCTCTAAGGTAAATGTGCAGATCAGTATGATTCAATATGACAACATGTCAAAACCTTTCTTTGAGGTTTACCACAATGATGAGAAAGTGTTTTCACTATTTAAAAAAAGTCACATTAAAAACGAAAATAAGATGAAAAGGAAGATACAAAGGTCAGGAAAGGAATAAAGGGTTTTGTAGTTTAATGACAACTACCTGGCAGATGAATATCGTGTTTTTTAAATGTAAAAACACAAGCATTGTTGAGAATAGAAAGAAGAACCTGAAAAAATACTTTCCAAGCCATATTTCTATGTCTTTTTTCTATAGTCTTTTAATATCACTGCAGAGAGCAACTAGGTGCTACTTCTGCCTCTCTTTAAATGGCTTAATTTGTGCTACAGATTTATTCTGGTTGTTTTCATTTATACGGCTGTTTTGTGTTGTGTTTTTACTCCCTACTGGTATGGAGTAAACAAATCTCAAAAAAAGATGCTTTGTACCCAATTTAGTTTGTAGCTAATTTCCATCTGCAGGTCATCTTTTCTATTGTGTGGATATCTCCTGTCTTCTGTACCCTTCATTTAAAAAAAAAAAGTGCTCCATCCACCCAGAGCGAGGTAACGCTCCTGTTTCCTCGTGACACTGACTCTCAGCTCAGTTTGAACAGAAATCAATTCAGTTCATCATGGCAGCAGCTGTAATAAAAGATGCCTGTAAACACAGTATTTAGAGGGTAAAACGCCAGCAGATACGAGAGGAAGGAAACTGTTTCAGTGCCAGGAAAACTCTCATTACTGCAGCACTGGATGAGGACAACACAGGATCCGCTTAGTCACAGCAAACAGCAACATCTTACTGGAATCTAAACAATTTAAACTGAACCAAATCAAATTTAATCAACAAAGTACATTAGCTCAAATACTGTTCTGAAGTACAATTCTGAGTTGCTTCTACTTTACTTGAATATTTCCATTTGATGCTACTTTATAGTTCAACATATATTTTTGCTTTACGTTTGTACCACTACATTTTTGCATTTATTTTACAGCTGTCGTCCCTAGTTACTTTGTAGATCCAGATTATTAATACAAAATGTAACCAAAAAAATGTATATTATGATACATTTTGATAGATTAAGCTATCATATAGAGTAGTTAGAATTAGCTCCACCTTTACCAGACATCAACAACATTTAAATGATGCTTACATATTAAATACGTATAAATATGTTAATTAGGTGTAATTAGGAGTACAAAATAAGCAAAATAATTTCACATGCGATGACCTATATTACTATTGCATTACATCAGACAAAAGTATTCACACATATAGCACAAAACCTTACTTAATCTCTTTTTAATCATTTTGATTTGCTTGTAATCCTAAAATTTGGACAACAGAATTTAATTGGAATGATAAGTATTTACCATGTCAGCAGTGACTTCTAGAGTTACACACAAATAATTAAGCGTAGTACTGTATGTAATATAATATATAACGTAAGGTAAACCTGAGTGAAGAAAACTATTTAATTTTAAAAATGTACATACAATTAACTTTCAAACTGCGGTGTAACAAAAACAACAAGCAAATTACATGAAAATACAGCAACAAAATATAAAACTTTAGTCATATAATTAACAATATACACAAACAAATCTACATTAACACCAGTGAGAAACTAGTGGAAGGAATTGTACAGCAATGCACTCAGTGAAAGTACAGAAATCTTGCAACTGAGTCAAAACATTACTCCACACTGTTAGTTTTTTTATATAATTGTCATTCATTGGGAGTTGTTAGCAGTAACTTTATGATTTCATACTTACACAAACAGGCTGACAGGACATTAGGACCTGAAATTATTGTTTTCTTGATATGTAATTAGATTTTCTTTTAATGATCAAACAAACTTGAAACCTTATTTCTCTGAATGAAAAGAAAACTGCTGACGACAGCAGAAGTTACTGCATTGATGGCATCTAAGGGACAAACAAACAGAAGCGTTGAAACAGAAAAATTCAAGCTATAAAATGGGATTCAAAGTCAGTACAAACAGCCTGATGTTGTGTGCAATCCTGATCCTGTTTAAAGGCTTGACGTTCAGTATTTATAATCCTGCAGTGGGACTTTTCCTCATCGTAGAAACGCAACCTGCTCCAGTTTGTAAATTTACCGCCGCACTGACTGCATCAAAGCCCCTCCTCCACTAGACGTAGTTGGACTTGGATTGGGTGGAGGGGAGGAGGTTTTTGGAGCTGATGGACCCAGTCGACTGAGAGCATCTCCGACAGCTCAGGAAAGCCCCACCAGCGATAGTGAGGAGGCCGCCAGCAAAGCTGACAAACACAGCATTGCCAAACTCAAAGCTGCAGAGAAAAACAGATACACACACACATTTAGATGCAAGTACAGAAAACAAAAGTGTGTGGGTGGGTTATGTGTGTGTGTCCTGACTAAGGCTACCTTAGGGACATATTTCAGACTAACGACCAGTTAATTGGGGACGGCCGGTCTAATCGGGGACAAATGGCGTCCCCATTGGGAAAAAGTTGATTTTAATACACATATAAAAATACGGTGTAAATAATCCAGCGCCTTTAAAATCACGCTTTTGTAAAGTTATGGTTATAGACACTCTCTCTTCCTTCCTAGTGTAGTTTGTTTGAGTGTAATTCATTTGCCAAAAAAGAGACAAAGGCACAATAAACAAAGTTGAAGATGAATTTCAATGATAGCATTATTATTATTTCTTGCAATCACATTCTCTATAAATATAGCGATAATATCGTTATTCTCAATTCTTTTGGTCATGATAATCGTGTAGAGTAAAATCTGATATTATGACAGACATATGGTGTGTGCGTGTGTGTGTTTGTGTGTGTGTGTGCGTGTGTGTGTGTTTGTGTGCGTGTGTGTGTGTGTGTGTGTGTGAGTGCTGACCTCTGCAGGCGATGGGATTGATTGAAGCTCTCAACAATCATTTTGACGTACCAGGAGGTTATGATGAGGGTCAATAAACCTGATGAAAGAAAACACGTCATCACAGAAGTGCTCATTTAAATCCTGTTTTTAAGACGACACTTTTAATTGTGTGATGTTTTTTCCTTGTGCAGTTTGCTTATTGTTTTAGGGACGATATAATAGTAGAGATGAGTGATAAACAGAAGTTAAATAAATGACGAGGAACTTCCTTTATGACTAACCACTGCTCAATAGGATCCGCTACTTTTATCCGAGGGTGATTTAAAATGTATGAGAAGATTAAGGCAATATCTTTAGACAAACCTAATATCAGAAAGGTGGGTGGGAAAAAAAAGAAATTTGGAAAAATGATGACCTTTAAACCTGGCAGTGTGTTTATTGTTTGTTCATGTTTTTCACCAATAAAAACTATTAAAACACATTCTTTTTTACGACTAACCTAACATTGATACTCTATTTTTCGGACACTATTACTGATGTGCTGATGATATTTCTGCCCATATTGCTGCAGAAAGCGGGTGCTCTGTCTTCTGTCTGTCGATGTCTTGCGGTAGTTTAAAGTCCTGATGTGTTAGTCTCTTACATTACGCTTAATAACATTAAGTTATTGTTTTGGGTTATGTTATTTATAGGATGAAATATTTGACATGACTGTATAAGAAATGTTATTCATGATTTTATAATAGCTTTTCTGTTTAATTCTGGGTTTCCGGTGTATCTTTGAGTGAGCTTTCTTGTGTTGTTTGCCTGCAATTCATCATTATTGCCGCCTATCATGACCAAGAGAAAACATTTTAAATCTCAACTAGGCTTTCTTAGGTAAATATAGATTAAATAAATTTAAAAAAAGGGGACAAATGAGAACATTATTAGCATATTATGTTGAGATATTATCCGGTCTGAGTGCCTGTGAAAGTCTGCTGCAACAGACCTGCAACCATGAACATGATGCCTCCGATCATGGCTGTTATAGATTTGCTCTCTGGCTTGTCATCCATGAAGCGGGTGCACTTCATTCCCACTGTGGAGACCATCAACGCCACAGCGGACAGGAAGCTGCTGAACAGCATCACAGCCCTGGTGGCCTGAACCTCAGCTGGAGGAGCAGAAGAACACAAAATGTCTCATTTATACAGCCTGTGATTATTGGACATGATCTATGCTTTCTGTTACTAAATGTATTACAATTGTGCAGTCTTTCTCTGGTTTACTATGTAGGCTTAACCTTTGCACTTTGTCAACAGCACAAACTGATGATAAATAAAGCTGAAATAAAGATAATTCTACAACACATACTAGAAGATTGACATACCTTAATTCCACAAGAATAAAAAAAAAAACCAAGTGCCTATATGACCTTGTATGGGTATCAGACATACCATAAAGTCAGTAGAGGTCAATCCAAAGAGTTTTTATAATCAAGACGCACTTCTGTCTAATTATAGTAACTTATTATCTCAACCACCAGCGCCTGGTTTTTGGAGGAGATGCAGATGCGATGCAAAACTTACTTGGCAGCTTCAGGAGGTACTGGTGAAATTCACAGGTTGTTCTCTCATTGCCACTGCAGCTCATCCACAAGCCCTCATAGATGCGGTGCGTCTTGCCCTGGTACTGCTTCTTCCATTCAACCATCAAAGTTGCGCCAACAGTGGCAGCGAGCCCGACCAGTGAGAGGAAGAAACCGAGGAGCTGCAGTCCCGAGCTGGCCATCGTGGAGCGGGAAGAAGTCTAAGAACCTGGGTGGAAACTGAGCAGAGTAAAAATCTAAAAGCGAGCAGAAGTCGTTGAAGCCAACAGTTGATCTCCCTTGAAGTGACTCCTCGCAGCTCTACAGACCGTTATATGCGCGCTCCCCCGCAGCCCCTATTTAAAGTGCAATGCGCGTGACGCATGTGACGCCTCTACTCCACCTGCAGTGGATGACGGGAAGACATTTTCCCAGGCAGCCTTATCAGACCAGTTCATAAGTTGCGGTAAATACAAACCATTCTAAAAATAAAAAAAAATAAAAAAGTTTGCCTGTAAAATGACTATAGTGTCCAATGTGTGAGGACCCTAGGTCAAACATATGTCAAGGATAACACATTAAAGGTATAATATGCAGCAATTTCATAAAAAAAAAAAAAAAAAAAAACAAAAAAAAAACAACGTAACTTAACTCATCACCCATGTGGTGCTGTCTGTATCTGGAGGGACGGTGACCTCTGTCTGGATTTTATCTTTTATTATTATTTTGCTGTGTTCGGGACATTCAGGAGCTCAACAAAGAGCTTTTAAGCCCTGTGTGTGTGTGTGTGTGTGTGTGTGTGTGTGTAACCCTCAGCCAATAAGCAGGGTGTGCAGCCCGTTCTCATTCCCAGGTCGTCAAACACCGCCTCTCAGCATCTCTGTGGCTCTGCCCATGCCGGGGTTCCACGGCACCCCTTTAGTGGCTTTATGATACAAACATTTTCTCAATTTTACCGACCATGCCCATTTTTTTTCATTAACTGGGAGTTAGACAATGGCAGCACTGCCATTATGACGAAGCCAGGAGCCGCCCACTTTGAGCTTCCCAACGGCTCTTCAGAAACGTCATGGGGGCTATGACCATATTTGATACAGTCCATGTTTGGAACATAAGAGCCGTGAAAAAAATAATAAAAATAAATAATTCTCTGATTGACTGCTTTGTTTGCTATTGCTGATCCCTCTCTTCTCTTCACTCTAGCTCGCTGCTTCCTCTCTCTCTCTGGCTTGTTGAGGCGGGGGAGGAGGGGACAACTTTGAATGCTGTATGTTTACAAACAGCAGCCAACAAAACATATTATACCTTTAAAGTCCAAGACTTATTTCCAGTGGTCCTTAATGTAAAACACAGCATTGATGCAGGATTCCAGGTGCCATCAAATGCTTTTACTTTTGCTTCATTTATCTGATTTTATGGTCTTGTAACACTTAGTAACAGCTGTTTTGGAAAGTGCTATATGAATAAAATCATTATTATTATAATCATACTACCATCAAATCCATACAACAAATACAAAATGTATAATCAACAATAAAAATCGACATTGAAATCCCTCCAAATCAGAACTTTAAGAATATATAAGAATATGAACTACATACAAATAAACTAAGGGGATGAGTATACACGTCACACAATTCAACTTTGTTCTATCAGTTGGACAAAGTAGGCTTACTGCAGCCTAAAAGCAACGCTTGCGATGCAAAGTAATGTTAAACATCACAATTGTATTACACATATAGAAAGGATATTTCCCTAACAGCATGTGCTTGTTGCTGCGCATGGGTTAGTGTGGGCTGGCGTAAAAAGGTGGGCTCCCTCTTTCTATGGCGGGCATCTAAACTGTCAGTGGGTTGTCTGTTGGTTACCATGTGGACACAGTATCTTATGTCAAGAGATACAGAGCTTCAAAAAGAGTGCATCATTTCATATTGACTTTAATGTATACGTCAGTAACAACAACAACAACAACAGCAGCAGCACAAAACAAGAAACAAACTGACAAAGACATCAGTAAAAGATGAGTTCTTTCACCCAAACAAGTGACGGTTAATATGCTCGATTGTCCTTCCTTTGCTCAGCACGTTATAGCATCAAGCTTGTGTTTACGTGAACGAACAGTCTCATTTTACCCAGACAATTAGCAAATTATTTGACCATATTTGGTAAAGTGGATGCCAGTTTGTAAACATTTTGCGTTTGTCTGCTAGATTGGATCAGTGTCCACCCTTTCCTGAAAAAAAGCCTCCATCAAAACATTATGCGACAATTAAAGTCACAGCTCCCATCTGAATTTGCCTGAAGCAAGTCATTATGTAGCCCTGCCTTACTGGCACTTCGTTTTCTTTTTGTGTTTTTTTTCTCACCCATTGTTTAATATCAAACATTACTTACAAGGAATTCCTGCTGTATGTATGCAGACTGCTTGGCACAAGGTAATAACAATATCAGGAAAACTGTACTAATTCCCTTTGATATCCAGCAACAGTTAAAATGGCTAAAATGCACAATAAAAAGACATTATTATGATTATAAAGATAATTATCAAACCATGTGGCCTCCGCCTGAATAAAGAAACAGACTTCCTTTTACAGTGTGTTCAGTGCCAGAGGACCGTCAACCTGAAGAAAAAATATGTCTTATCTGTGATCCCGGCAGTCTGTCCTCCCACATGAACAACATGGTGTTTGTAAATCAGCTGGACCCTCCCTTATACGTGTAATCACGGATTCATATACTGGGAGGATTTTGTGAGAATAGTATGATGATGATGATGCTAAAATAATGTGTGATGTGCATCAGTAGGAAATCAGTAGGATTTTCATTTATTATCTGTACCCTCTTATCCTTTATAGCAAGACATCTATGGGCAATTTAGAGACGCCAGTTCACCAAACTTGTATGCTTTTGTGGGAGGAAGATCACTTGGGCACAGCAAAAACACACACAACTTCAGACAAAAAGGCCAGAAAGGCCAAAGCTTCAGTCAAGTTCACTGGATTTGAACAACAAAAGTTAAATTAGGCCTTCACACTTTTAGCTGCCAAAGAAATTGGTTTGATCCCTGATCCTCTGAGCAGAAATAACAGAAACAATGTCAATCAAAAGGGGAAGAGGTCAGAGAGTTTGTGTGGGTGTACACATTAGCGTGTAAAATTAAGTATGACACTTTTTTTATCGTGTGATTCAAATAAGGGGATGGGAGGGGTCACTGCGTGTGACAGCTCCGATTATGGACTCAGGTTGGTTCTGAGCCTGACGCCTGGTCAGCGGATACACCTACTCCCTATAGACAGTCATGAGTCAGTGTAACACACACACACACACACACTAATTACAAATGTCACAACCCACTTCAAATAGTAAATCTGAGTTTTATGAAACACATTTGTAAAACATTGTACATTATAGAAATATTATTTTAGAAACTGTCAATGATGCTTAACCAGTTATGAGGAAACATGTTAGTTGGATGGTCTAAAAACGAAATCTTAACAAATCCCTACCTATAAACCAACAAATTCATATTACCTGCCGCACAGTTAGAACAAAGACAAATTAATTTTTAGAGACGGAAATGTTGTCCATCACTTTGGTTCGGACTGAAATATGACAAGAATTATTGGATGGATTGTCGTGAAATTGTGTACAGACATTCATTGGTCACCTGAGGAGGAACTGTAGTAACTTTGGTGATCCCGGACATTTCATTTGGTCAAAATGATTCATTACTTTGGTTTGTGACTAAATATCCCATCAGCCTCAACTGTACTTTGTGTTTAGTGCGAATTAGCAAATATTAACATGCTTCCACGCTAAACTAATATGGTGATCATGGTAAACATTGTTCCTGCTTAGCATCAGCTTGTTAGCATAGTCACTATGAGCATGTTAGCATGCTGACGTTAGCATTTAGCTCAAAGCACAGCTGTGCCTAAGTACAGCGTCACAGAGCTGCTACATTGTTAGTCTTATTAGAGGAATTACGAATTGATACGGGACAAACTTTAGCCAATGCAAAGGGTAAAATGACATAAACACATTTTAACACTTAGATTTTTAGGAAAAAGGAAATCTGACTTTGTCACTGAGAGAAAATGAGAAAACCCACAAGAAAACATTCCCTGAATTGACCTTCAAAACGAAGAAAGAGGCAGTTATTTCAGTCTTTATCTAAAATCAGCAGGTTGAGATTGTTTCCTCCAACTGGGTGTTGTTGTGGATATGAAATATGAAATGGCCAAAAAGTGTGAATGCGGTACTTAAAAAGGCACAGTGCAGGTTGTTTTTCTCAGGAAACTAAAGTCCTTTGAGATCAGTTGTAAACTCTTAATTGTTTTCAGCTTTGTGGCCAGTGCCTTGTTTTATGCTGTGGTACTACAGTCTGTTGGGCTAACAGGCAGCATTACTTTCAAAAAAATCGGGAACAGGATTGTTAAGCTGCAGGTGTAATACGAAATATTTTACATACAATACACTAATATACACATTCATATATATTTATAAACATTAATATATATTTATATACACTAATATACACATTCATATATGTTTATATAGATTATTATCTATTTATATATACTAATATACACATTTTTATATATTTATATACACTAATATAGAAATGTATATATATTTATATACATTAACATATATTTATATATAATAATATACACATTCATATATGTTTATATATATTAATATCTATTTATATAAACCAATATGCACATTAATATGTATTTATAAACATTAATATATATTTATATACACTAATATACACATTCATATATGTTTATATACATTAATATATATTTATATACACTAATATAAAAATGTATATATATTTATATACATAAACATATATTTATATACAATAATATAGACATTCATATATGTTTATATACATTAATATCTATTTATATACACCAATATGCACATTAATATGTATTTATAAACATTAATATATATTTATATATACTAATATATACAATCATTGATGTTTATATACATTAATATATATTTATATACACTAATATAAAAATGTATATATATTTATATACCCTAACATATATTTATAAAAACTAATATATATTTATACACATTAATATAAATTTACATACACTAATATACACATTCATATATGTTTATATACATTAATATCTATTTATATACACTAATATACACATTCATATATGTTTATATACATTA
>CALSBV010011200.1:12686235-12741039 GCA_943590825.1 Bovichtus diacanthus | reverse complement strand
ACACACACACACACACACACACACACACACACACACACACACACACAGAGAGAGAGTTATGTAACTTGCAAGACAATGCTGCAAAGATAGTAACCCTGGCAGTGGCACAAATATTCTAGTATAAATAGAGCAGAGCAGATTGGCTCAGTCAGCAAGGACATACTGTGGCTTCATCAACCACCTGCCACATGTGACGGCTTTAGAAAGGAGCTAAAGCACCTGGGCTGCCGATGAGATACAGACAGAACAGGACAGGCAGACAGTCGAGGACATTTGCTCAGTCCTGTTTATGTCAACAAAGTGTAGACTAAGCCAGAGCGTACAGACTCTCTAAACCTAAGCCTGTATAGCAGCTACTCACTGTTTACAACCGTCCTCCTCCCTATGTCCTGTTTTGCGTCCCATGTTTAACTTCCCCAAATATCCTGAAAGCCAAGGAATGGGAAAAACCTTAAACTCAATAATAACACTAAGGGTGGCAGTGAAAGTAAATACTATCTCTGGAATATAAGTGCATTTATGCAGATAATAAAAAAGGGGCTGGGAGCTGAACAAAAAAAGAAAAACAAAAGCAGAGAAAGTCGAGACTGATTGTTTTGGCCGAAGGGCAAAGTGGGCCAAGGGCTCAGGCAGGAAAACTGGGAGTCAATCTGCCGGATCAGATTCAGCAGGCTGACAAAGCTGCGGAGAAAAGAGCCAAGTCTGAGGGAAATATACTTCTCTTCCATACTCAAAGTTACACCTTTGGCTCAAAAACTATACCTGCATTCAGACTTAGCTGCTACACATCAGCAGCAGCAACATTTCTACTGCCGACACGCTGATGGCCCTTCACTCCTTAAAAGGAGCTGCATTGAACCCCCACCTCGAGGTGAATGGCCTGCACAAGCTACTTGACAATTCACAAAGAAATCAAAGAAACGAGGACGATTAAAACGAACCACCGTTTCTCTTTCAGTAGAACATGAACAGACCTCCAGTGGGATGAATCATGCAGACGGGTGACGTGTGCATGAAAAGACTTGAACAGATTCCAATATGTGACACTGAGACCAGTATCACCAGTATGTTATAGAAGCATAACAGACACATATTTGTGGGTGTGAGACATCAGATGTTAAATCTAAATGTTTTTCTCAAAGCATTCATCACCCACAAACAGGATATTCATTTAATATCTGAGGTCAATTCTGCTATCAAAGCACATTTAAGCTGCATCTTAAAAACTGGAGCCCTGTTAAACCCATTAACAGCAGTGTTTGCTTTTGAATGGGAGAAAAATGACAAATTGTGTCTCTGTAGGAACATGTAAGCCTGCCTTCAAGGTTAATTGTGGTTATAAATGCATTCCAAAATCTTTGCCTCGAGTCAGCCCTAGTCTGTGCAGCATCAAAAGCACACCCTCACACATCCTGAGCGGAAGAAAAGAAAAAAAGATCCCAGTGCACGGAGGAGGAGGTACATCTTCTCTAGGGACAGCCACACAATACCATGAGCCAGTGCTGCTGTGCCTACCTCCGTGATCCTCAAAGTACTCCTCCTCAAGGTTCGATTCCAGCTGCTTCTGTCTCCTCCTTTCCTCTTTCATCTCCTTCTCCTGCAGCTTACGAGCTATAGCCTACAAACAAACAAGGCCACAGTAAACGGGTCGAGCCACGTGAACATGAAAAAGTCACTGTTTGGGCCAATCTGTAACAAATATGTCATTTTGTTTTGGGTTGTAGTTTCAGTGTAGCTTCAAACATATCAGATTGCAGTGGTGAGACGATGTTTGTGCCATAATCAAGCCAAATAGTGCATTTTTTCACAGAACTATGAAGCAATGAGACCCATCACCCCCTCAACTTAAAAAAGGGCAACAAATAAAATCAGTGGCATCTGAGATATTTTGAAAAGACTTACTGACAATTTTACGTGGGAGCCCACCCTTAAGAACAATAAGTCCTAGCCCACGCGTATTTACATTTCTTATAGGTAGCTTTTTCTTTTTTATCCACACCCAAACAGTATTTTAGGAAACTGAGTTTTAGGCTTGTAACGTCAGAGTGTGCGCCTTTATCTCATTTGTGAGGCGTCACTAATGAGGCGACATTTCATGCGATAGCGGACGTGGCCAAATAGTGTTTAAACATAAATGTAGTTTCTCTTCCACTATTTTGAGGAGCAGAGGCATCAGCTACTGAGGTCACTTCATTATATTACATTATCCAACACTCTCACAAAACAGATCCAAGTTGTGTGTGTGTGTGTGTGTGTGCGCGCGCATTAAAGAAATCCGTTGAAGCGCATGCCCACTGGCTTCGACATGCGCTTCAACGGATTTTTGTTTCGAGAATGGAGGAGGAAAACACCCTTTTTTCAAAAATACCTGTGTACAAGTGGACTAAGTGTAATACCTAAAATGTCAAAAATGAAACTGGGGCTGTCCATGATGTAACGACCACTACTGAACCATAGCCCTTGGTCTCATCTCACTGTGGGGGGGGGGGAAACCCAGACACTCCTCTCTGAAATCTCTCATTCATTAACACCATCATGGAGAAACATTTCCCAATATCCCAACACTGAATAAACTTAAATCTCTGCTCTTTATGAAAGTCATAAACATTGTGATTAAACTCACAGCTACAGGTCACCATATGCTGGAATTTAATTATTACAATGGAGAGGCACAAACAAAGAGATTCTTCAAGCGGAGAGAGCCACCCACTACAGTACATCGATACTACAAAGTCAAGCGACGTCACTGACGGGTGGAGTGGAGGTAACCAACATTGCGCTTGAATGGAGAGAGATGTCACTTTGTGTGCGTGTTTCTTACCGCATCCTTCTCTTCCTGCTTTTGCTGCTGTTCTGCCTGTCGGACCAGTTCTTCCTGAATCTCCTGGGCGATCTCATTGTCTTGACGCTCACTGAGGTTCCCAAAGGTTCACGTGTATATGGGGAGAAGATTAAAACATATACAGCATATAACCATTAATAGCTTTGAATTTATTTTGTGATCCTATACCTCTCGTACATATTTGTTTAATACGTCAAAGACTTCCCTTTTGAGCACTCTCTGCTGATGCTTCGGTTGGCATTCTTCTGACCCTCAATACTTTTTATATCACTCCCAACAGTAGAGATGTTTTCCACTTACTTGCTATGAAGGTGAAATTCACTCTAGCCTTGATAGACCAGACTGCATAATGGGCAACTATTTTGATAATCAATTAATCCTTTAACTCATTTCTCGTGCAAAAATGTCAGAAAATGCTGTTTTCAGCCTTTCAAATATGGAGCTTTCCTGCTTGGTTTTATATCATATTAAATATCTTTGGGTTTTGGACTGACAAAACAAGACATTTAAAAAAGACATTACCTTGGACTTTGAGATATTGGGACGGACATTTTTACTATTTTCTGACATTTTATAGACCAAGCTGAGGCTTTCATCGAAAATGAAAACACTTCATCGCTGCAAAACTTCACAATAACCAATCATGAAAATAAAAAAATTATATATTAACCAAGTGAACCAAGAGCTGCACAACAGTTTCAATAATGAAGTTGCACCAGAAAAAACACGGCGCAGTGAAGTTATCCGACATGTGAGAGGTAGCGCGTTTGCGTCGGGCAGGTGCAGGAATATTTGCGATGTTCATCTCAGCAGCTCGCTTTGGCCCGTCATTTTGACAACACCATCTGCCTGGAGGGCTGGTTTGCAAAGATACGTTCTCAGTTTGTGTGTGTGTGTGTGTGTGTGTGTGTGTGTGTGTGTGTGTGTGTGTGTGTGTGTGTGTGTGTGTGGACATACACGAGTGTAACGCTTTTCAGTAACAGCTAAGCTAGCTTGCGCTGCACGTGTATTTGACCCGGTGCAGCCGACAGCTCAGGGGGACTTAAGCTGGCAAAAATAAAAACAGACCGTAGCACCTGAATATACCTTCATCGGCGCATATTAAGTAAACAAGTAATGCTGCATTCCCCGCGTGTGCACGCTTAGTCAAACGTCTGAGAGTGGGTGTGTATGAAATGGCATTTGGCAAGTGCAGGGTGGAAGGCAGTGTGAGCTCCCAGCACGACAAGCAGCATTGACCTGCCGGCATCGATGGTGGAGCATCTGGCATCTCCCTGGGGAGCCCACTAATATACAGTATGTCTGTGTGTGTGTGTGTGCCTGTGTATGTTTGTGACACAGTGATTTCACTAAGCTGCGAGTCAACAATATTATTCACCTAAAAATGGCAGAGCAGAGGAGCAGAGTGGGCTTTATCGCAGCTCCTGATCTCGACCGAAGATGATGCAGCAGAACACTTCCCTATGTTTAGGAGCCGTCCATCAACCCTGCGGACGTGCAGCTGGAGCTGACCCAAACCCCTCGGAAAATATAATTATACTTCAGGGTTTTGGAGATACCACGCAGAGACCACAAGAACTGAGAATGATCGGCTTGTGTTTTCTCCTACACGCAACATACCAAGATGAAGACCGGCTCGATCGTCTTCTCTTTCTCAGTAAAGCTAGACACACTCTTTACCCGCAAAGAATCTTCCCCACACAGCCGCTATTTATCACAAAGCGAGTGTAAGACATGTTAAGTAAATGACACGTTATGTAGAATGAATGTACGACTCCGTAATCCAATAGCTATTTTTGCTCTCCAGCATAAAAACTGAATGAGCCATGACGATAAAAAAGGGTCAAACGTGCACGGAGCGATAAATCATAAAAGTTTGGCTCAACGACGAGTCACTTCGGAGCTATCTGTGGTGAGAGAGATGGATCACCCTGCTGCTGAAGCATAAGTCTGTTGGTTCAGGGTTTGGGAGTAATTACAGTAGATTACACTAATCTGAAACAGATGCCGTCAGCAGAGCAGGAAATACTGTACACAGCTATTAATGCAAAGTATTCAGATGACTTCCGAAGTCTTTGAGGGTCATTTCATTTTTAGAAATTAGACAAAATAAAAAAACAATACAGATTCATAATTCCTCTTACAAAAAGGATGGTTATAGCTACACCTAGATGATGATATGAGATTATAAGCAGACAACAGCTTTTTAAAAGCTAAATCTCATGTAATTTATCATATTAAATATGTTCAATTATAGAATACAGTCAATTACATTACAAATTAGAAATGTTTTACCAGGTAATCACATAAATTGCCTCCTCTACTTTTGTGTGTATGGTTTTATTGTCAAATCTCCCGTTGGGGTTGTGCTTCGATATAGAGAGGTGTATACACCGGTATTGACGATAACCGTGATATAAAAAAATAATAATTAAATATTGCTATCATGTTAATAATACACAAATAAAGAAGAATGCAGTGTAAATAATCCAGCACCTCCAAAAATCACACTTTTTATAGTTATAGACTCTCTCTTCTGAGACAAAATGCTAAATAGACTAAGACTAACATTATTATTATTATTATTATTATTTCTTTCCTACACATTTTAAAAAGATTTCACGATAATATTGGCATTGTGAATTCCTTTGGTCATGATTATCGTTAGAGTAAAATCTAATATTGTGACAGCCCTAATATAGACACGTGTGTGTGTGTGTGTGCGTGTGTGTGTGCGTGCGTGTGTGTGTGTGTGCGTGACACCCACATGTCAACGTGCTGCTTCTGGTTCTGGCCCTTGGCTCTCAGATCCTCCTCCTCCTGCAGCTTCTTGGCCACCTGCAGGTCCTTCTGCACCAGACGACTCTTATTGACGTTGGACGCCAGGTGGCTCTCAACTGTTGGACACAAACACATAAGCACCGCTCTTAAAACTTGTGTACACAAAGCCGAGTAGGTCGGCGGCTGACTGGACCGCACTACTGATGAAGAATTAGATGAGTGATGAGCAGCACTGTGGGGTTTATTTACAGATCCACACGTTCGAGATGTTTTCCTCTCTGAGGAGCAGTAGTGTTGTTTAGATGGACTAGAGAACAAGATAAACGTTGAGCTTCTGTCTCTGATAATAAACAGAGAGCGCTCTTAGTCACTGAGAAATTAATGTTCGCGGCGGAGGTGCCGTTCCAAGGTTGTGCGATGGCACGTTGTGGGCCATAACAGATGATAAATCCTGCTTGCTGACGCACTCCCAGCACTTTGCAAAGATGGAGAGCATCACTCACTCGCTCAGCTCTGTTCCACCTGGCTATCAATCTGTTCCCAGCTTTCATGTGAAAAGGACCAAATTACGTTTGCCAATTTACCCGTGAGAGGCTCCATAAAGTTTCTGCTTTCTGACTGGTGGGATTGAAAGAGGAAACTGTGAGTCACAGCTGTGGCGACTTGATAAAAAGTCAAGGGGCTGACGCTGATCAATTGTTAAAGTTTATGACAGCTTACAAAAAAAATATCTGGGGAGGGGGAAAAACTGATGTCCCAACTCAAGAGAAGGCCGTCATTTATCCATCACCACATTTCTCAACAGGACAATGGACTAATCTTTCAAGGCAGCAAAACAAACATGACCAGACATGGTGACATTCATTCATTCAACAAACTCGACCTTGAGTTCAGAAAAAGGGGAGTTCGGGTGAGAAAATTGGACTATGTGAACCTTAGACATATCGGTGACACGCTGTACACTGAAATAGGGAAAACACATTCCAGAAACAAATACACCAAGTGCTGAAACAGCCAAAAATAAATGTTTTCCATGTGCAATTGGCTAAATATCTTTGAATAGAAACACAATCCAGCTTTAACTCCACGTTAACTTGAAGTGAATGTGCTAAAAAGCCCTTTTTGGGAAGGCCATCTGTTGACGTGATCCAGGGGGAAAGGGGACACAGACAGCAGTCTCCTCAGTGGCCTCCAGGGTCAAAGGTGAAATAAAGAGTTTTCCAGCAGATCAGTTAGTGTGACAACAAAGGGAGCTAAGGGGGATGAGCCTTCTTCATGGAGCATTAAAGCTTTAAAAAAGGGTTAATGACAACACAAAGGCCAGCCAAAACCAAATTAAATCGCAGCTAAAACAGAGCCTAACCCGCACTTAGGGTATGGCTGGGTGACATCTGGCCTTCTTTCTTGCAGAGCCTGTCGCATAATTTACCCTTTTATGGTGACACATTTATAGAAACAGAGAAACAAACTATTGTCCGGTGCAGATAAGTAAAAGCTCTCATGAGTCCACCGTCTAAAAGCTCCCCGAAGAAATCTGAACACTAATCAACTCATTTCCTGCACAACCTAAAAGCAGTAGCCTCTTCCTGTTAGTTCCTCAAGGACATGAAGAGATGTGGTGGGCATTATAGCCATCTGCACATATTCATTTGTGTCTGATCAAAAGGAAGGCCTTGTCAAGTCTGGGTCAGAAAATGTCCTTTCCACAATCAGGGGGAAGCAGATCCACAGAGAATTATGAAAAGGAAACACTAAAGCAAAAGAAGCTTTTGAGAGGAGAAGAAAAAAGTTGAAGAGTTAGAACCATGATGAGATTTTCAGCAATTCCTAATAATGCACTTACTGAAAAATCAGCAGCAAGGGAACAAACCCTCTTTCGTGAGTCTCCAAAGTGCCTTTTTAAATCATGGGGAAAAGATACTTGCTAAGTGACACGCATATGAGCTCAAATAAAAAGCACAAGCTAATCTAATGAAGCATGTTTCACAGCGTGTTCCCTAAAAAATAAATAAAAATTAAATAAACAACCTTGCTAAGCTTCTCTGTGCTACAGCGGCAGCACACACACATTAATGTGATCCAAACAAACCACATGGACCAGTCCATTGTAGTCGGCCATAGCCCTGATAGTGTTGTTGTGGCATCCTGCACCATTCACACTGGTAACTGTGTCGCTGAAGCAGGGTTTATGTGGGCTTAAGCAGGCTGCAGCCACTGCAGTTTGCAAGACTTTTCCAGAATTGTCCATAAAAGGAAAAAAAGGGGCATTGTGTACTGCATTTCTTTTTTTTTTTTTTTTTTAATACTTCGCTCTAAAAACATCTTTCATAGTTTGCTCTTTTGCAAAGTAAGCATTAGGTGACCTAGAGGATGAATGCAGCAGGGCAGCTTGACAGAGACAGTCCACAGTGACGTAAAGGGTCTGATGCAGAAAGCATTACAACACTAAAGTGTTTAAACAGACAGGAAATGGACCTGCAGCATCTGTATGAACAGAAGCAGCCTTTCTCTGACTGAAGTTGACCACAGATCGGTAATCAGTAACATTAAACGCAGATGTCCCCGGTTTGAAATAAGTAGGAGTTACGCATCTCTTCAGGGGGAAACATGGGGGCTGGGAAGAACAAAAAAAAAAAAAAAAAAAAACATGGATCATTTCTCACTTTCTTGCTCCTGGAGGTTGTAGGCCAGGCAGTGGTCCTCCAGCACAGCAAAGTCTCGGCACACTGAAAATAAAAAGGAAAAAGATTGAAATTGAAAAAAAGAATACTGACAAAGCCAAAGTTCAAAAATAATGCATGCTTCTTGAATCACTCTAAGGCATGCAGCTGGTACAGGAGGAGCTTGAGATGTTTGATCTTTATCTGACATTCACAGTTTCGAGAGTTTAACCTCCGGCCCATCTGCTTACACAGTATACACACACACTGTACGTACAAATTACCTAAAGTCTGACCCACAATCAAAAACAGGAGGACCAAGTTTCCTGGTTCAACCAGAACACACAAGCAGCAGATCAGATTTTGCGTCAAAGGCAATATATGAAAGATTTATTTTATGTTCAGTGGCTCTTTATATGATGAGTTGATTTGATGTATGGATTTGCCTTGTGAGCCGTATGACAAATCAAAAATCAACAGACCAGACACTTTATTTTACATAATGATTAATGAGTTCAACAGGATATGAGACATTTCAAAAGTGGGCGTCTAGCTTATATTTTTTATAGATTAGAAAATACAAAAAAAAAAAAAAGAGGCGTGTGGTTTGGTTATTTTCTCTCTGCAAAGACATGAAGTGAAACTGTGAATGAGGAACGATGATTTAGCCTCAATACTATAAAAACTTAAATAAAGACGGATTTTGTGTGGGGGGTTCGAGCTTTTTCTTCGTTCAAGGTATTTAGGGGTGCGAGGGGCCTAAGTAAGTGAGAAGTAGGCTTACTACTGACAAGCTGGTGGTTTAAATCCCTGAACTGGCTGACAGCACACGAGTAAAACAACGAAAAAACTACTTGTGTTTCCATCAGCACAGACATAAATAAATGTATTTAGATGTATTCTAATTTAGGCGATGTAGCCACTTTACGTTAATCACCCACAAAGAATGCGTTATGTTATCAAAGTCCAAACCTAAAATGTTACAGACGCCATGAGACCTGAACAAACCTAATCCTCCAGCGAGTCACATTTCCTGACAGCAGATCACACTTACTATTCTCAGATGTAAACTCGAGGACTCAAACTGGCTAAAATCTCTCTCAATTTTCATGTGCGAGACATTTTACTGCTCGTTTTCCATCTTACATCTTCACAACAAGCCTAAACTACAGCAGACTTTCCATTTATGGTTTTCCAATATTACAGAAACTGCCAAAGTGCGGCGAACAGTGATTCTGGAAAACAACTGTGCAAACAATTGTAGGAGGGGAGTTTTCCCTCATAAAAACACGATACCAACATCACGCATCCATCTGAACTGTTCTGAATGAGGCAGCTTTTCTTCCTTTCAATAGTCGAGATCCAGCAGGCTTCAAATACCGACAGTTTCCTGTGTAGGAAACAGTAGAAGCTAAGGGGACATTTAAGACCTTTCTCATAGCCTCAGCTAATTATGGATGTGGACCCTATAGCATAGGACGTGTGCATCTTAAAGCATCTGCTTCTACGGCTTAGTCAACATGAATTTAACTACCCTATGGTTAGCTTATATACATCTTAAAATTCTGCGGCAAGAAACTTTTCTTCAGCTGCAAAACTTGTGTAAACATCACTGTATCAAATATAGAAGAAAATGAAGTCACGAAGTTCATCCCGCAAGCAGCCACGCACCACTCTGCTGTTCAGTGAAGAGCAAACTAAAGAATCGTTTCACTTACTCAAAGTATTTCTTTCACCTACTCTTGTTTTAGGAGAATTATTGCAGCATATATATGCCGTCGTATCAATGCTGTGTGCGATACTGATGTTGTATTTACAGCTCTCCTCCTCTCAGCTTTCATAACAGAGCCGAGCCACGCCGAGCACCTCACGCTGCCAGGCTCGCAGCCCATCATCTGCTCCCACAAAGATGACTTCATCCTCGTAAAAAGTTAATAACCAGCAACGGTCTTTGACTATGTGTTATAGCTAAGCATAAAAATCGCCAGGGATTCAAACAAAACCCTGATGAGAGGTCCAGGTTGTCCAGTTTAATACGAAGGGAGGCGACTGGGCGGATGGTTGGGTTCAGACAGATGCTGTGAAGAGGAGGGCGAGACCTCCACAAAACCCCCCCACTGCCTCCGACCAATATGGGATTTGATCAACACAGACCATTATCAACCATATGCTTAATCTTCTTAGCAAAGAAACTTCCACTGAGATTCATCCTGGCTAGTATAGAATTAAACACCAGTCGTTTGAACTCCTGTAACAGTTTGGGGTTGAGACGGTTCCTTTAAAAGCTTGTGAAGTTAACATTTGGGGGAAATAAATGCTGCATTTTACGAAACCAGGGAACAAGTGACGGCAGGATTACAGCTGCACTGGTTTAAGTTCTCACACCATCATTTGATCGCCTTGTGCTGGAAACAGAAAACCAGCCATCACAAAGAACCTCAAGTCTTTGGGCTTTATGTGCACAGGCAAAATACAAGCTCAGTTCCTCTGTGAGTTACAGTACAATTAGTCACCTCACAATATTTACTATTTTCCTAACACAAGGGGGATGAAATTGAAACTTTTCCAGCAGCGTTCTCAGTCTTTGCCTCTCTGCTTTGCAGACTAGCCAAGCTGTGGGAATGCACGTTCCTTCTCTCTCTGACCAGAATAACAAGCGTCCTGCTGAGCAGCTGCTTCACACTCACAGGACGGGTCCTTCCCACCAACACAGCATCACATCCAAAACCTTCCTCAGTGTAAAAGCCCCACTTTGCACCGTCACACCGGTAACAGCAGCAGACAACTTTGTGTGTATAAATGTGTAGAGGGGGGGGGTGTTCTTTCCTTCTGGTGACAAGTCTTTCAAAATAAAGTTTCAACGCAGTAACAGCTTTTTACAGGCAAACGCAAAGCGTAACCGAATAAGTCAGCCGTGATGACATGATTCATTTTTATTTTCATTCTACTCCACTACATCTCAGAGGCAAACTCCACTACATTTATTTGAAAACTTTAGTTACTTTACAGATTTAGATTAATATTATAGAATATAATGAACTAATAAATTATGTCATTATAGATTAAGCTACCAGCTGCAACATTAAAGTGATGAACACATTAACGCGTCAATAATTAGAATTTAAAAAAAAGTAACATATTATTCTGAAATGGGCCGTTTTGCATGAGCACTTTTACTTTTGTTACTTTATACGAATACGTTTGTACTTGTATTTGTATTTGACTTGTAACAGAGCATTTCTACAAAGATCCCAGTCCTTCCACCACTGTATGTCAGATGTGAACTGCAAAGAAAAGAGGCCAGTCTGTGCTGCTTCTAAACCACAACACACACCTTGTCCTCTACATACCTTACAACAGGAAAACACCTCCATGTGAGCAGTACTAAGTCACATGGCTTCACTGTATTTATACACACTGGTGTCGTGCCAGATTGTGTATATCCATTCAATTGTAATGTCCCTTTGCACACAAACACTTTCACTATGATCCAAAACCAATAATGTGAAATATGAAGTGGCATGCAACATGCCAACCTGTGCGCTAACATAATGCCTTACAGCCTTGGAAACGGTTTTGTGACTCTGATACAAAATCCTGCACGACATCTGTACGTATGCTAACAAGTATAAAATCAGTGCTGGCTACCTGACATTAAGTCTACTGCTCGAGCATCAACTAGCAAGCTGTGCTAACAACCATAACACCCACAGAAACACCTGTGTTCACTCGGTTAACATTAGCCTCGCTGGTGTCACCTAGCTAGTGATGTGATGCTAAACAGCTAGCTTACTTTACACATTTAGCCTGCAAATATATTGTGGACGTTACCCTCTTTCACTCCAGGTAGTTTATTCTTGTCGATGCTAACGTTACATTCAGCCATGGTGTCACCGATAATAAGTCACACACAAAAAAAAAAAACGTTGACGTTGAATTACACTTCCGCGTTTCACCGAAGGTTAACCGCAGGCTGATCGATCGCCTTTACTCGTAAACCCGATTGATGGTTCAGGTGCTGGACGGCCCTTTTTGATTAGTTTCGGTGGCCACCCTCTCTCGATACGTCGCTTCTGTGATTGCCTAGCGGCTACTCTGCCGAAGCTAGCGTGTCAGATTGTCTACGAGCGTCCCTCCCTCCCTGAACCTTCACACGACCAGCCAATCAAGTCACGGTGACTTAGCACGCGACTTCCGCTTAGAAAATGCCAAAATAAAAGACTTGGAATTTACAGTAAACATGGAGACCAACCGAGTATGTCTGTACAACTTGCATCATAAATGTTGGATTTTAGTGAGTTTAATCAAATTTAATGCTGTAGTAAAGAGTAGGACATTCAGTTGCATCATTATCTATGGGATCTTGGTTGTGACATTGCCTTAAAACTATTGATTATATACTACATTTCTCAGAAAAATAATCTTGTTTTTCCCTTTATTGCATCTTTATTTACTCTGAAATGGTAATATAAATAGATTAACTTAAAATGTATTAATATTCCTTAGTTTCTCACCTTTTAAATGAAAAATATTCACATAAGACTTCTGGTTAAGGAGCTATTTCTGATTCATTTTGAGTATGTTTTTACCTAGGGCTTGGGCTAGGGCTCAAGAGGATAAAGCCCCTGAAAACTTGGCTTCAGTTTTAAATGTTTCTCTAACATTAAATATTCGTGACCAAATAAGTGATAATCAAAGTAAAAAAAACAACAACAAAAAACAACATATTAGGTATTACTTATCACAATCTTAACACAATAACTGTTAGTTATAAGTTAGCGTAAGTTTTATTATTCATTTATTTATTTCATTACATTTATCTGGGCGTTGATGACACATAAATGTACACAATGCTGCAGTTAGTTAAAAACAATAGTAAAAATAGTAAAATAGTCAAAATTAATGAAGCATTAAGTATTTACAGCATCCAAAATAACAAAAGTGTACAATAATGATTCACAAGTCATACAACGGCAGCAAGAACATTTATTACACCACCTTAAAACCCAAGGATACTCATAAAACTTTCTCATGCTCTTAACCTGTGATTTAATTTTGGAGATTAAATTATCACACTTCCGGTAATTTTTTTGCTACAGCTGGCTAACTTGACGCAGCTCCCGCCTCAAGGTTCAGCGAGTATAGACATCTGCAGCTACAAGAAGTCTTCTTCAGCACGAAGCAATAGGGAACACGCCTTCCTGGGCTTTATCTGATCCAAATGAATAATGATGCCTCAAGGGCACTGCACGCGGCTTAAGTTTAAAAACAGATCAAGTAGAATCACTACAGGCGTTTGTTTGTTTGTCTGAATGAAGAGGACACACATGTATAAGTGTTCTTGCTCTGTCTCTGTCTCTCTCTATCGTAAAAATAAAAAAGCATTTTTATTCATTATTTATATTTTTGAACTTTTAAAAGTACAGGACAAAACCTGTGGTAGATTGCATGTACTGGTCATGGGTTGGACTTAGATTTCAGGATGTTAATTCAAATCAAATCAGTAAAAAAAAAAAAAAAAAACGTGTTTATACAATGACCTAATACCATGCTGTGATATAATCATGAGTTTGTATCATGTGCCATAATCCTCTAGCTTGGTGGAGAATCTAAGGCCACCTAAACAACCAATCTTGTAAATTGCATTTCTCTCTCTCTCTCTCTCTTCTCTCTCTCTCTCCTCTCTCTCTCTCTCTCTCTCTCTCTCTCAAGTTAGAAGAGGCTTTTTTGCATGTGAAACATACGTGTACATTGCTAAAGCAAGTGTGATATAAAAACAAAATAAGTAAGGATCGACGAGAATAAATAAATGTGTGAACAGAGCTGTGTAGCATTGCAACATTAAAATCAAATATATATAAAAAAGCAGGTAAAGTTGAACTTTTAAAGATATAAATACATATACATGTTAATATATACACACAGGATACAGATAGGAACTTAAGATAAACATTAAAAAAAAAAGGTAGTCATAAAATATAGTTACAAAGAAGTGAGAGCTGTGAAACACTACAAAATGTCATTTTTAAGAAATATATAATATATTATAATAATATATATATATATATATTAAATGTATGTGTACTGTATGTTTGCACGGTATATATATGTATATGACGTGTTTGCACTGCAGGTCTCTCAATTCTCTCTAATTTACAAAAACAAATGTAGGCAGACACACTCTCACTCACACACACACTGTGTAATGTGATCTGACAGCAGCTGGTATTATGATTGTGTTAATGTAATTGCTCCCTCTAGTGTTCAGCATTTCCACTTGCAGGTGTTTACCGCACGTTCACCATGTCCGTTTCCAATTATATTTACTGAACATCAATTATAATGAACTGGTATTAGTGGTCCATTTAGTGACCAGTCAATAACACCATTAGTAGAGGCCTAGTGACCGTCTCCATGTCCTGCTGCTTATTTTTCAGTGACATATTATAAAGGTCAACATGGCCTTGACCTCTTTCATTGGTGATGCAGTGGAGTGGTTGGGAGCAGAAACAGGACTGATGACTACATGGCTTTGGACCGCACATTTCTCACACTTTGATAAAAAATCTAATTGTTTCAACTGTTTACAAAAGCTGTAATCTATAATGTTGTATTTTTTAAAGAAAATGTAAGGCCTTGGTTCATGCAGCGAACAATTACATGACATTAGGGGTGTCACCATTGACATAACTTATTCAGGTGCCTCATAAATCCATTAAATTTGACTTTGTCTGACTCAAACTACACATTTATATTTCTTTTAGGTTGCTACACGTTGCTATTTTTCGTGGATTCTTGAATGGGTCTTGGATGAGAGACCGCAGACGTCACCAGGCACGGCATGGCAGCTTTTACGAGACCCTCACCAGCCAAATTTAGCCAGACAGTTCATTTCCCTAACACCGCACAATGCCTGCTCCTCTGGCAGAGGTATGACATGTGATTTCCTTGATGCACAAAATGGACTACGGTGACTTAGGAGGTGTTGGATGATGGATGTTCCTTCAGCTCCAAATCAGTCCTGAAGCCAAGATTGAGGAGCTCATCTCCAGCTATGATGCACTTAGAGACTGAATCAATTTATTTGTCCCCCTTGTTCCCAAGACCAACACACTCCCATGTATCTATTTAAAGAAGCAATTAATGTAAAAGAAAAAGACTTGCAAGTGCCAAGAACATTGGATTCTGGTCTCTCATAACCAACAGGCAGATTGATAACTTCCTCTCTTGGTTTGATTTGCCCATGTCAGAGTGATGTAGGGTTACTCGCCTACAACGTCACCGTATTTCCCTCGATGGTCCACATGAAAAGGTGGCCTGCTTAAAAAAACCCACGATGACGAGCAATTGATTTAGTACGCAAGAGGCTGACTAGCCACTCCTCCTGGCCCCTGAGGATAAATATATTGACGGGATGGACCCAAGGCAGTGGATTGCTTGTCTTGCTTGAGGGAGTGCTCATAGTGCAGCGATAGTTTGGGACTGTACAATAAGTACTATGGGTAAGGTTCCAGTTGTGAACTACTGCTTAGGACTCCTGGGTTTGTTACTACTGCAGGGAGTGCTGAATGCGGAGGGACGGAGCATATTTAACCCTGGTAAGTGCGCATTGTTTTAGGTCTATATGGTATGAAAATGCAGCTGAGGATGCTGAACGCAACTTCTGCAAACCTCGAATTGGGGTCATTGTTGGTTTGATGGTTCAGAAAATTCACAAAAATGCAACAGGTCACGAAACTGGGATTGATGTGACCTTTTTCGGTTCTGTTTTGTGACATTCAGGATGCTTACGGTTGCATTTTTATTTGCTTTGTATGTGCAGGAAGCCATGTTTTTAATCCAAAAGAAGACACCGATCCTCAGAGCAAGATTCTTGAACTGTTACTACACAAGAGCTTAGTTCCTGCTGAAAAGGACGATCCTCTGGGTGAGAAAGGAAATAAAATGGCAAAGCTAATACAACTAACACAAATGCCTTCCTTGCTCTAATGATGACGACTGGTTTTCCTTTTTGCAGGTCTTGAGCTGACCAATAAATTAGCTGAACTAGAAGAGGTAAGAACATTTACAGATTTGTCCTTGAAGCAACTTCAGAAAGAATGTGTGAACCCTATCATGATTTACCACAGTGTAAATATCTTGTGTTTGTGTATTGATGGAGTGTTTGCATCTAAGTCCTTGCATCAGTGTAGAAGCCTGTTACACAACTTTCTAACAAAAGTCATTGGTGTATTGACACTGAGATGACGTCTGCTTGTCGTGGTGCGTTCAATCACTCTGATCTCTGCTTGTAGCTGCGGGCGCTCAGGGAGGACCTGGAGCTAGAGAGGGAGATCACAGCCAATTTGGCAGAAGGCAAATCCATTACTAAGAAGAGGGGTGAACGTGAGTCAAATGTAGTACTTCTGGATTCAAATGTATCATACAAACCCATTTATATTTGTATTTTTATTCTGCATGTAAGATGTCTTTATCTCATTTCGTCTGCAGCTTGCTTCTGGAAGTACTGCGTCTGACACAGATGCAAAGGGAGGAGGATCACTGTGAAATCTTGCTGCAAAGCCCAACATAGCCTTAAGACTCAAATCGCAGAGTAATGTAATCACACTGTATTTATTCCAGCAATATAGAGTTGTACCATTATCCAAGTCATCAATAATCATTTCTACCGCACGGAGGTGCTCTCATGAGAGATCTAAGGACTGAGGCTGTACATCTTTAATCTGTAAATAATCAGCTACTCACTGGAAATACTTGAGTGTCAGATATGACAAAATGCACTTCAGCGCAAAGACATATTATTATATTCGCAGGGATTTTATTTGCTTAGTGCTTGTTTTTCTGTCGGCCTCTTGTGGCAGAACTGGGCACAACATTTCTTTGTACTGCCGCCAACAAACATCCCATCTGTCAATGCTTTTAGAAATTACAAAATAAATACAACTACAATGTGAATCTGTACTTGTGTTTTGTTTTGTTTTTTAAATCTGAAGAGAAAAAGACAGAAGAAGACTTGTTTGAAAAGGAGACAATCATTTATTACTTTCCCATCAAAAGATGGCACAATATTACTGTTTTACTCTTTTACATGCTTTTATTCTTTATTTACTTATCAAATATTTTAAACAGTGGAAATGAACGTCCAAGTGAAGGAATGTGGCACACGTTGCACATCTGGGGTGACGGGTGAATTACTGCTCAGTAAATTATTATTATTAGACAGGGTCTTTCATGGAATGGTGGCACAAAGCTGAGTCACAGGTTTAGTCTCAATAATAGGAGAGCTGCTGTGAAAAGATATGAATCACCCAGAGAATGATGAAGAGAGGAGATTTCAGGGAAACCAGACTGAATGTGACGCTCAGCTGAATTCACAGCAGCATCAAAGAGAGTGTTGACTTTTGCTTTGAGCCAATCAGTCATTTGCACTAATGTTTTCAAGTATCTACAGTAGAGTGAGTCAATCACAGTCTTCTGTGTAAGAAGGAAAAATATTTTGATCAGTGAGCACTTCAAGAGTAAATGTCCGACATTGTTTTTTCTTTCTTTTAAATTAGGAAAGGAACAAAAGAACAGATTCCATCGTACCATAGATTGCCCTGTGCTGGTTCATTACATATAGGCATACATAAAATCATATAATTTCCAGGTTTGCATTTTGTATTTTTCAATCATTCATTAAAATTCAACATTTAGTCATTATTACGTAGGATATTTGTTTTGGCACTGTATCTGCTCCCGTGTGACATGTTGCAAGTTAATAGCCAGTGAGACGTAACTGAAAAAAATTAAGAAGAAAAAAAGAATAAATATCACATAATTATCACAGGGTTCTATTTTTAACTATTATTTCTTTCAAATTCAAATTCAAATGTTCATGTTTTCTTTACCTTGTCGTCATCACTGTCAACTCTCGGAGGACGACAGAAAAATAAAAAATTACAACAAGAAAAACTGAACTTGATAAAAAAAACTAGTCAGTAATCAATTGAAATGTACTCTGACTGAAAAATATGTCCCACGATAACAATTCAGTTCATTTTTGCACATTGCTGAGATGATTATTTTGCCCCTATTTTCAAGGCTGTCTTAAGCTGACTCAACATGCATCGTGCGCCATTTGGACAACTAGGATAACATGGGATACTTTTTTATCTGGAAACTCAGCAGTACGTCCTCACTGAGAAGCCAACGAATCACAAACACTATCAAAACACTTCCTTTCTCATGGTGAGAGCTGACACATTGAGAGCTGACACATTGAGAGCTGACACATTGAGAACTGACACATTGAAGAAGTGCTGCTGTAGTTGTCAAATCTATACGAATGTGAAACAAAGTGACATTGTTCATACAACTGCCCTGTCACACAACGGGCATCAGACACAAAACACCCTAACTGATACAGAAAAGGGTGTTATCTGTTTCAGTTCAGTCCATAAACTGCAGCGCAGGCAGAGTGGTGTCAGGCCATCTTGTTGAGATAAGTCCGCAGGAAATGAGGCTGCATCCTCTGTGTCACTCTTACAATACCAATAAATAAGAGTATGTGTCAAAAGTTTAAACATAGCCCAAGACGAGAAATAAAAACTCCCCCAATAGCTTAGCACATAGGGAAATTAAAACTGAAGAAACCATTTTACAACAGTTAACTAAAACACAAAAAATAAAAACGTAACAAATGGAATCCTACAATAACATTAAAATGGGTCCAATATTATTTTAGAATTCCCAATATTAAGATGTTCAGTAAAACAAAGGTCCAGCAAAAGAAGCCTAATTAATTAATTCATCGCCTATATCTAAGATCACCATATATTTTCCATGTCCACGGTAGGTGAGATAGGGGGTTAAGATCAATGTTTGGGCAGCATGAAGGATGTGTAGTGTGATGGATGACTTTAGGGCGGGCATTTTGGTGGAGCAAAGGGCAGGGTAACGTGATCGACAGGGTGCCCAGCTCTTTAAGACAGCCCTACAGAGACGAGCAGCACTCATCACAGTAACATGATCATAATATCAAACGGACAATGATGGATTCTCACTTCAGAGGTTGGTACAATATTTCACTTTTTTTCGTTTTTTTACTGTTCTTTAAGAGAAACAAAAAAAAAAAACACCTTAAATGTCTTTGCTTTATCTTTTTATAATTATTCTTTGAGAATTATGTCAAGAATTGAATTTCATATTTGCATTAAACTTCATCAAATTTAAAGTTGAAGAAAAACATTGGCCTTTTGGATTAACGGTAAAAGATCATTACTGCTGATAGAATGAGACATGCTTCATTTCAGATTTAATCTTTATGTCAAATTTGCAGGCACCCTGTGGACGATACTCGTCCTCGCCACACTGCCACCCCTCACCAGCAACATGCTCTGCCCCAGCAGCTGCCTGTGTGACTTTATAGGTGCAGTCAAGTGTAGTGGCAACACCATTACAGATATACCAAAGGATCTGCCTGTCCACACATACCTGCTGCAGCTTGAGCAGACAAACATGAATGTCATAAATGAGCAGAGCTTCGCAAACCAGGATCTCGTGTTGCGTTTCAGTCTGACTAACAGCCACTTACACACTATCCATCCCAAAGCCTTCCACGTTGCTCCACAGCTCAAGTCTGTCAAGCTGTCGTCCAATATTCTCTCTACCCTCCCTACTCTGGTTTTCAGTCCACTGACCACTCTGGAGCAGCTGTATTTAGATGGGAATCAGTTGGTGACCATAGCTCCGGATATGTTTGAAGGACTTGCTGGGTTGCTAGTTCTAGACCTGAGCAGAAACCAACTGATTAGTCCTGCTTCAGGTGTTTTCGATGGAATGACCAACCTCACCTTTCTGAACCTCGGCAGGAACGCCATAAAGAAGCTACCACCAACCATCTTTCATTCCTTGACTAATCTTCGCCAGCTCATGATCTATAACAACGAGCTTGAGGTGCTAGAAGCTGGAATTTTTGATGAACTTGTCAACCTTGTGGAGCTAAAGATCCATCATAACCAGATTACCAGCCTTCCACCTCAGGTGTTCTGGTCAATGAGGAACCTGTCGACCCTCACCCTGTCCTCCAACCGACTTCAGGCTATCCAGGAAAAGAGCTTCTACAACTTGCCCAAGCTGAGCAAGCTTACCATTTACAACAACCCGCTATTATCTCTACCAGACCAGCTAATGGGTCACATGCCTGACATGACAGAGTTCTATCTGTTTGGCACTAATCTCACTACTGTTCCTGGAAATTTGTTCGCTAACATGTCAGGACTCCAAAGGCTTAACTTCCATTTAAATGACAAGCTGAGGGAGTTGCCCTCAGACCTCTTCTGCTGCCTTCCCAAGCTTAAGAAGCTCTCATTGAAATTAAACGATCTCCATTATCTACATCCTCAGCTGTTCTCCGGACTAACCACACTGGGCATACTGCTTCTCAATGACAATAAACTGCAGGGATTACCAGATAACATCTTTCAGGACCTCAGAGAGGTTGTGTCAGTTGATTTGAAGAATAATGACCTCAGGACTCTTTCAGGAGATATTTTCGTGTCAAATACCGTTTTGAGTACTCTCAGTCTGAGTGGCAACCCCTGGGACTGTGCCTGTAGTATTAGAGGTATTGCAAAATGGATAAGACATAATGAGCATGTTGTCCTTGACAGAAAGAATGTGATATGTCATAGTCCATTATACCAACTGCTCCATACCCTTGGTTCTCTGCGTGACGACGAGTTTAGCTTTTGCGATGCCACGAGAGTCACGTCAAGTTATTCTTCTACACGTGAGCCAACAAAACCATTGCAAACCATTTCAACCGGCGGACAAACATATGCCAAACAACAAACAACTTTACATACCACGATCCTACCAACCTTGCCTCGTGACACGTCACCTCATTTCTATGACACATTGGTGGTTGAACAGGGGCCCGAGTTTGTTCACCACAACTTTCTCAAGGGCTGGGTGTACGTGTGGTTTCTGCCCTCGGATGCGACCTTGACTGGGCTACTCATGTTTTTCTACATCCTTCTTGTGGCCGCAGGCTTGTTCCTCATTTTTGCTGCCATGTTTTGCATGTATCGCCTCAACAAGAACATGGATGAGCTGAAGGCTGTGCATGCACATCCTCCAGGGTAACTAAACATGTTATCAGGCCTGGTGCACAAGAGACCAAGATAAACTGTCCTTTTCCAGAAGTTGCAGTTTATAAATAATCCGTCTTGGATGTAGGTTTTCTTGATGTCGTGTTCGGTTGTATCTTCAAGTGATACTTTAAAACAGTCCGACTTGGAATTCAGGATTCAAAATATTGTGACAAAGTTTAAGTTTTAGGGTAAGATAATACAATATTTAATATTATATCACACAGTACAGGAATGCAGTATATACGCTTTGAAAACAGCTAAGAAAAATAATCAGCAATTATTTTGAGAATTTATCAATCAGCTTAAGTCATTTTTCTATCAGCTTATGAAATGTGAAGATTTGCTGTTTTTCTTAGTCTTATATAAAAGTAAATCAGATAGCTTTGGGTTTTGAACTGTTGGTCTGACTAATTAAGCAATTTGAAGATGTCACTTTTAGCTTTTGCATCACTTTTGAGCGTTTTAAAAAACACATATGAAACAAAACGTTCTTTCTGTCTTCCATTCTTAGCTATCACTTTGTCTTAAGGTTTCATGATAAATGTGATATATACTGACGTCTAACAGTATATGTAAGTTTTCCTTTTTGAATTTATCTGTTTTTCTTGAGTGCAATGTTAAGACTTAAAGCAAAGCCAAGCCAATTTATTCAAAAGTAACACATGTCATTTGTTTCCCTCTAGTGGGGAAAGCGTCAAACTGCATGAAGAGACATCACAACTTAAAAACATTGTTTACTGTAACTTTTGGTCTGAATAAATGGTTTGATTTGCAAATTCTTTCTTTCTTTCTTTTTTAAAATATTTGTTTGATTATATATATGTATATATAAATATAATATAATCAATCAAACTAAGTGTATTTAACAAACATTATAGTACAGTATGTAAATTGGTGCAGCTTTGTGATCACATAGTTGAAAATATGCACCAAAAAAATCAATGTTTACGCATATTTAAAGTGTATTGTTTCATAAACTTATGTCAGTTGTATTTGAGAGATCTGCTTCTGTAAACATCCCTCTTATCTGAGTTTCTATATATATTCCCCAAATGAATCATAAGTGGAAATTGGAAAGTATCACTATCATTCCTGAAATATCCTTCAAAACAGGGAACTCTGATTTAGTCATCTTTCAGATTTCACAAGGTCAGAAAGTCCAAGGTCAAAATATCCGTTGAGAAGACTGACCTGTGATTTCACAAGCCTACATTGTGAAACAGAACCACAACATGTGCACACAGTAAGATTCCCTTTTATGGACTAGTCCAAGACCTATAACATCAAATAACTTACAAAAGAGCCTAGAAAAGGATTGAAAAAAACAAAGTTGCTCTTTAATTTTATCCTAGTTTTCATAAAAATGTTTTAAATGATAATAATTCCATTTAAAATGATTCTGTGAAGGCTAAACGATAGAGAACGTTCGGCTGCTGGTCCAAAAAGCTTTTAAACCTGCACAAAATGACAGCGGATGCCACAAATTCCACGAGAAGTGATTGGACTTTAAAACAAACGGCAAACAAAAGAGGATGAATAAGTGAACAGCACCCAAGTTCATTGCTATGGCAACGGGTGATTAGGCCTTTCCAGTACGCTGAGCTCACACAACAGTGGCCACACACACACACTCCCACACTCCGACACACACCCACACATACTGGCAGTGAGAGGGGGTGAGCATGGGCAGAGAAAATCATAATGCAGGGGTCACAAGGAATATTTGACCACAATGGAAAACAAGTGAAGTTTTTTTAATCCAGCCTTCTATTGTCTGTGGTGACCTTATTTTAACCTGGTATTCAGAGTTTTTCCACAGCACATTTCTAACTCTGGTCAGACTCTTGGCTGTAGAGTAGAGCGATAATCCTAAAGTCAAATAATTAACTGTTAAAAAGCCTTTCGACATTAACAAAATATAATTTTTTGACAAACATGTTGCCCAAGACAGCTACAACAACACTATTGTATATGTAATATGTGTTTTCTCATACAGCTGAGCTCTAAATTCAGCCATGCTCTTTTTAGCTATATAATTATTAATTTTCAAATAGTTTGGGGAAAATATACACTCACTATATTACCATGTAGAGCTGTTACTTTAGTGCCATTACTATCTTCAACTTGTGACTTGTGGCTCATCTAGCTGCAACACTACTGGAGCAAATTCAGTGAATATTAACTCTCGAAAAGCTCCTCAAATGTGAAATGATGTATAGGGGAAGTACTGAGTACTGAGCTCCGACACTAAGCTTTTTTGTTGAACAGGGAAAAATAAGGTAAATTATACTGCCATATTACAACTTTCTTCATCTGTCTGCTCACTGCTGACTTTTGGCCTAACGCAGATGAGGACACGGAACAACTGCGAGACATTACGTCGTTTCACGGACAATTTATTAGCTAACAGTCAGCACCTTTTTAACTAGTTTCCAGTCTATGTTTTGTGCGCTACGGCAACAGACTATACGTTAACTCCACCCTCACTATCAGTTTTCTGTGGTGAGGTATATGTTTGACAATTTAAAACAGATGTATATGCTTACAAGTAGAGTAAACAACTCAGGAATGTTAAACGCTGCAGAACACTTGCTGCTCAGCCTTTTTCCCCCCACAGATTTATTGAAGAACATGCCACTCTGCATTTTAGCACCAGAGCTAAATCCCACTGAATTTACATTAACAGGTTGAGAAAAACCAAACACTCAAATTATTTTTCCTGTACAAAGAACATTCAGAGGCAGTGCAATGCTTTCTGCCATACTGCTTGATTACATGAATGATTTTAGAAACAATCTAGTTATGTATGATTCAGTCAGTCTCATAAACCCAGAATTATGCGATAAAGCTGTTTTTTAGTACGGGGTACCAACATTTTAATACATTTTTCCGAACATGACTGCACTAGGGTTCATTATGAACTCAACCTACAACACAAGTGAGACTGAACAGACGTTAGCAGGATCTTTGGTTGTTTTTTGGCTCATCTTGCAATCCTGTAATTGCAAAACTGTAGTTCCCAACAGTGGATTTGTAAATATCCAAAACTGCTAAGTCCCCAAACCATCGGCTTACAAGCATACCGGGGACGTCATACCAAAGATATGTGTAGCTGATAGTTAAACTTTCACACCCAAACAAGAAGGTTGCCTACACACAAAACAATGCCACAAAGACACAAAAGCAGCTTTATTAACCAAACCAAATTCTCATCCTCCTTATAACCCTAACTTCCAATATAAATATGCTTCTTCCTCATTACATTATTGAAAACATATGGATCCCTAAGATGAAGCACAGCTCACACATCCGCTTACATGCATTCAAACAAGCACAGACAGCCATATACTGTAAACACAAATCAGCAGAGGGTGGGGCTTCCTCTTGCTTGCTTGATCCCCCCACCACCACATTTAGCAAAGAAAAAGTGAGGTGAGTGTGTGTGTGGAACAGAGGGGGCAGGACTTACAGCTTGGACGCTGCCACTGAAGCCTCAGAAAAAGGACCTGCAGATTTCATGAGCTCAGGGCAAAAACAAAAGACTGGTTGGTGAGGGGAATCGAGTGATGACGAAGAGCAGGAAAATGTGATGGTGTGAGAGATCAGACGGTGCTGGAAACTTTCATCAGAGGATTTGTGAAGCTGAGGACGAAGGGAGGAAGTACATAAAAGATAACCGCACCAACTCACTGTCACTTTTCACTCAATCGCCAGCCACTACGGGAGGTAAGCTCTGCCAAATAGCATGCTGTCCTGGTTAACAGAGTGCTGATCGCGACCTACTTGTAAATACTTGTCGAGAATAATGAGGCAGGATGAAATTAATCTCAAGCTAAATAAAATAAGGATAACTATCAATGAGTGATAAGAGCAGTACGTTTGTGTAATCTATGGTACTTCTATCTTAACAATACAACCTTCTGTGCAATAATTCAACATTTCATTGAGTTAAATAATGTGTGCATCCATGTGTAAAGTACAATACTGCCTTAAGGATTCTTAGTTTGCCCTGCATTTAGTGAAAAATCTCTGTTTGAAAATGTTATCTATTTATTTTTGGTCTTAACACTATGTTAGATAAAGTGGTAATCAAAAACCTTTTATGTAAAATATAAATTAAGTTATCTGGCTTGACTGCTGGTCTCTGGCAGTACAGTTCTCTCACTTTGCTAGTTCAGACTTTTCCTTCAGCTATGGCACAAGGGGGAAAAAAAATCAAAGCAATTAATGGTGAACTGGAAATGCTTTAGCCATTACACTGTACTGCAGACCATTCCAGGTTTTCTCAGTCGGGAGCAGACAGTGGTTTTTGTTGGACCGGGAAGTTATAATATATAGTCGAGAGGAAATGTGGTTTCGCTGTCAGGTTTTGTGGATGTTGTGTCTCAAAGCAGTGACGCTAGAATGTGTCATGTGTCTGAAAGTTACTAAAGCTGCTTGAATCCATTGTCCCTGACGATGTTTTTAAAAATATAATAATATTTTCCACTGCAACACATCCAGGGGAAGGAGAACTATAGACAGTTGCGTTATTAGATTCACATCCCTGACTTAAATGTGAACTTTGACGTTTGACAGAAGTAAAGAAAAGGGAAATGGTGACGAAACCAGTGGGTGTTATCCCACAAAACCAAATAAGAAGGATATTTAAAACTAATATTCATGATTAGGGTTATTAAATGTAGCAGTACAAGTAAGGAGTACTGGTAAAGTAGGACTGCTGGTAGGGTTGGGAATAAAGACTCGCATAGTATAGCACAGTAATAACGTTTGACTTATAATGAAAACATTGTTTTCCCTCTCACAGCAGGGACCCAGCAGCCCACCTCTTAAATGAAAGCAGATATGTGTACAAAATGTATTGAAAATGGAAACAGCTGTGATGCACCAGGATGTATTTTATGACCGTATCTTTGATGTGAAAAGAAAAAAGGAAAAGAAAGAAAGAAAGAAAGAAAAGAAAAAAGGAAAAAATAAATCTGATACCTCTGTGGCTGAGCTCAAGTGAGGGACATACTGGTCTCTTTAGAAAGTTACTTCCTTGGAAAGACTCTCTCTGCACCCTAATACACCTCAGCCACTCATGCTTGCCAACCTTGAGTTGCAGAACTTTAAATGGATTTGTATAGAGAAGCAGGTCATTATGTTGGCACAGCTTTGCCTTTGGCGCCTCCTGTGCCATAACAAACAGCGAGCGCAGCCTCCGCCACAGCCTCCGCCATAGCCTCCACCACAGCCTCCGCCACAGCCGCAAACATGTGATGCACCATAGAAACAACACAGAGATCCTTTTGCTTGTGGCAGCAAACCAAACACCATTTCCATATTCAATGAGAATATACTCTGCAGTTTGGGGATTTACTTATTAAAAACATTCTGCAGCAAACTTTCTATGTGAGCTCCGAATATGCTGTTGAACACAATTCCTGGTACATGGTTTAAATGCCAAAAAGCTATGAAGCACGGTGGTTTACCAGCCAACCCTGCTGGGCAACACTCCTAGCCACAGGCAAAAAACTACAAAACTGGATCAATTTATGCAAATGTCTCCTTTTTGGTTTAAACAAGAATGCTGAGGCTGCAACATGTAGGCGCTGTTACTAATTAGAGTTGCCTTCAGTATAACTGCCTTATTATGGTGATGATTTAAAGCGCAGAGAACCCCCATTGTGGCTGTTTTTTTTAGTGAGAAGACAAATCTCAGAGTAGTGCAGTGGAGTGAAAACACAACAAATGCAAAATGCTCCCCGTGGTTCCATGAATGTTTAGAGTGAAGCAGTTTATGAGCAATATTAGACCCTATTATTATTATCATACAGAGTCAATCATTTTAAATTCCTTTTCAGAGCTCTTTTTTCTTTTTTCTTTAAAATTTAATTTAATTGAAATACATTTTTTATTTAAATCTCTATTGTTTTTTGTTCCTGGCATTTTTGGTGAGTCCTATGGTTTGTCAGCTTTTAGACAGATGTACTGGCATCAACCTGTGCGAAGATCAGCACTGACCTAAAGGTGGTAAATGGTAAATGGACTTTATATAACGCTTTTCTAGTCTTTTGCGACCACTCAAAGTGCTTTCACAACACAAGCAAGGATTCACCTATTCACACACACACTCTTGCAGAAGCAGAGGCTTCCATACAAGGTGCCACCTGCTCATCAGGAGCAACACACATTCACATGCACACACACCGTTGGCTAAGCCATCAGGAGCAATTTTGGGTTCAGTATCTACGACATGTTGGCCACAGGGGGCAGGGATCGAACCCCCAGTATTGCACTTCCATAAGGTTGGGGTACTTACAAAAGACAGAATTGTAAAGAGGTTAAAAGCACCAAAGGCCAAAATAACCTGACTTTTAATCAGACACTAGACATTTCCCCTAATGCGACTTCCTGCCTGGTAAATGAAGATGTCTTTCAAACATCACTTTCCACACAGCCATTTTGTAACACTGCCGTTCTTTTAAAAATGTGAAGTGATATAATTTGAATATCTTTCTTGGACTTGACTCCAGTCCTGCAGAGCATATAAATGATGTGGTGTGCCCCTTTAAGGACTAAAAGGGGTATTTACTAAGTAACGACCATGCCATGTTCAAATAGCCCTTTGCCATCGATGTAAATCTAATACAAGATTCAAAACCAACCTTTACTGTAACATAGCCATTTCTTCTGTTCTAGGTTGAATAATGGACCTGCTCCAGACCCTTCATGTGCTCCTACTTCTCTGTTCTCTCAACGCTGTTGTTTGGGCATGTCCAAATGGATGCAAATGTCAAGGAAACAAAATCCTCTGCAGCGGCCTCTCAGACTTCCCCACAGCTGTCCCGTCATCTACCACCACCCTCTACTTCTCCAATTGCAGTATCTACTTCCTGAAACCAGAGGACCTGACTGATTTCTCTAATGCCCTTAGTATCTTTGTGATTAAAGACACTGTTTTAAGGGAAGTGCGCGCTGGCACATTTGATGCCACCCCAAACATAGGTGCCTTAGGGTTTACTACCACCGAACTCCAAGATCTCCCTGAGGCCTTGTTCCAAAATCTTCAGAAACTTGAGTCCCTGCATCTGAAAAGCAACAGACTCCTGGTACTCCGCCCTAACTGGTTTACCTCATTGGCCGGGCTAAAAACCCTTGACCTCAGTAAGAACCTTTTCACTTCTGTACCTGTGGAAACCTTTCACCCTCTTACTGAGCTGCAGTACCTTTTTCTCTCTGGAAACAATATAAGTCATCTACCAAGAGGGACATTCAAGGGTCTTTCTAAGCTGACCATTTTACGGCTTAACAAAAATTCGCTACAAGAACTCCCCCTTGGCAGTTTGGATGACCTTGTAGACCTGGAGGAACTATCCCTACATGACAATCTAATCACTCATCTCCACCATGACCTGTTCTCCAAGACTTTGAAACTCCAGAAGCTGTTCCTCTCCAACAACAGGCTCACATCTCTTCCACAAGGGATCTTCTTAAACCTGCCAGTCCTTTCCCAGATCTCCCTGTATGAAAATCAGTTGCAAAGTCTGGGGCCAGGAGTGTTTGGGCCCATGGCCCTGCAGGAGTTGTGGCTGTATGACAACAAGCTGAGTCGTGTGGAGGATGACACATTCAGGAACCTGACTCAGTTGCGTCTCCTGGTGCTCAGTCGCAACCACATCAGCTCTATATCCATCAAGGCCTTTGGAGGGTTGAAGCAGCTCGGAGAAGTATCACTTCACACCAATCAGCTCACAACCCTGCAAGCTGGGACTTTCCAGGGTCTGCCCAGTCTGGTCAACATTTCCTTGGAGCACAATGTCATTAGCTCTCTCCCTTCGGGTTTTCTCCAGGGCGTGAGCAACCTGGGACAGATAGACCTGCAAAATAACTCCCTTCACAACCTGCCACAGGAGAGTTTAGATGCCCTCACTGCCGCAAAGGAAGTTCTCTTGCAGCAGAACCCCTGGAGGTGTGACAAGGATATTCTCCCACTTAGAGACTGGCTGACACAGCACCCATCCAAGGCCAACCAAACTCTTGTGGTGTGTGAAACACCTTTCAGTCTGAATGGTGAGGTAATTGCTCTGCTGGCAGATGAGAACTTCCTGCCTCTTAGCTCTACAGAGCAGCCTGTGTTGACCTCAACAGAGAAGAGGAGGAAACCCCACACTCCTCCAACGAGAAGAAGCACTTCCTCACCTGCAGTCAAGCCCATCCCCACCTCAGAGCATGAGGAGGTCACCAGCGGTGGACAAGGGGAGAAGGGAACGGTTTCTAATGATACTTCAATCATCCTCATCGTCATTGCAGTAGTGGCCACTGTCATCATCAGCACTGTCATCATCAGCTGTTTGTGCTGGAGGAAGAACAAGAAAGGAAGGGGAAATATCGGCCGCAGAAATAAGAACTCTGTGCTGTAAACGAGACCACCCAATATTAGCAAACCAAGAACTTTTAAAGCCAAGGGAAAATGCTCACTGATTAATTTAGGATTGGTTTACTTGGAAAATGTGACGCCCAGTGTTGATTTTAGCCTCAAAGGCAGAAGAACCACTTCAGCTCCATTCAGATGTACCAGCTAAAATGAACAAGTTTACTTTTGAATTCATTATCTTTCAATTTTAATGATCAAATTTACCAGCCAGTATTCCTTCACGTGTGCTTTAAATAAAACAACAGACATTGTATGTACTAACGGTAAAACAACCCATGTTGCAATCTTGTGGGCAACCTGGACATTTTGTTGAATGTAAGCTCAGATGCACTGAAACAGAGTACTTCTTTTCGTAGAATTAAGACTGCATTCAGTACTTTGTTAAAACTATTTTCCAGTTTTCAGTATTAATAGTTACAGTTTGACAATGACTTTTTGTGCTAACAACAATACATTTAGGAGACAGTTTACTTTACTTTTTTGCAAAATGTCTATCCCTGAAAAATCATTTTGACTCAACTGTAACACAATTCATCCTATGGTTTCACACTTTCAATGGAAAATGCTACTATACGTTGAATAAATACACTACTTTTAGTGGGAGCAATCTTAAATTGTGGTCATCATTTACTTAACTAAGTGGTATTAAATGCAAGTTACCCGTTATCAACACATTGCATGTGTAAAGGAGGATAAAACAAACAAAGGTTCAAGAAATACATTTAAAAAAGTAGCACTACACTGAAAAACTGTATCACACATCAGATGAAAAAAAATACATTGACACATCTAAAAGTATTGAGATTATGTTATTTATGCAGAATGTCGTGGTCTACTTTTTGCAGGATGATGATCCTATTGTGATTACTAAATAGTCATTAGCCACAGGATTTCTAATCACCCGTTTCTGATGTTTCTGATTATGTTGATTGCATTAATTCAAACAAAAGGAACTTCCGACTGAGTAGAAGTAGAAGTGGTCATGGTGAAGGAAAAGGAGGCACACCATGATACTGCACCACAAACTTTAGATTGCATTCTCAGGAATCAGATTTTTTTGTTATGTAGTAATTCTGTACATTTATCACTGGTAATAACTACAGCCACCTATCTAATTTATGTCTACCTTCCCTTCCATTAAATCAATTATATACAAAAGACTGCCATCTAATGGTAGGAAATCAGACTAATCAGACTTTTAGCCTTTATATAAAATCCAAAATATTCCACCCTGTGCTTTGCCTAAGGCAAAACAAATGAGTCACACATGCTGTAATGTATGTCTGATTGTTGCCTGACAATAACAATGTTCTAGGAAGGAAGTTAAAACAAAATATAATCAACAAACTGGAGATAAAGGCATGTGAAATGGAGGTTTCTGCCTTTCCTGATGTGGGAATAGACACATATTTTCAAAATGACAAAATGTTTATATATCGTAGAGTATGTTTAGAGTGTGTGCATGAATGATAAATATTCAAGCTGTTATCTGTTGTTTACGCTACTGTCCTGGGTAAATAACTTAACATACCTAACACATCAGATGGTAGGTACTGCAGTCTTAGAGTCGGTGGTGAAAGCTTAATCATCCACCACATTCTAAATTAACATTCAATTAATTTCTATGCAGTGATGGCAGACTACTGAATATTGAATACTACTTGAATCTAGACTATACAGAATAATGAAAACAAAGAGTTTGTGGATGCTGTTGAAATCCCTGTGATTGTAAGAAATAGGAAAAAAATGTTTAATTTGTAATCAATACCATTCCAAAACAACAGGGACCATGCTGCAGAGCATTGCTGTAACTGGCTGAAATATTAAAAACATTGAGTCGTTGCTCTTATCTCAAGCTGCAGAAGTGTGTTACACCACACCTTACATGGGATGCAACACCCTCGAGGACTGCTGGCCAACATCAACACAGAAGATAACTCATGAAACTGCGCTTGTTTGTGTCTCCTCACTGCTGTAACAACCTGTTTCATCCTTTGACCAGAAATAAAAAGGTATGTGTTTGGCATTTGACTGTAACAATTCATAGTTTTAATGATAATTATCACTTGATCATTATCACTTTTTTTTTTTGCTTTTTATAGTGAATAAGCATGGCAAGAGGGGAAATCATCGTTATTTTTCTGTCTTTACTGTTTGATTCTTCATCGACTCAAAACAAAAAATGTGAAAGAGAGACAGACTGCCCCAAAGAAAACCAGTATGTTTTCAGTTCATATACGACAGAAATCCCACGCCTCCTGAGGCCAGGCGTGACAGAGGTTTTCTTTGTGGAAAGCCAGATTAAAACCATCCCCAAGGCAGCCTTTGTTGAAAACCCACAGCTTGTAAAGGTGGAGTTCATGAACACCATCACGACATCTATTGAACCAGGAGCATTTGAAGGTTTGGTAGACCTCAAGCACATTGAGATCTCCAGCACTCCATTAACGTCCATCCCAGTGGGAGTTTTTAAAGACCTCGGCAACCTGGAGCTGATTATACTAAAGCTAAACAAGCTCCGTAGTCTGGAGAAAGGCTTGTTTGATGGCGTTGAAAAAGTAACAGAGCTCCAGTTACATGGGAATGAGATCGAATCGATTGAAGACGGGACCTTTGATGGTCTCAAGAACCTTATAAGGCTACATTTAGCTAAAAACAATCTCCTTGCTGTATCTGCCGACTGGTTCTCAAACCTAAACAAACTGCAGACACTACGGCTTTACGAGAATCAGCTGACCACCGTTCCTGAAGAGATTTTTCAGAATTTAACAAACTTGAAGGAAATTGGCTTGCAGGGAAACAACATAATAGAATTGTCCCCTAATCTATTTCCACATAAAGACAAACTAAATAAACTGCTTTTGGACAGTAATTGTCTGACTGGTTTACCTCAAGGATTCTTCGTTGGCTTTCCTCAGCTTAAAATACTGACCCTACATAAGAATAAACTGACAAGTTTACCACCTGTGCTTTTTGGAGAAATGCCTAAATTGACAGATTTAAACCTCAGTCAAAACAATCTCAGCACTCTTCCTAAAGGAATATTCAGCCTTCTGAAGACACTCAAGAAGTTAGATCTGTCTAAAAATCAGTTTGTCACTGTGTATACTGAGTACTTTGAAGGCCCTGAGAAGCTCACAGAACTGAATCTACTGAACAACAAGATAAAGTCGCTGGACGCAGATGTGTTTGAAAAGCTACAATCACTGATCACACTCAAGTTGAATCACAACAACCTCCAGACGCTTCCAGACGATATTTTTGAGCCTTTAACAAAACTGAAAAAACTTTACCTCAATGACAATCCTTGGCGTTGTGACTGTAATCTGATACATCTTCACCTCTGGATGAAGGTGAACTCTGACAAGATTTCCTCTCCTGCTGTCTGTGAGTATCCAGAGGATCAAAAAGGGAAGGAAATCAGATCATTAACTGAGGATCAATTTATTTGCCCCACCCTTCCCCCCACAACCACCATCCCCACCACCCCCACCACAACTTCCACAACAGTCCCAACCACAGCACCAACTACCACCATTATTACTACCACAACACCACTTCTAACAACACCAACCACCACTTTACCAACCAGCACAACCACCACACCCACCACTACACTCCCAACCACAGAACCAACTACCACCATCTTTACTACCACAACACCAACAACCACCTTGCCAACTACAACTACAACTACAACTACAACAACGACTCCTGTCTTCACCACACCGCTGGCCACAACAACCACGACAATACCAACAACTACAATTCTGCCAACAACCACATCCACACCCACGACAACAACCACTATAACAACAACTTCACCTACGCCGACGACAACAATCCCACCCACAACTACTATAACAACAACTGTACCCACGACAACAACCACACCCACGACCACTATAACAACAACTGCACTCACAACCACTATAACAACAACTGCACTCACAACCACTATTACAACAACTTTACCCATGACCACAACAACTACTACACCAACAACCACTATAACAACTGCACCTACGACCACGACAACAACTACATCCACCACCACTATGACAACATTTCCACCCACCACCACCATCACAACAACTAGGCCCACAACCACTATAACCACAACTACACCTTCAACAACTATGCCCACAACCACCACCCTCACGACTACCCAACCAACCACCTGCCAAACAACGACGCCTCTTACACAAACCACTCCGGTGATCTTAACCTATCCCATGGAGCCGGTTACTCAGGAGCCATCGCCTTCCGTCATGTATCAATACAGAAACAAAGTTCAGCGGTGCAAATTTCACATGATGATCTACGGCGGGCTGCTGGTGGTGGAGATCATTTGCACACTGGCGCTGGCTAAGTTTACCCTGTCCCTTTACCGCCTGTTGCAGTGCAGGGAGAGTTTGAACCAGAGGGTGGAACTCACACGCTTCTCCCACAGGAGGGAGGTCATCCTGAGGCCTCTACGAGGGGCAGAGACTGAAAAATTTTTGACGACAACACTTTAGAGAAAGCTCACTTGTTTAATGCCAATGATGGTAAATGAGCACACTAGCAGACATATGACCTTCCAAAGGATCCTTAGGTAAGATATTGAACCCCTCTATTTGCTTGTATAAAGGCTAACATGTAGTATTTGCAAACATTTTAATAAAGTACAAAGAAAAGTAATGATATACATTCACAATATTATCATATTGCTGATCACATGCTTTTAGCAGGATGTTCATAGCATGTGGAAATGTCTTATCTGGAATTTCCTTGGCTGTAAAGGATTTCTGAAAAATATATATAATAATGTGTTGTACTCATAATGCATTTAAATGTAATAAATGCATTAAATCAGTACAATGATTAAAAACCGTCTTCCTGGAAATTTATTTGTCTTGCTATGAATGAAATCCAGGCATTTAGACACAACAAACACCCTCTGACAGCAGGGGGAGACAGAGATCCATGATACTTCAAATTATGTCTCACAGAAAACAAGAGTTTAGGAAAATTAATCTAACACAATCTAGAATTGGTGAACACGTGTTTGCAATTTAGATGACATTGTAGTAGATTGAATGAAATGTGTAATTGTTTCTTCTGCTCAAGCTAAGTATTACAGGTTTATTACTTCTTCAACAGTAGTGTTCTGTTAAAATAGCTTATGATGTTACTTACTAAAAATGATTGCACCCTTTCCATAAGGTCAAAATGTATTTTTACAGCTAAACAAATGAATCCCACAGGTAACATAATAGGTGGCAGAGTAAAAAACACTCAACAGAGTTTGAAACTGGGATTTGTGTTTGGTACAGTTGTCTGCCTGATAACTAAAGGTTAAATACATTAATTAGGCCTTTTGTTAGGCAGTAGTACAGGAAGAGAACAGTAGGCCAGATTCATTAACCCAGTCTGTGTGAACATGTCTGTGTTTGTGCATGCGCGTCAGAGATAATAACAGAATTAAAAACTAAAATTAATTTTCGTAGAAACCCTTCATGTCTTCAAAATATGGTACAGCGTTATAATGACATATGACAGTGAACGGTAACTATGAGGTTCAACCGTCATTTTAGTTTGTATATGTCTAATAAACTTTGTTAAAGTGCTGCTGTTTTGATATAAACTAATAGGTACCTAAAAGGTAAAAGGCAGGACTTTAACCTCCTAATTACTGAATGAAGCCAAAACAATGAAAAAGATATTACTATTATTAGTAGTATTATTGTTATAAATATCAACCCCCCCACCCTTCATTGTGGTCTTTAATCCTCTTTATTCTATTGCATTATTTTTTAGTTTTACTCATATTTGTTTATAGTGTTACCAACTAGGGCACCCTCTCAGAAGAACTCTAACAGCAAACATTGTAGTTATTCCATGTGTTTTATTAGTCATTAATGCCAAAGCACCTGCACAGTAATAGATATGTTTGTATTTCCACCAAACCTACAGACAATACCAGACTCACAGCCAAAGCACTTTGCCCCCAATACAGAACAGATTAAATGTAAGAACAGTGGGAACACTATATATATATATATATATATTTATATTTATTTATTTCATACCAGAAAGTATAGGAAGAAACAACCTAACGTACTAAACTAATTAATGGCCTGCTCTTTTCTGTCTGTCATGTTGAGAGCACGTACACCTAAGTATCACCATCTGCTCTCAGAGGGCACAGCGTGTCTTTGACCATTTTCTTTAAATGCAACATTTATAGTATTAATGATATCATGTGTTTGCCTACTGAACAATTAATGAACAGCCATGTTGACATTGTCTGTGTACATTTAGTTTCTCTCTCTCAGCTGTGGCTCTTACTCATTTGCGTTTACTTGTTTGTGCAAAGAAGAAACTAAGGAGTGTGGAGATGCGTCGATATAAATCTCTTCCACTAGAGGGCGTTCTGTAATGGTGTATAGCAGCAGTTTACAAACTCACACTACAGAAAGAGATAGAACTGTTTCACTTCCTAAAATGTTCCCAGTGGTGTTTATCCCCTTGGTAAACCTGTTGTATTACAGAGGAGTTTTCTGTTGAAATCAAGTGACACAGACAAGAAAATCTAGCTCAAGTAAAATAAAAATATGCGTTAATATTTAATCAGATGGGATCCAATCTGAGACTAGAGGAGTCTTCTGCGAAGGGAAACATGTTCCCGCCAGACAGCAAGGCTTGTGAATGAAGAGATCGAATGAAGGCAACAGATTCTTTATCAGATTCAACTTGAGGCTTTATGGAGAAACACAGACACAGATCAAGAGGAATGACTCAGATTACATCAGATATGGGAGTTCTGATGCTGTAAGTGGGAAATAATAAGTAAGCAGGACAGACTATAACCCCAAAAATCAAATGTATTTGCTAATTTCAGCTGCTTAATCATGGTACAAGTCTTGACCAATCACTGAGAGTAAAAGAATCCAACAGTTTTCAGGCGTTGATGAACACACACATGCTGCGTAACTCAACTGAAGATGTTGCTAAATATTTCATCCTGCTCTGAATTGCAGCTAAGTGGTTACGGTTAGCTATTGTTAAGTCCTCTGCAGGGTTGTTGCATCACAAAGCTATTCTCGTCTTCAAATGAAGTAAGCAAGCTGATGTCTTTATTATTTATCCAGATTTGAGTGACTGGTGCATTTTACTCCGCTCTACACTGTGTCTCTTTGATTGCACATTAAGCAGTTGGGAGTTTTGGGGACTTTGTGATTGTCTGAAAAAAAGAGGAGACGCATTTGAAATCGTCCAGTTCATAACACTGAAGTTATGCTAAAACCCGTACCTAAATGTAGTTAACATTTAAAAATCAGCTCATAAATGCCTACCATGTGTACATGTTTTATTGTAAACTCCAAATTCACAATAAAAAAAACGAGTGAGAGGTGCATTAAAAACGCTGCTGAAATGTACCTCTGTTAACCAAAACAGGTAATCTGCAAGGAGTTCAATTCTGACATTGTGAAGCTCTCAAAAACCTTCAATGCATCAGCTTTGCATTGCATTATGGAGGACAAAGATTTGTGAATTAATCTCAAGTGTCAACTCTAGACTTCCTGGTCTTCCCTAAAGTGGTTTTGATCTCATGTCTTATGTTCTGTCAGGTTTTGTCACAATGTGGGATCCTGTGAGGATCAGTTCTTCATTTTCCGTTTGGCCATGTTATTAGGAAGTACGGAATTTTATCCTATTACTATCATGACCAGACTCAGCTGTACACAAACCTGCTCAATGTTCCTCTGTGGCCTTATTATATCTTAAAGTGTGCCATGACATTAGATCAGGTTGGAAGAGCATAACTTCCTCCTGCTCGACAGAAACAATGGCAAAGTGGTTTTTGTTCCATAACATTCTGTTTTTCTTTTCTGACTTTCTCCTCATTTTTACGTTTTCTTACTTTTGAAATACTGTATAATTTCACCTCTTTGGAGCCTCAAATTAAACAGGAAAACTTGCTCTTTAGTTGAACTGTTGAATGCCCACGCGATGCAACAACAGTCTGGTATCCACTGCTGTGCAGCAGCACATGAATGAGGGCGAAAACCATCACATCATCATGAAACTTTTGAAAAAGTTCAGTGAGGAAGATCAATTTTCTCTCATTTTCTGCTTTTATTCCTCTCTGGGTGCTATTTTATTTTCTCTCTGTCAAAATCTCATTATTCACAATTCTGACACCACCATCTTTCTGCTCCTCAGTCCTTGGTGTTCTTTCAGACCTGCAATTGCAAAACCCACCATCTACCCATCACCACTATAACCTCCAGGGGATCTTGTCCTATTGCTTATCTTCATAAAAGACTACGGTAAAAGTCAAAGTCTTGCTAACCTAAACAAATACTACTATAAGGTCAGTTATATGTAACAAGCTAAAAAGTGACCTCGCCATGAGGCTATGTGACTATAATGACTGGCTGGAGCTACGTATTTGCAGAGTATGGAGTTATCTACCCTGCTCGGAAGGTTATCTAGCTTTACATGTTTCCAAAGCAACGCAGTTGAGCCTCTGCTACATGGGCTTACATTTGACAATAAGCAGCTGACCCTCTTTTATCCACAGAAACATACAACGAGGTAGATGGCTGAGGATTAGATTCTTGCTCATAAACACCGTGAAAGGTTGCATGGTTGTTGTGGGGATCAAACCTCCTTTGCTGTGTCTGCCCCATGCTGATGGACTTTACTCAGGTGATTTAAAATAAGCATGGACGAATCTGTAGCAGAAATCCTTAGCACTAATAAGTGATGAAACTATAAGTATGACCTTAACCAGTGATCCTTTCTATTGAAAGAAAACATGCTCAATTCAGCTCTCTTTAATTTCTCATTTTGAACTTCAATGGCTTTACAGTTTTCGATGAGCTAAACGATCCTCTTCCAGAGGCAGAATAGCTTGTCATATCCCTTGAAGCCTCTTCTTTTAGGGAGAGATAAGCCCGCGAGTCCTGCTAATGAGCCTGAAATGGAGCTGAGGAGGTAATTGCGTGTGAAAAGGGCAATGTGCTGATGAACATAAGAGGCCATAAAATAAAGGGGAACCCATTACAGCCAAACTAAGACATTTCAACTGGAAAATAGCTTGCACTAACCAGGTGGATTTTTAGCTGGAATGGTACACCTGATTACCTGGGGTTAATGACCGACAGAGGCCTATTATAGAGAATATGTGGAACATACGATAGAGATGTGGCTGACTGATTTTTGAGCAGTCTATCTCCCATTCTTCACAGTATTTTCTTGCTTTATGAAACCATAAGAAAAGATGAGAGAAAGCTCTGGGGGGAGATTTAGTTCTTGATCACCTGTGTGCCTACTGAATAAAAATCTGAAGGCAAAACACACACAAAAACAATGTCAATGCAGATGTGCATTTCTTCCTTAATTTCTAGACCCACCATTGCAACACTCAGAAGTTACTAAAGATAATTGCATTTCTGATGGAAAGAAACAAGTTCACGTCCATTTTTGTGACGGGTCCTTCTTGGAAACTGGCAACTGGATGAGGCAGATATCTAAGAATATCTTAGAGCGAAAAAGTAATGACAATTTTTCATAACATTACATGTGAACTAGATGTCAATTTGTTGCTCTCTTTTGAGAAAAAAAAAACAAACAAAACATTTGATCACAAAAAAAAGGCAATTCTTCAAAACAAGATGCTCCAAGCAACTATAGCCATATGGTGGGCTATTATTTATTTTAAAGCTCCATATAGTCATATTTTTAAAGGACCAACTGTACTTTCTTATTCAGTTTCTTATGAACAATGCGATCCTACGTTTTCAGCCAAGTTAGAATAGATAAAAAATATTTTAGTTTTTTAAAAAAAAAAAGTTATGTTTATATCTACGTTTCTTTTATGCAGCGTGGCAGAGTGTACAATACAACCCCACCTTTCTGGCTAGGGTTCACACTACATACTGACCTAACTGATAATCACATCTCATCTTTTTTCCAGTTTCTTTTGTGTTTACTATTATACTATTTATCAAAAATAAATGACTTACCATTTGTCATAACTTCAGAGCCAGGTCGTTAAATTGTCCTTGCTGCTCTCATGAGATTGAAGTGGGCAGGGCTTAGTTGGAAAAGGGAAATGTTGTGACTTAAATGGTGGAGTCTTGTAGGCCTCTGTTGCTATGAGGGTGCTATGGAGACAATCCCATAATGGTCAAATGCATCTTTATCACCTGTGGGCAATATAGAAAATGCAATAGTGACTTCAAAGCTGCGAATCGCAATTGTGGCTTTATTTGTTGTTTATTTGTTGCTTTCTTTGTTATTTTTGCATTAAAAAAATGTAGTTCCTGCATATTTGTGCAGATGAATTCTGCTATTATTCATGCCTTAAGCTTTCAGTGACTGTTGTTCCTCATGTCTGACACACAGATCTTGACACACAGATGGCTCAGTGGACTCAGTCCTACAGCTGCCCTCCAGCCTCTAGAAGCCTCCTTATGGCGCATCTGCAACCTGCTGAACACACACATACAAATGTCACACAAAAAAACAATACATTCATATATTATATGTAATTATTGTAATATATGTATATTACAATAAAATATTAATGAGTAGTATATGTATATTACAATACATTGTTTTATTTTGATGTTGGCCGAAAATCACAGATGAGATAACATATATTTCTTTTTAAACAGCAAAGCTCAGGACAATTATTTGAGCCAAATATTATGTTTCCCCTTAAATAACAGGTTAACGCCCCCTCCTAACTACCCTCCCTGATATTGGAATTAGGTTTGGAAAAATGAAAAGTTAATCTGCAAGGGCTTTATATGCATACAAAGACAAACTTTACTCTGTGACATATTTCATAAAGACGCAGAAAACCCCGATGATGGCACCAGGAGGTTGCAGGTATATAAGGCAAAAACTTATTATCATTGATTTTTCAAATACAAAACCACTTTGACCCTTGACCCTAAATTTAACCCTAATCCTAAATGTTAAATTAACCTAAAATCTTTAAATAAGTGTCACTACCAAGCAACTTCCTCATCCTTGTATTGTTTTGAGGCACTTATGAGGCAATTGTCCTCATAAGTATAGAGAAACAAGTGCACATATGCCCAAGCAGCCTCACACAGGCAGACAGCGCTAAGGGGCAGTCCTGGCCTCTGGCGCTGGAAAACATAGCCGCCTTGGCGCTGGTGTCTCACGCATTCCGCCCCTCAACCCAACCTCCCACCCGAGGAGTCTCCAGCAGTGCCAGCTGAGTCCAATCTCTGCCTGCCAGCTGCAGCCCCCAGGCTGCAGCAACATGGAGCTGGGGTCATCATGACACCTCCACTCTCGCTGCTAAAAATGGAATATGTCAGGTACTGAAACTTGTCATAGTGGACACAGAGCATACAAAATATTTTTAATACCTATTTCCATTAAAAAGTTTCCTTAAGACAATCTATATAAATGGCATTTATGACTGGTACCTCAGTCTCATGTTTTCACTTGGAGTCTATCATGCAGATGTGTAATTATCTGACTATCAACCAGGAAACACGTGTCAAGGATTCAGTAATTAGCGCTTGAGCTGATGAGAAGATGAATCTTTGATGGTAACTTTGAATAATGATGCCAACGACCCAGCTGCCAAAACAAGAAGAAATAATGGCTTCAAATAAAGACTTGTCAGGATTCTTATGAGGAAATGAGACAGAAATAGCTCTGCTTGAAGAAAAAAAAAGTTGTGCCTTTTTTTACCCTGTCCTATTCTCCTTTGTCTAATTTTAGTTAAGATTCATCTTGCTGGCTGCCCAGACGGAAGTCTCATCCATCTGCACAAGGGTGTTGTAAGAAAGAAATACAGGAACAACTCCATCATCCACATTCAAACACCTTGATTTACACACACAACAAATGCTTAGTTCTCAAAGTCACATTATTTTGTTCATTTAGAGGTCAGTTTGAGTCACTAGGTTAGACAAAAGTTTGAGATATTTTAGGATCTATGATGCCATTCTAAAACACACCGGTGATAATGGTGCCATTGACTTAATGAGCTGTTTCACCTTCGCTGTACCCCAAGTAGATGGTGCGACAACAGCCCAGCATACAGGACACAAGAGAACACTTTGCCATTCAACTTCCAGATTCATGGGCAAAGTATTTGGCTCTTAATTGGCCATTTGCAATTAGAGCAATTCTGTTTTTTCTGTTCCCTATACCCACAGGACTGTTCTGCGGGTCAAAAAGAAAAGCAAAGGTTTGGGGTTTAATTAGAAGGAAATTAAGTCTGTTGCAGTTTTCAGCATGACCTACAGATAGGCAGCCATCCAGCACTTCTATATCAAAGTGTGCTAAGACTGACAGTGTCTTTTTATACTGTGCTGCACTTGTACTTAAAGGTAATCACTTTTATAAAATAAACAGCAGAGGCAAAGGCTGAGGGCTGCTGGTATACAAAAAAACATATAAAACAAAATACAAAAGTTGATTGTTTTTTGTATGTTTTTTTTTTTTTATACTTGTGTGTTTTGGTATGTGTTTTCTTCACACTACGTTGTATTTGGGTGTGACAAATGCCAATGGATAGAAACACAAGTGATGATTAATTTTAAAAAACTGACCAAGAAATGAAGACACTGCAGTGACAGTAACAGCATTAAACTGAGAACATAACTTATAATACTTCTTAATGTATGTACCGGTATGAGATTCAGAAAGAATATTAGATATTTGAATACAGGCCACCTGCCACAATAAATCAATGAAACATATCTAAATTAAATATTAAACCTGTATTACTCAATATGTTGATATCAACATTAAACCAAATGGTCCTGTAATGTGAACAAAGCTGTTAATGAAGAATTGCCACCCAAAAATGCATACAGAGATTTTAAGCCTCCTTTACCTCTTTTGTTTTGGTTTTACAGCCCAAATATTTGCTATTTAGTTTAACTGAGCCGCTTTCTCCCATTTTCAGAAAACCAGGTCTGACAAACTCAGTGTATGTTAGCAAAACTAGCTTGTGGAGAAAGTCAAACATCATGATGTGAAAAACACAGACATTTTTATAGTTTGTGGAGAGCAAACCAGGACCAAAAAGGAAAATATAGGACTTACATTTGTCAGGAGGACAGAAACACATCTCCAAATCAATGCTAATGTCTGCAGGAGGTGAAACTGTTTGCTAACACTGTAGCACTGTATAAGCTTGAGATGTGGGGGTGGCTGGTTATTTTGATATTTTCTGCCCCCCGGTGGCCAACATGACTATATTATTATTATCATTATTATTGTATAAGAATGCGCCATCTACATTAGAAAGCAAACTAAAAGGTTAATGCAACTCATTACTCTGTGCAATTATGACAATTCAAATCTTATTCAATGTAAAAGACCTCACGGCACAACGTCCTGTGTTTAAGAACAGGAAGCGACATTGCACATTTGAAAGGAAAGGAATGTGTTTTAGGGATTGTACAAGTTTCACCCTGCAGACGCTTCTGATGTATTATCCCAACAACCACACTGATGTTAAAACCATTTTTCACACAGATGACACACACACACACCGACACCCACACAAACACACACACATGCATAGAGAACAAACTTTGCTTTTAAAGTGATTTACACGCAGTCTCTGATTGTCCCGTGTTCAAACTGAAAGCTGGATATTTTTAGATAAGAGTATCACCATTCTGTCAAATTAGGCTCAAACGGTATGAGACTGCCAATGAAAACTTCCAAACAATCCAACAACAAAAGTCTCATCAGATAAACTGCCTTGGATAGGACAGCCAATGCCACTGATTATATCACACTTCACAAATATCACACAAGCACACAAACAAATGTGTGGAGCTGTAGTTAAAATATCTAATCTCGTGATCTATTTGTGAGTCCAAACTCACTAATAGGTTTATTGCTGAGAGAACCTCCAACTATCTTTTTGCCGGAGGTTTGCTTGCAATTTGCAAGACACGGCCTTACTGTACACTCGTTTACAAAATACATCACAGATAATGGTATAAAAAGACAAGAGTAACAAAGAAAGTACAGAATCTTATTTGTTTGCAGGAACAAGAAGAAAATTGCTCTCTAAACTACAGAGTGAATCAACCACGCCAACATGTGACTGCTGAAATACACAGAGTTCCCAGTATCTATTTAGGCTGCTCAGCAAAGTACTGTACCCATTGTGTAGCTAACAATGGATCCTTCATCTACCTAAAAAATAGAAAATACATTTACAAATACATATTACCTCCATCTTTAATGACAAAAATCTGTGCAGAGCTCATTTGCAGTGAAAGTAAATGTGAATATTTATTGAACGGATGATCTTATGCCACTAGTTTTAGATAATGGACTGATGCAACCTCACAAACCAAGATCAACTTCCCTCGTTAGCAGCTATCCATCTCCAATCACACGCCGTTTCTTGTGTTTTTCTACCCAATACTAACACATATTAAACTTTAACAACAGGAGAGGTGGTGTTCTTTCAGAGAGGTATCCTGGACAAACAAGGTGGAGAAGGTCCCTTTAAAGTTATACATCTAGGGCCTGATAACGCAGCTGCCTGGGTCACATCGCCCTCACTGTGACTGCACCTGAGTAGATGTGGCAAAGTGTCCCCTCAGCCAGAAATCAATCTCCCTCCACTCTATTCTCCCAGGAGCTGGTTGGTTTTTCACCCTGAAGTCCCTCACTACCCGAGCAGCACTGAGGATGGTTCTGCAGTATCTGTGAGTCTCTGTTCGTTTTTAGTGATGGTGCAAAGCATATAAATGAATATAAAGGTAAAGAGTCTCATACAAAAGTGTATCAGTGTTGTATGTCTCTTGCACACTCAGCAGCACGTGTACTGAGGAAGACATCCACTTCCTGGTGTGTAGCTCACAGCGCCTCTCGGTCATTGTGAAGTGATACTGCAGGGTGAGATGGAACAGCAGGTGATTTAGAGCCGAGCAGGCGACCGTCATCAGACAGATTTACACTTTGGACAATAACAGCAGCCACATGATTTGTCTCTGTGCACAATATTCTCTTTCAGGGTCCAGATACGTTGACTGTGATTGTCACATGTTCTGTTTGAGGAAAATGCAAAGGAAGAAGTGTCATTTCAGATGTCATCTTAAAACATCAGATTGAGGAATAATCCACTTTAGCCAACTCCCAAGTTAACTCAAAGAACAAAACAGGTAGTAGAATGTTTTGTTAGGAATGGATGGCAGTGTCATTTTAGTAGTATGTCCGTCTAGATTTAAGAACATCTTTCAACTAAGCATTTAAAAATATTCAGCCAGCTTTTTTACGGGAATCCAAAAATAAGGCATGTGCCATAAATGTGCCTTTAATGGGTTTTCTTTTGCAAAGTTGAATGAATGACCGTGCTTAATAAAAGCTTTTAAAGCTGTAATATTTGTGTTAGGTATAATGCTCACATTAAGCACATTGAAAAAAAAATGTTTTTGGATGGCACATTAAGGCAACATTTGTTCAAATCCCAAAGAGTTTGGCAAAACAGACAAAAACCATTACTCATTGAATTATGTTGCCAAATGTCAGCTCCTCAGGAAACTGTGAAGAAGTCTGATAATAAGTGCCAACGCTGACATAATGTCCTTCAACACAAAAACTCTGAAAATCTGTTATCCTGAATTTAAAAGCTTGGAAACAAACTGAAAAGAGCCTCATTAAGGTTCTGTCAATCTTTTGGCTTGTTTTGATATCATAAATTCAATTATTATCAATTTGTAACAATTAGATCAATTAGTGTTACATTTTAATATTTAACTGCGTACACCACAGTCTTTTTTTATTTACTCAATAATCAGGCACATCCATCGACCCCCATATCAAAACTAAAAGTTGTGCTAAGTGACCCCTGCTTTTTAGTCTGTTGATTAAAGAGTTGTCAACCAATCATTTACACCAAAAAACTAAACATGCACACATTAAACACACAGCTCTAACACAACATCCATTATCTCTCTTCTGCTATCTTTGAAGATACACACACGCACGCACACGCATACACACACGCACAAACAAACACATTTACTCTCTACTCGACCCTTCCTTCTAACTGACATTCACTTGACCCACGAGGAGTCATCTCGGTACACATATCAGCAGCATTGGCCCTCTGTTGTGTCAGGGTGCACCCAGCATTAAGTAGCAATATAAATGGAGATTAGGTCCTCCAATGTAGAGAAGATAGAGTGCAAGGAAACAATAGACATTTCCAGATAAGTAACAATGATAAAGATGTCAAATGACTGACTGGATTATGTGCTTGTTGAGAGGACATAATTCTCACAGTGAATGCTTCTTTTCAGAATTGTGCAGTTATTTCTTGAGACGAATGCAGCTGGGCTGGTTGAAGTCCAGCGACTTACTGTGTGAAAGTTTGATGGTTAGGTTCCCTCAGCCAGGATTTTTTTCTTTTGTTTAACCATCATTGATTCAGACAGCTGAGGCAAAAGCTGTGAGAGTTCACAAGAGCGGCAGCCACCCTCTCTCTCACCTCGTTGCTGCCAGCCTCAAGTCCTGGCTGCAGTCGTATTTATATTAGAAACAATGGAGGCTGCAGAAGCAGCCACTTACTGCCTGCAATTACCTTTAAACATTTTACCACAGATATAGCAGCCTGTTGTTATGTAGGTACATTTGTAATGTCCTTCCAACGTAATATCTACTTCATTCATTATTTACATGTGTTTGATCTATTTGTGTTTTATAATACACATGTTTTCTGTCAAGTCATTTGTGAAGGGCTAATGACAACAACACAACTCATGACTGGTGAAGATGCACATGGCGTTGAAACGTTAGTCTTTAAATAAAGTTTTTTTTGCCTTTAATCCGTATTCCTCATAAATGATTGCCCCTCTCAGAGAGCACCGGACCGGCCTGTATTTCATTGTGAGGCGGTTGAAACATGTTGAATAATCTTCCTTCATTACAACATGAATCAGATTAAGTTAACTATGTGTAACGCATTATGACAAGACAACAATTTCAATGGTGTCGGTTTATTTTCAAATGTATTCATTTTAATCATCCATATTGCTTAAAAGAAGTCTTTTACCCGTGAACTTCAAATTACTCACTTAGACGCTCTGATAAATAGTGGAAATACATGTGCTCAGGTATGTGGTATCTGTGGAGGTAAACCCCGTCTTCCTTTACGGAAGCAATATTCGCATGGGCTGTTAAAGGCAAATATTCGCAAGTTGCAAAATACTCCCAAAAAAACCTCCATCTGCTGTATTTGCATGAGTGATGCGAGGTGAAAAGAACAACATAAATTGTGTATACATAAGGTGGACTACCTCAAGGTACAGTACATAAGTAAATGCACTCAGTAACTTTCCACCACTACATTTAGACAATATTAAACACATGCATTTCTCAGCATTAATAAACTGCATTGGAATAAAGCATATGAATTAGGACAATAAGTGAGTCCTCGGTGTAAATGCGTGTTAGTCATGTGAGAGACTGTCTACCTGTCAAAGTTTAAGCTCGCCTCTCATGCTCCAGAACCTCTGTGACCCCGCACAGGTTAGGCGGGTGTAGAAAATGGATGGATGTTTGCTGTTGTTTGTGTGGGGAAGGCGCGTGGGGAGGGCGCGTGACTCAGCGGCCAAACACTGGGACCGGCAGGTTAGAGGGGAACAGTCTGTTTTCTCTGAGCTCTCAAACGTCACATAACAATTTCACATCTCTGCCCGCTTGAACCTGCCACATTTCATTTGATGTTTGTTTATCAGACTGGGGTCGTGCACCTCCTCCTCCTCAATCAAAAAACAAGACTTGTATTTTTAAAGACAAGGTATTTTTGAACAATACATAGTTTCAACAAATGTTTGATCAAAACAAAAGGAATCAGTCAAATGCTGCTTGGTGAATTATGCAAATCATTCATCACAGTGAGATCTGGGAACAGAGCAAAAAGATGCATATAAATAAAACAATAGTGCTGATGGACAGAGAGCGATTTGGATAAGAACGAAGAAAAATGGTTGTGAGTGTTGATACTATGCACAACAATTCCTTCACCATAAGCAGAGGAGTATGGAATATAAGTGTCAAAGAATAGGGATCATAAACATACACAGTCCAATCAATATAATAATAAATAAACAATGTACTGTACATAGAATGTGCATATTTACGTGTGTGTCGACTCTCCACGTACTAAAACCCCAAATGTTGTATTAACTTCAGAAGAGTGCATAAATCATGCAGTGGTCCATTAGATGCGTTCAAATGTATGAGTCGGTTTGCTCTGCTGTCCCTTGTGCTGCGTGTAGTGTTGACAGAACAGTTTTTGTTGGTTGTTGATGTACTTGTAAGACTAATACGTCTCCACTGCGGTGATGAATTTCAAATCTCCTTCACCAGACTCCTGTCCCTCCTCTCACTGCTCTCACTGATGATGCAGACAATAAGGTGTAGAGAAGGCCAAAACAGGCAGCCAGTGAAATTACCTGATAAATCTTTTAATTTAAAAAGCTAAAACTCCTGCAGACGTTCTCGCTCACTCCTGGTATATTCATTCATTTACAAGTTTTTCGTGTGTTCGACCTACAGCAGGAGTATTCTGTTATTCTGTGAAGCAGCAGTAAACGAGACGCTCTATGGGAGTGTTTTTATTCAAGTTGTGCTTTTCTCCGACCCACGTGTCACAGTAGTGACAACCTAAATGTTTCCTTCAGAATTACACATTTACTCACGAGCCCCTCAGGTATTGAATTATATTTTATTTTGTTTTCGCATAAAGAATAATTTATGAGGCTGCTTTTATGCTTCAGTCACATGCCAGCTATTCACCCTTCACCCTCTACAAGAGAAAAACAAATCACTAATTTTCTTCACATTTCTTTTTCATCTTAACAATCCCCCAGTGAGAATAATTACCCAAGATGATTGGTAAAAAAAAAAAAAAAAAAAAAAAAAAAAAAAGCTGCTGCCAGCTTACTGACTGAGGAGTTTCATAGATTGACAGTAATGTGAAAAAAGTTCGAAAGGATGAGGATTATTTAAGAGCTGATGCACTATGATTCCGAAAATAACAGCCCAAACAGCCTGATTGTATTAAAATTCAGCTTAAACTCCTCAAATATTAAACTCTGCCAACAACATGCAGCTCAATCACTGTGGTCCACGCCCATGTCAGGCATGATTATCCTTCAAATTCATACCAAATATGAACTTTCTTTTTTCAGTTGTAACTGTTTTCTAAGAGTTTCTGATTGAGACACTTGCATCACAACTTCAACCCGTGGCCAACGTTTCCTCCAGCATTTTGTGGGTTTGCATTCATCTCCAGAGGAAAGAAAATTCAAATGAGGTGCAGCAACATCTTGAGGCCTTTCAGGCAAATGGCTGCAAGGTCACACCTACTGGTGGTAAGTGGCTTACTTGAATTTTCATGAAGTAAACACATTACTGATGTGAGGTCAGGAGCTCTTGTATGGGTTTGAGTGTGTGTGCCATGGGGATAGCCTTTTGATGTTCAGTATGCTTGGGGTGGTATATTGTTTAGCCAATAATCAAAACCAGTTAGGGAAACCAGCTCACAACCACAATGCAAAGTGCTTCATCGTTTGTCTTTTGTAAATACTCACCCACTATTAGATACCTGCTGGAGGATGTATTTTTGTTATCTTATCCACATTGAAACCAACATGTACACATAGGTGCAAATGATCTGCTTGCTGCTGGCTATACAACCTTTACAGATCACATAAATGAATCCAGCGGCAGAAAGAAGGCCTGACTGTTCCCATATAAACCATTTTTATCTGCATAGAATCGCTGTGTGTGTGTATCTTTGTTGTTGCAAACACAGGAGACTTGTTCAAAATGAAGAGAGAAGAACTGTGAACTCCCTTGGAGGCAATACTGCAGACTTGCCAGTGTTACGTAAGGCAGTGATTTCTCCTTTTAAAGACACTGGCACCTCAGTGCTTTTCTCAACTCCTGGCTCACATTGTTCTATATTGGCAAAGATTGGATCTATTACATGCTGCGATGTCAGTCGTTTGGCTCCGACTTGAATTTGTTTAAAACAATGAAATGAATGGGCCACATTTAGCACAGATTTTTCTCAGCTGTTAAGGAACGAAGGACATTTGCTTTTCATCTCTAATAGGCTTAAGCCCCCTACTGTGAGAGGAAGTAATGTTTATAATCCCTAGACACAAGTTTATCAAAGTTGAGGACTTTGCGATGAAGCATCTTCACAGCACTGTCTTTCATCATAATCAGTTTGACAGAAAAACCACCCCTTCGATTAAATACATTTTTAAAAATGATACAACCAATCGGGGATCGTCTGTAGAGAAAATGCTGGTGATGTTTTGGAGTTTCCACTTTTTCCTGATTTATCTTATCCGCTTAAACTTGTTCTTGCCACTTCTTAATGTCTAGTATTTTCCAGCATGATTTGTTATATATTTTCTGCTTTCTTATGGATTCTATTATTGAGAGTCAAACAATCTTAAACCATCCTAAAAAAATATTCTTATCTCAAGGCTTATATCCAATCAAACTGAATGCCTCCGCGCCGGTGACAGTAGCATTATGTGTGTCCGTATCTGTCCGTCCGTCGGTACATCTGTCCGTCCGTCGGTACATCTGTCCGTCCCATTCTTGTGAATCTCAGGGACGCCTTGAGGGATTTTTTTCAACTTGGACTCAAGGATGACCTGATTAGATTTTGGAGGTCAAAGGTCAAGGTCGATCTGCCCTTAAAACACATGTTTCTCGCCATGACTTTTCATATGCCCTAATTCCTATGCTAAGTATGACAATTTCACACAAATGTCTAAGTGGGTTAAAATGATGAAGTGATGACATTTTGGACTGACGTGCACCTTGACTGGTTGGCGGAGGCAAACAACCGCGAGGTGGTAATTCTAATTAATGTTTTGCCTTAACTAACCTTCGGGTTGGACTGCACATTCACAAAGCTTCTTCTCATAATAATGGTAGGGACAGAAATTTATGCTGCTGTGTTATTTTTACTCATACTTAAATACCGTGTTTTCCTCCAGCGACTTCTTCAACATACTCAAATATACTGTGCTGGGACAGAGTTGTTCAATATTACTGGCCTAACCTGAGTAGGTTCTGCTCAACATCATTGAAGACAATGATAACGGATCACATTTGGTTTTGACGCATTTTATTCAACAATGCGTTTGTGTACTTGAAATGTAGAGAACAATAGTAACTTATCACACTGATACTATTTTCTTAAATCCATTTCAAGTCCACAATTTATCCTGGAGCGTTGCATTATCGTAGCTTACAGCATATTAAAATATGTTATCTTTTAAAACATTACAATAAAGATGGCTTTCATTGAATAACAACGTGTTCCTGCATTGAGCAGATGTTTACCCTTGGGTTGTGTGGTATTTTCTCCCCTCGGGGATTCCCATCCTCTACTGTGCTGACTGAGTTCAGTATTGGCTCATGACCAGCATGTTAAAAAAAATTGAACTTGACTCAGCTTGGCAGAGGCACTGAACGCTGGGGGTACTCCTCGTCTCACTGTGTGCTGCTGTTTAAAAAAATGTGTTCGGAGGCACGAAACCAGTACAGTCAGAGCTCATCTCATGACAGCCTGCAGATATCTGCTGAGGTGCACGGTTGGTTGTCAGTTGTTGACTGCTTTTTCTATTTTATTAGCTTAAAACATTCAGAATTTCTCCTCCTGACATAATATAAAAAAACCAACATAGCATAATTCATTGTCACCAACTACATTAGTTAAAGGTAATAAATGATGCTAATTAATTATATTAATACATTAAATAGCCAGCACATCCCTCATATTCATGCCCTGCCCTCCACAGGCCTAAAACATGCACTACACTTACTACACTGCCTTAAGACCCAGAAGTACAATAAGGATTTCTTATTGCATTCAAGCTTTCTGCACTACTTTTTCTGCGGCTATGCTAGACAGTTACGCAACATAGTAGTTTTAAGTCAAAGAAGCAAACAATTTCATCACAATTTGTTCCTCTAAAAACAAAGGACATAAACATAGAAGAAAGAACCAAACAAACCTCATTCATCACACACGTGATTCTCTCCACACTGACTTAACACAATGACGACTGCCAGCTATTAAAGACGGTAAAAACAGAAAGTATCGTTTTCATTTGCAATGTCTCATTTACCTCACTGAAGCCGCCGCGCAAGGAGAGAGGATTGAGAACTGTGAGACATCCATTCAATCACTTCACTGCATGAGCTAAAGATCGCTGTGATGTCAAGTTCAGAGGTCACTAAAGGTCAACATTAATTGGTCACTGATGAATTAGGTGTTTTCCGACAGGTAGAAACACAGCTCATCAGCATGTTATCCGCGTGCGTTTACTCGCTGTGCAATAGTGGAATAAGATGTTGGTGGCATATAAATTAGCACCTGCAATGCTGAGTCACCTGGAGTGCAGACAATACACTATACAATGACTACACTCATTTACATATTGTCGTGCTATTTTTAACTCCCACTCGAGTTTCATTAAAAGCACATAATGCACAAATTGCAGTGAGCTGTTCCTTTTGGAAAAGTGGTCTATCCACTAAATCATACATAGCATTATGCATACAACACATAATTGTTCACAGACAAAGGAAAGTGTGTATGAGGGGGGCTTACATGCTTGTGTTTGAGTCAGTGAAGAAGAAATAGAGAAAGTAAAGTAAACACTACACTACAAAAGAGTGTGAGGAAACAAAATCCGTCCCTTCTCATCGAGACTGAGACCTCATGTTTCCTAAAAGAGCGAGCACAACAAATATTATACTTGTATACCTTCTGCTTTTCCTTCTGCTCACCTGTCACGATGGTGACAAGACTGGGCTCTAAAAAGACAGAGACAGACAGGCAGAGAGAGAGAGAGAGAGAGACTAATAGAGAGAGAGCGCTTCTTTGCAGCATTGCTGGGCTTGCACCCCATCATTTCTCCATCTCATTTAATTTATCAGATAGAGCCTGCCAGAATCACTCAACCTTGGCAATGATTATGCTCACCTTGTCAGTCATTCTCTGTGTCTGTGGAATCACATGACAGTTGCAGCAATGCTAAGAGTGGTATACTGCCAAGTCATTATAGCGAATGGAGCTAGATATAGTATTTTTTATAGCCCGCTATGGAGAGAATTCATTGTAATGTTATGTTCATAAAATAAGCTCTGCTTTGGAATTAGGTTTGGAAATACGGTTTTGTTCTGTTAACCTACTTCGAGATGAGGTGAAATGCAGAAATTTCAGAGGTCTATGCAATACAATGCAAGAGCACCACAAACTGGAGCCTCAAAAAAATGACCATGAAGTTGGATCAACACCTCTCCTGCACTTCATGGCGGTAAGATCCATTACACGGCTGTTGCACATGATTTCTTAGCTGATAAGCTGTTGTATATACATTAATCTGCACGGAATCGTTATTCAAAAGATATACAGTGAGCACAAACTCCTTTCACAACTGACGGAGCATTTAACTGTTGAGACAGCATATGGTGATGTGATTAATACGTGCTTACTCGCATGTTCAAGTCCCCAGTGTCAATTTGTCAGAGCAGCAGCCAGCTGTTGTGGTGTAAGGGGTCAGTACAGGATTGTCCTGACTCCATATGACACCACACAGCTGCCAAAGAGTGTCAGAGTGGGGTACTTGATGACACAGTTGGGGTGTGGTTTCCATCAGTGGCTATAATGCCCTTGAGAAAATGTGAATTTCCCAGCAGGCATGCTTAGTTAACCTTTGCCTGTATAAACAGAACTCTGCACAGATGTTTATATTCCAATTGCACTTTTTGCACATATTTATTCCCGTCATTTCTTTGTATGTGGGGCCACTACAAACTCAGCAAATGTGCAATATCTCAACTATGTGTTTTTTATAGGTGACAGTTGTGTGCTCAGTCACATGTTCTGTTAACAATATCTGTACTAGGATCATGAGAGATGAGTTCCTAGGAGACATTAAACATTAAAACATGACAGATGTGTGTGATGTTGCTACGAGTGAATGAAATGCTGTCCAGAGAAAGAACCCTTGACACTGTCTCCACATCATTAGTTCTGTCTCTGAACACTTGTTCCTCCAGTCTAATATTGACAAATGAGGAGCGATGTAGTTTCGGGTCTATTGAGTTTTGTTCTTGACTCTAAGAGGGGTACAGGGAATCGTCCACTGAGGTCTGAACAGAGCCAAGGTTATAAGGTCTATGTGAATGTTACTATGGGATGTCAGGCTGGGTTGGCTACATTGACTGGCTGGTAAGCATGAGCAGCAGAGGCCGAAGTAAAGATAATTAAAGAGCACCATCTTCACAGCAGAAGATCCCCAAAACAGCATTTCACAGTACTGCCGACTCCCTTTGATCGCAGCTGATCTCTGTCACTGAATAAACAACTCGGATTAACCATCGAAGCATGATGGGAGGTAAAGGAGTTTCATGTATACCAGCTTTAAAATGTTTAACCTTGTAAGCTGCAGTTAGTTTCACTTCACTCACACTCATTCTGGAGCTGAACCGTACAAATACAGAATAAATTAAAAGAATCACCTGGTGAACTAGAATTATATGAATTGCCGTATAGATGTATTAAAACCATATAAAAGGACCTTTAATTAAACGCTGTCTGTACTGTACTTTGACTCACACAAACGGCTCAGCTCACAAATCATCTCACAAAAGCAATCCATCTTTAAAAGTCGTTTCAATTGATCGAGGAGCACGAGAGCCGCCTTTAATAATCCAACAACTGAGAGAGGGTAGGGGGACGTGACCCTATTTCTGTGTTTTAATGCTTGTGTGAGAGGAATGAGGAAATTAATGAGGCTCACCATGAGTGGTCATGTCCTGTACTGTATGGGATGGTTGGAGCCACCTTTGTGTGTGTGTGTGTGTGTGTGTGTGTGTGTGTGTGTGTGTGTGTGT
>CALSBV010011200.1:12569999-12686225 GCA_943590825.1 Bovichtus diacanthus | reverse complement strand
TGTGTGTGTGTGTGTGTGTGTGTGTGTGTGTGTGTGTGTGTGTGTGTGTGTGTGTGCTTCTATACCACCATACTACCATATGTGTCCTCTGACAAGGGGACACTGACCGACACTTGACAAGGTGTTAGAAAGTATTTGCAAATTCTGAACATATTAGAGTAAAAGCTGGATGATGTTTGCTACAAAGAACAACGCAATGACACCAATAAATGTTAGACAGAAAGCTATTTAAATCAATTCAGTGGATTATTCAGCATCTGAAAACATTCCTCCCAGAAAAAGATACATTTTCTGTTGTTCCAAGAAGCTATAAATACACTTAAAGAATGTCATGTCTTGCAAAATCCAAAAGCACCAAGGCTAAATTCTGAGATAGTGATTTACTATTATTTATTATTTTTAGTGCAATAATCTTTTCTAAAGATTTTCATGTACAATCAGTTTTCTGCTGTTGGTTACTAAGCAGCACTTGCTTCAGTTCAAGGTTGAATTGATTTGCTCAAAGTCTCCTTACAGATAATTACTAAGACTGGGAACTATTTTCTTTGTGAAGTTTTGATTCTGAGCCAAAACACTTACCAATCAATGAACCAGAGCTTAACTGGGACTGTGTGGACAGTTTTATGTAGTGAGCTTCAACAGTAAAATGATTCATAATTAGGTTTTAAAGCAAAAAATAGAAAGACATATTGGCAAAGAGCAGTAAAATAAAATGGTTTTAGAGAAACCAACCAACCAAGTGCACTTTCATCTATTGAAAAACTAAACGCTTCTATGTTCAAGTTGATACTTTTTGTTGTTACCACTGTAGTAAATTGTCACCGACAAGAACTGACCACATCTGCTGTTCTTCTTCAAGGAGCAAACTTTAAGATATTAATGTTTAATTTCATAACGATAGTATCACAACAAAAGGCTCTAAATGTTCTAACTGGATCTAGACAGGCAAATGAAAACATACTGTAGCAACACATTTGATGCACGTTACATATCTTTGCAGAATACCTGCTCTTTGGCTGCATTTCAACAACCTTGGAAACTTGTTATCACGACTCTCCCGGCAGGAAACACGGTCTGGAACGGACTGTCAACTGGGACGTGCATGTCGATATTTTAAGTAACATCTTCCTGGCTGCAGAGGAGAATGAAACTAATGTCATTCAAAATGGCTGAAATGTCACAATCCACAGGTGACATTAGAGACAGAAAGCAATTAAGTCCCGCCCACACCGGAGAGGAAAACAATTCATCGCTCTCCATTGCCTTGAAGGTGCCTTCTTGTCACTTTCAGTCTGCTAGCAAACAACAGAAAATGCCTAAAAGCTGCAGAGTGGTGGGATGCAATACTAACAGGGAAAAATCCCAGAACTAAGTTTTTATAAGCTGGCAAACTGAAAAACTTATTAAGAAGACAAAAGTGGATTCTGGCAGGTGGATAAATCAGAAAATTGAGCAGTAATTTGCCTGCAAGTGCCTTAGCTAATTAATTTGTAATTTGCTAATATATAGCAAACTTGTCCCATCATCATTTTAGTTGTCAACTGCACCCCTGGTAGAAGTAGGGTGCTAAAATAATCCTGTGACATGCTAAAATCTAATGTTTCGAGCTCGCTACTTTTCTTAACGTTTAAGCCTCTGGTTGCATATTGTGACGTCGATTGTTTTTCTCTGCGGTGGCCATGGTTTTCAGAGTATGACGCATTGCCCTTTGTCTCTATGCAAGAGTAAGAAAATAATCCTAAATGCATTAATAGAGTTGAGCCTCAGTGTTCTTTCTTGACCTTGGAAACAGAGGTTGACTTTTGTCACTAACAATATCAAGTGTTTGAGAACTTCTCATTCGTGGTGGGACAAAGGCCGAAGGGGAGCAAGCTCATGCGAAATCATCAAAATCTGCAAAACTACTAAATGGACCTTGAGATTGTTTCATCAGGTACATAAATAGAGTTTTCTGCAACTGTCAAGTCACTACCCATTCATATGTTTAACTCGTCAGGATCACAGAAAAGTAGCTTTGTTTTTACTGTGGCTACCGTGTAGTTTTGACATAACCAGCGTTTTTCTGAAAGGCTTTAATCCCCATTAAAGTGAAGAAGTATGAGGTTTTCACAAAGCAACATTACGCCTGTGTATGTGTGTATATCACTGTAAGTATATCCAGCTAATTGTCCCATTGTTCTGCTGTGTGTTGGGAGGTCACAGAAGTGTTATTGGCTGTCAACACTGACAGGCGGCACTGAGAGATGATCACAGCTTCTCTGTGTCATCCCAAAAGCCTGAATACACTGCACCCGGTCAACACACACACGGGGCAGGCAGCCAACTCTGATGGGGTTTGCACAAGAGGGGAAAAATAATCACTAATATCAAATCCTTTGTGAGACAAATGCAATCATGTTTTGTCATGTCATGAAAATATAAAACATATCCATGTCCCACTTGGCCTCGAATGTTGCTTGTTTTTTTTATTCAGATTTAAATCCAGCTCAAAACACAAAATGCTGGCTTATGTAATGTTGTCATAATAATACACTTTGAAATAATTTGATAAAGTGACTGACTGTGGTTTTAGTCCTGGCCTCAAATCCCTGTCATTCGCATTTTTCTCTCTCCTATAATCTAGTATTTCCGGTCTTCACCACATCTTAACAGCCCTTTAGTTTGAATACGGCAAATGTTAATGTTTAATTCCCAAAGCAAAACGTTGGTTTGCAAGACACCTTCGATGTGAATCAGTACAGCTGGCACTAATGGACTAAAAGGGTGGAGATAATTGATAATAATGAGGTGTGGTCGGTTGTCTCTGCCAAAGCACTAGGCTGTATCATAACCTTTAAACGACATTATATCAAATCAGTAAAGTTTGAATTTCACCATAACCTTTCACCCTCCGGACACATTGAACAAGATTTTTCTGAGCACACTTTTCTGAACAAGAACCCATGAGCTAATAGCGAATAACATACTATGTTAAAAAGGAAACATCTTACCTACACTCTCAATTTCGTAGAAAAAGATATGCTATTTTTGTTTTAGGCAGAAATAACACATGATGAGTGCTATAACTCAGCGAGACTGCAAATACAAAATCATAATTACTTACTCACTGTTAGTCTTATTAGCCTATTTTTTGCTCAACTTGATTATTCTGGGGGGTCGAAAAGGTCGAGAACCACTGCACTAAACTATAGACCAGCTTTCAAATTGGAAATGAACATTAGCCCTCATATTTACGTTACATGTGTACGTGAGTATGTTGTATTACTCAAACGTACACAATGACAGCTCTCAGTATACTCACTTAAGAAACGGTGCAGTATGTGGGAGTCCCGGAGTTTACAGGATGCCTAATTAGCAACTGTGTGAAACTTAGGTAGTTATCAACCTGCTGCGACAATTAACCGCCCTCTGGCTTCACACTCTGGATCCCCCATCTGTCTCATATCTCATCTCATCATATCTCCATGCCTTTGTTCTGAAGGGTTCAGATTGCCATTCATCAGAGCGAGGCAACAGATGAGACAGGAAGGGGAAAGAGAGACAGATCAGATACAGGGATGACTAACTGCTCATTGTTACGGACGGGGAGCTTGTTCACATGTGAGCCAACCTGCTCGATACAGTAACGCCAAACTGCCGTGATAAATTGTTACAAGTACAAATGTGGTGTCAAAATGCACGGGAGACAGATTTACACAACAGTCTGGTAGAATGCTTCATTCGGCTATTGGCTGATTCATCCATCGACTCTTCATATTCATTTTAAAGGCTGCACACAAGAACATAATGCGTTTTTGAACCGTAAACTAAGAATTAACGTGTAGCTGCTGTAGAGGGAAATCAAACAATGTCCTGCTTTTATCCAGGGTCAAGTGCATTTGCTGCAGAAGTGCACTTCTGTGCTGATGAAAGAGTCAAGTAGGGGCTTATGTTCAGGATGGAAACACGAGTCACCTGCCAAGTCCTGCAAGGTTTTGGCAACGACACACACGGTATTTCTACTCAACAACCAACAGGTTATGAATTGGAGGTCACTCTGCTGGCCTCATCACAGTTGTCGTTTATCTTTATTATTAACACTTTACGAAACAAAGAGCTAAGGTGTTTCTCAACCGCCAGGTGGATGATGGACTTAAAGCCTTAAGTATCAATAATACCAATACTAAGTCTTGTTTTGAGTATTTATAATAGTCAGTAAGGAACATCCTGAGTGCTCTTTGCCTTTCTGCTGCTGTTGTGTGCATGTGCATAACCATTACTTTATCATTTCAGATAATTCCCACTGTAAACATATTTGTTATTTACTATTAAAACTGTCCCGGGTTTTAACATGACTATGATTAAGTAAGAGAATAGTAAAACAAATGCTACAATAGCTGCGACCACGCAAGCAAACGCTTCCACGCATTCACACGTTCACTCACTCAGCAGCCTTTGGCCACCAAAGGGTGGGGAAATCTTTGTGGACCCAACGACCTATAGAGCAGCTCAAAGCGAAAGCGTCAATGTCAGGCAAATCATTGTGCGATAATAAAAATGTATTCAGAAAGTAGCTCTAATGATGCGTTCACCTTGTAAATCATAACATATTGCTCTCCCTTACATGATAGTACACGTGGTGATTCCATCCTTGAATTACTTGGTATTGGAATAAAACCAAATGTTGTGCCATCTCCCACTCCTAGCAATGGCAGCGCTCCATCCTTTATGTACTTAATCGTTTCTTCATTCTAAACAGCTTATCCTGTTTGAGGTCACATAGGGCTGGAGCTTTTCCCAGCATGCATTAGGTGACTGGCAGGAGTACAGTATCACAGGACTATCACACATTTACACTCACTTCGTCTTTGAATTCTGGGAATAAACCAGAGGACCCGCAGGTAACCCATGCTGACACAGCAACATGACCTAATATAATGCTTATCAACAAGCACAAAAAGGAACATAAAAACAAGGGTGTTTCAATTATAGTACAGAGCGCTTTGTATTATCCATTTATATTGCCTTGCTGTCAAAATTGTCAGTGCTACATGGATTGTTGATTGCGTTTTCTTCCATGCGGGGAGAAATAGAGCTCACCTTTGGCATTAAGAGGATCCTTAATAAAAATACAAATAACCTCTATTGTTGCAGTAATTGACCTTGTCACGTAGAGTAAAGTGCATAGATAAAAGGAGAGGCACTGAGGGGTCAACATTGTTTGAAGGCGCTCGCAGCTCAGCGGGCTTGTGAATGCAACCTGCTTTTATCGGCCACCAAACAAGTAAATGCAGCGAAAGCAGGCAGCTGTATTTGCATTCTAAACACTCGAACAATCAGCGGGTAGTGATATCAAAGCACTGCAGACCCCTTGATCTACTTTTGTGTTCATCAAGAAAATCCTGCATGAGCTGTTAAATAGAAATACTTCTGCATATGAATATTCCTCGTTTTGTTAATCTGGAGCAGTTCAGCAAATACACAAGTGTGTGTTTGCATTGGAGACGAATGGGATTTCTGTGTACGCTGCTACTCATCTGAGGGAATATTTGAGAAACATGAATTATGAATCCCATGCCATGCACAGATAGCTGTGGTAATGAAGCTGGCGGAACAACTGGATAGGCTACATATTTAAAGAGGCTACTTCCTTTGTGGACATGTCATCTGGGCATTAAAAATTCAGACGTTGTGATAGCCCAACATTAGAGGAGTGCAGGCTGAGAGTATTATCTGGACAGTATATTTGGGCTGATGCTCGCAAGAAACCAGAGCTGGCAGGGCAAGGCTGACATGACAGCACATGTAAGCTTTCCTGTGAAATGCCTATAATGCTTCTGCAAACACTTCAAAATATCCTTAATTGGAAATGCTGCACATTTAGGACGCTGATAATATTTGCATGCTTAATGTATTCAGCATCAGAAACTACGCAGAAGCACATATGTGGGGATTATTTACTTCTTCCAACTTCAAAGTCTCCACAAACAAGCTCTTTAATCACTCTAGAAACAGGATTGAAACATTCGTAAACCATAAAACCTTGACACAGGTAGCGCTAACCTCAAAAAATAACAGTAAAATGTTTCTTTTCTGCAAATCAGGTTTCACATAATTGGACATTCCTGCTTCAATGGAACACACCATCCAGTTTCTCTGCAACGTTAGCCTTTCGTGAACCTTATTCTCTGTCCCTCCATTGTTGTTGATATTATTAAAATTATTCTATTGTTATAATTATTACTGTATCCATTATACTTTTGGTATATTTGGTGTGTGACATGCTGGTGTAATTTAGCCTCATGGCCACTAATTGTCCATATAAGGCATTAAGACGTTACACTCAGGTTGACTGCTCTTTCCAGCCTTGCCCTGAGGACGACCCAGTGTGGGAGGAAAGAGGTTGGCGTACTCCTGATTTATTTTTTATTTTCATAACCCCTAACCTAATAAATACATTTTAACTACTATATCCTTGGCTCATTGTGAGTGTGCATTAAGTAAGCCCAAGGCCTTCCCTATTTCTTTATATAAAAAAATCGAACCATTGGATGGATTGCAGTGAAATTTGGTAAAGACATACATGTTTCCTGGCCCGATGATAAATTGTAATAGCTTTGATTCAACAAAGTCTAAATTTTATTTTGTCTAATACTTTTTGTGTTTTATCAACAAACACCTGAAAAAACTCAAGACAACTCCAGCATTAAAAAATACTTTCTGCGGAGTGCTGGTTAGAATCAAAGTTAGCATGCATGCTTAACTAACCTGCTGAAAAATCAACATGTTAGCATTTAGCTCGAGTGCTTCTAGGAAATCTGATGCTTAGCTCTGCTCCAATGTAATGGTAACACATGAGAGGAACAAACTGGGGCAAAGCGAGGTCAGACAAACATGGGCTGTGGTAAAAGTACAAATATGTAAAATTGTGACCAGTCTGCTAACGTTAATATATTCAGTAATACGAGTAATATTATCACACCGTGCATTTACTATAAAGCCGGTGTATTCCTTAAGCCGAGGCGCAGCAGATACTCAAAGGGAAACATGTTTGTCGGAGTGTAAACTGGTACAATGTGTCTGCTACTGCAGATCATTTGACATAATTTGTTTGCTCTATTAACTTTTTGTCATTCTCTTCTTCAGCTCGGTGTTTCGTTGGCTCACAGTTAATGACTTGTCCTCCAAACAGCTAATTAGGTGTTCGCGTGGTAGTTACACCGTGTGCTATGTCAAAATAAATCATATTTGTCTGAGATGACCTGATGGAGCATGGAGTTATCGGGTGTTGTAGAAGAAGAAGTCACATGAAACTGCAGCGTGACCAAAGAGATAGACGTAGGAGAATCAGCTCTGTGGAGCACAATTCATTGCTATCGTCGAGCAAGCAGAAAGACAGACTAGTCCTATCATTATAACTATGTATCTATATAATTATAGAACTTCAGTACTGAGGTCTCTCCGGTTACAATTGAGGAGTACAGAACAAACAACGTACGCTCACTTCCTCTAATAGGTTTGTTTGAGAAAACACACACTTTTTAGATTGCTGGGTGACACTGACTGGAGGTCAGACCCGTCTCAAGCAAACAAAACATGATGATGAAAACAAACACACAGTACCCAGACTGACGAATGGCAGAGGACATAAGACAGTCATTTACATTTCAATGTCCATTTGTTCATGATTTGAGGTACAGAATTGTGTTGACTAACAAAGTCTCTGACCTGTCGCTTGTGGAAAAATGACGGTCGCAGACTGAGCACTAAGCTTCACTATAAGAATTGTTTGACTGAACTTATATCAGGCACTACTTTGAAGGTGCAAAGTCCTTTGTACTCTCTGCTGTATGCTCTATTGTGTGGTGTTTTGTGTGTAGTAGCCACCTGGCAGCGCCTCAGGGACAAAGGGATTTTTTTTTTATCAAATCAAACACGAACCCTAAATTCAGTTCAACCAAACTTGACAATCCCTTACTGTATGTGTCCATATGTTACACACATTTTTTTTGCGAGATTCCAAGTCTTACCTCGACTTCAATTAAACCAACTGTGACGTCACATGATGATACATGAGATCAAAATGAAGATTTAAATGTTTAATCAGCACATTTATCTCTTGAATTTGCTGCGCGTCTGCTAATAATGGGCTCGCCAAATGTGCCAACTGCACCTATTTTTGTCCTCGTTCATAATAGTCAGGCACCACTTCATTTGAAATACTGTGAAGCCAGAAATCACTGTATTCAGACATATTTCTGAGATTTATGGTGTTTTTAGAATTGAAAGACCTGTCCTGAGAGACTATTTCAGAAATGGGCATTACCATCTGTCATCTAGTTTTGAATGCTGACAGGTAATGATTGAATGATGGTGATAGCGCTTGTGTCATGGATACTTAGCCTTTTTGGCAAAATAAAAGGCTGTTGTGCAACTCATAATATTTTTTTTGCATGTGTTTAAATAATATTAATTATCATAAATTTATCATAATTATTATAAACACTCATCTGAAGTGCCGCTTCAGGTGTGATTCTCTCATCAAAGTAATTAAGTGAAGTCTTTGGGTCTTTATTAAAAAATGAATTTGCACACACTGTAGTATCTCTGCTTTCATCGCTGTTGGATATAATGATTCTAATGTTTTCGGACGGATAGCACGCTCGTCTATAATTAGCTGTGAAGAATCTTAAAAATGAGCAGGATAAGGGGGATAACCACATACTGATACATTAGCGTCTGTGTTAAACTCCATCCACACTCAATGTGGGATGATGTTCGAGCTTTTTACACTTTTTTACATCTGCATTCATTAGTTATTATGCTATGTCGTCAGGAATGCACTTCTACTACTGCTGTTTTAGTTTTGTTTGTGTTTTTTCATGTGAAGCGCAATGGACTAAGCTACAACTGCATTTTGTTGTGCAACCCTGTGTTAAATCTAAAGTAGCTTATTTAAATGGTAAATGGACTGCATTTGATCACTCAAAGTGCTTTACAACACATCAGCATTCACCCATATAGGCTACCATACAAGGTGCCACATGCTCATCAGTGATAATCACACACACACACACACACACACACACACACACACAGTCATGCCATCGGGGGCAATTTGGGGTTCAGTATCTTGCCCAAGGACACTTTGGCATACTGACTGTAGAGGCTGGGGATTGAACCACTGACCCTCCGACTGGTGGATGAACACTCCTCCTGAGCCACAGCCACCCCAATTTGTTTAGTAACACTGTGTGCCTATAATAATAATAATAATAAAAACTTGAAAGATATCCTCAAACCTCATAACTGTAGGTTTTCAAAGCGAAGGACATATTATACACATACTGTAGCCAGAGAAAATGTTACATTGAAGAACATCATTGTACAACATGGACGTGGCTCTGAGTGGAGTGATGACCCCAGAAGATGGTTGTGGTGCAAGTAAACTGCAATTTTCCATTACATGAATTTCTGTATTTCTGGCACACCATGACATGCGTAACTCATGCGTAGAAAAGGAAAATGTTTTGGTCCTTGTTTCTCTTTACATGCCTTTCCCGTCATTGGTTTGAAGTTTGGCACTTTTATACAAACTTAATTCCAACTTTCTCCATCATTTAGGTAAACACACCTTTACATCTTTATTTCAAACCCCCAAAAAAATAGATTCTGAGCGGTTTTGTACAGAATACAGAGCCCATGTGGCATATTATTGACATGCAATGTATGACCAATGTCTCCAATTATGGTTTATTTTCACTCAATTTCCTGCTCAGCATTGATTTTTCATCAGCGGCTCTCTCTTTCAGCTGGTACATTTCAGAGGCAGATAAAACATTTCAATTTGACTGAAATAATGTGTCCGTGAGAGAGCACACGCTGTCTGCTCCCTTGTACCCAAAAGTAATTCCCCTCATCATAACATTAATTATGTCCGCCAACACAAGGAGAGTGATGGCTGGGGGATGAAATAAAACCACACAGAACCACAGTCCGATGAAATCTAAAAATAGATTCAAAGGCCAGCACGTACACATCTGTCATCTCAAATCATGCGAGTGTGTAATCATAATTCATTGATAAAACATGTGGCAGCCTGGCAAATTTATTTCTGTGTATTTCTGTTGAATAATATACACAGAAACACAAGGCCTAATAATCATGCTGACCCTAATGCCTTGGAGTTGGATTTGTTTTCATCTGGCAAGGCATGAAGAATATCAAAACGCTGCGGCTGGAAAGGACTGCTGCGTTCCTGTTGCTGAACAACACGTAACGCTGAGCATTGGCTGGTTGCTACATAGCACATTGTGTTAATTATTGTTTTCCTTTCATATCTAAATACAAGTAGAAGTGGATAAGGGAAAAAAGTAAAAGCTTCACTAACTGATATTTCTTGTAAAAACGTGGCGCTTACTCACAAACTTTTGATTTTACCCCGAAATGTTCGGCGTCAGGTGTAGACACAGGTGACAGTTTTTATGCCCACAAGATGTGACAGATCAAAAATAAAGAGTCATAACACTTGTCTTTTGTTTAGGAGTGACTGAACACTATAAAGAGAAAATTAGACTCATTAATATTAGATCCTTTTGCCTCTTGATTGCCAACAGACGTGCATTTCATGATTTTCTGGCAATGAGGCTCATATAGTGAGTGACTCTTCGCTGCCATGAGGAGTCGCCAGTGTGAGAAGTTGCCTAGTGCAGCTTTAGTTCACGTACTCTGTTGAGTAGTAAAACTTCAGACCCGAGTACAGTGTACACTAGTAGCTGTCCAGATGGCGATCAACGTCATTCCCTGTTTCGTTGGGAACCTTTCATGCTCAACTACTTCTGATGAGCAGCTTCAAGGTGACATTTTTTTTTGTTAAAAGACAAAACATATGGTGAATTTGTGAAATCATGCATCGTCTTTATTCAGAACAAGAAGTGTGAATGGACTCACATTGTTATTCAGTGAGGATAAGAACGATGAAAAGAGGATCAGAAAAGACTTCAGTCCCCCCAACACCAGACTCTTCCCTCTGCTGCGGTCAGGTAGCCGCTACCGCTGCCTCAAGGCCAAAACAGAGAGGATGTTTCTCCCCTCAGGCCATCCGGGTACTGAATCACTGACTCTCACATCCATAATTCACTATGTATAATGTATAACCCATTACATTTTGGAGCAGATTATTTTTCACTTTCATTAACATTGCGAGAAAGGGCTTTTGGCCTTGGCGGGGGTCTGCGCTCTCCTAATGCCCTTCTAGTTGCATATGTTATATGTACCGGTTATATTGTTCCAATTCTGAAACCATTCATTATTTCACTGTTTCATTAATTTCTCAGAAACTCAGTTTATTTTGTAAATTATTTTATTTTATTTGGTTATTTTATTCTTTTTTCTTTACAATATTTCTTAGTTGCTTTCTGGAACTAGGCACAAATGAAAAGGTGTACTGTGTATGATTGTGTATGTGACAATTACATGTGATATATGCAATATTTTTCATGTGAAACTCGAGAATGTGAAAACAATGCAACAGTGGGAAAAGTGTCACTCAAAGCGATGAACCTACAGAGAAGTATTAACTGCATATGCAGCTCCCCTCGGCTTGCAACTTTCAGCTCATCTGGTACGTGACTTTAAGAGACGCACAATATAATGTATATTAATTATGTATTATTACGATACTGAAATTATAGCCGATAAATGATCAGCCTATAGTACAAAGCCAAATTGCCTTCATTCAACAAGCATCTTCACACTCTGACACAGTAGGTGGTCCCAGTCTGTTAAAGTCAGTTTACAATCCGTCAATAAAAACAGAGAAGAAGAACAAGCACAGCCCAATGACTTCAGCTTCAGAGGAAGACAACAAAATTGCAATTTGCAGTACAAGTGTTTTGATGTACTACACTAGAAAAAAATGAATGAACAGTTATATTTGGTTAGGTCAGAGCCATGGAATATGAAATCGTCTATCTTTGTTCACTATATCTTAGGCTTTCTTACCCTCAGGTGTGCATAAATCACAGGTTATGAACTTTTTTTTTTTAAATACAAAAATGTGTAACCGTCGGTTATCTCATTGGTATCTGCTGAAAAAAATCCATATCTTACATCCCTAGTTAGTGTACACTTTCAGTTCACTCTCATCATTCTCACAGTGTGAAAAAAAGCACAGAGGGGGCTTCAACAGCCTTTAAATCTCAAAGCAAAATAATAAAGCGTGGGGTTTGGAGTTCTGCTATTCTACAAATGATCTCACTGTATAAACTGTAAATCTTTCAGAACATCAGTGTCAGAAAAGCAACAGTAAACTAAGGTAGGTACGTTCTGGTGTCATGTCGGAAGATAAATAATTGAAGGTATCCACGCTGTGCCAGCTGTGCAGAATATTACAGTTTTGGAGAGGTGTGAGTGTGTGTCTGTCAAATAAACCGCTGGCCGTACTCAAAAACCTGGTTTTATTAACTCCACAACAACATCTCAACATGAGCGGTGAATCGCTGTCAATCCACTCTGCAAAGTCACGTACAGCTCGTCACAGCATCGCTGCTTATTCTAGCTCTCTGGTTGGTTCCAAAGGTTGTCCATGCATGTATTACTCCATATCTTAGCTTTGTACCATCACATTGGTCTTAGTAGGAGATAACCTATGAAAATAATTTTGTTATTCAGTTCACGGTTGTGCCCCCTAAACAGTTCTTGCCTGTACTGCTCAGTAGCCCAAGTATACATGAGGAGCAGACTGGGAAAATTTCATCTCCCATTTTGTCAAAACTTAATAGCGTTTCTGTTTTTTTTCTCCTCAGTGCAAATAGTTTTATAGGATTAAAAATTGTGTTTGTTAACATGTGGCTTTTTATTTTATTATTTATTATCATTATTATTATTATTCTAAATACGGCCCACGGTATTTTACACTGGATAATTTGCTGTAGTTCTCCTACACGCTTACCTGGAAACTATATAACCTGCAAAGTTTTGGTTATATAATTGTTTCTTCCACTAATTGGACAACCGGGAACAACAGCTAATTTGCTCTTGCCATGCAGATATCACGCTCTTTCAGACATAACATGTGCTGTACACAGTTTGCTTTTAGCATTTAATTAAGACATTGCACAATATGTTACATAACAATATGCCAGAGAGAACTGAGGAACAGAAACAGATGTTTCAACAATAGAAAATCCACAGAAATTGGCCAAAATACAACTTGCTATGTTTTGTTTACAGCACACAAATGAAAACTACAGAAAAATATAGCCTATGGTATATGACTACAAATGGATACTTCCAAAAAACATCTGGAATACAGGCTTTCACATGCGTGTGTTTTCTGAACATGCTCTGAAGTGTGAAATGTTCTCGTGTGCCTCCTTGTGGAGCACGTCAGCACTGGAGGAGGCACCAGAGGGCTGGGTCAGAGGGAGTAGTTAGGAAACAGGGAAGAGGAGCGCACTATAAGAAGAGAATGAACCCCGGGGAGCGTCAAACATTTAGACCACAGCCGAGAGAGGAGGAGAGGAGCGAGGGAGACAGAGGCGAGGTCAGAGACCCAGAGATAGGAAGACATACGCGGAAAACGGCAATGCGTTCAGGATTGAAGACTTAAAATCGCGGTGATTGTCTTTTCCTACAAGGACCGCAAAGGCTTGTTCTTGTCATAATCCAGCGCCAGCACACACACACTTTGCAGAAAGGTTTAAAGTGAGGTCCGACGCCGCACTCCTCTTGCGCCCGGCGCGCCTCGGTGTCACCGCGCACAGAAATCCTGGATGAGCGCAAAGTGTGAGCTTCAGCACCTGAGGAGAGGACAGCTCCGCTCTGTGTGCTCCTCCGGACCTCCTGTCCCAAAAACTCTGCTACAGCTTTTAATGTGAACACTTCCAGTCTGACTCTCTGCTTCGCAAGTCTGGAAGAAGTCTAAAAGATCCGCTGACGGAGAGATCCGCGACTGACTGTATGCTCAATATGTACCAGGGGCATTTACAGGTAAGAAGTCAGCCTCTTCTGCTTGTTCATTTTCCATGAAAACGAACAGTTGTGATGTAACACAAATGAAGTGATGTGAACAGCGAGCACGGGCTTTAAAAAAATTAAAAATGTATACAAGAGATATGAGATAATCACTGTTAGTCCAAGTAGAGATTTCTGCGAACAACTAAGCGCAAGGTGACAACAGAGACATGTATGGTGTTTTTGAGAATGTGCAAAAAAAATTCTTATCTTGACCTCTTACCTAACCGAGGGAAGATAGCTCGGCAACACAGCGGACACATTGCTTAAATTCAAGGGATGGAATGACTAGGGAACTACAGATGCGCGTGCTCCACTTAGTCAGCTATAGCCTACATTATTTCCAATAGTCATTGAGAAAACAGACAGAGAGAGAGACACACAGAGAGAGAGAGAGAGAGACACACACAGAGAGAGAGAGAGAGACACACACACAGAGAGAGAGAGAGAGAGAGAGAGAGAGAGAGAGAGAGAGAGAGAGAGCTACTGTAGCGCGCATATTGCACGTGCAGGTGCATGACCAATGTAAACAGGAGGTACCCCCCATACCAGTTTAAGCAGGGCAGCCTTGACACTAGAGGCAACAAATCATTAGTTTCTTAACGTGCACGCTTATGCTCACGTGACGTCATGCAAGCTGACGTCAATTGTCAAACTACAGTAGTAACAATATACCTAATGTTACATCACTAAGACTGAAACTGAACTCAGACACCAAGCATTGGGACAAGAAGGCAACACATTTTTTTTTTTTTAAATGACAAGATAGAAGTCTGCACGTTTAACATATAATATAATCACACATTGTAATTTTGAACACAATAAGATCACAGTGCAAAACAATAGTCCTTCCTCAGTGGTTAACGCTAGCCTCTTCTCCACGTTAGATGCGTGGATTGTTGGTTGACAGAGAAACTTCAGCTCTCAGACAGTTGATTATGTAATAAAAGACCTCTCCTGAGTCAGTACTCAGGAGCATTAAAGACCAACATTTAATATTTCATGATATATTGCTCAAGCAGCAGCATTCATTGAAAATGCATGAAAAGGCGGTCGCAGCTCTTGTCTGGATTACCCAAGTTGTGTTTTTTAAGGGTCAATGAAAAGCCTGTGATACCGAGTAAAGTTATGTAAAAGACACATAATCCAATAATAAACACGTGTTTTATCTTTTTCTCACCGTTTTACATGTTTCATCCCATAATGTTTCAATTACCTCACACTTTATATGTTTTTCATCACATGCATGCAGGTCATTACACTGTGCCTTGTTTAGCGGAAATAAGATACGGCTCCTTCTCGACCATTATACAGGGCTAATTTAGCAGCAAATGTCCAGTGAATGCGAAGCAGATGCTTTATCTTTCAGTAATGGATCTTTTGACACGACACTCGCTTGCGTAACTGATGCATTTATCTTGATGTTGGCAACACTTTCTCCTTGAAGTCAAGGGTGCGTGTGCATGAAGTATGAAATCAAAGCTAGCAGAATTTGCGAGTAGTACCTCCAGAACTTTGTCGGATAGAGTTATTGCTTGTGTGGGGAATGGGTGGGGTTTTGTTATATCGTGACAGCTACAGACAACTATACAAAATGTAAAACTTTCTAATCAACATGGAACTCTTTCTTTTAAAGTAATTGCATAAAAACAATGTATTTTATGATTTGAATCTCATCATAATGTTTGTTCAAAAAGTTGTATTTTCAAAAGCCAAATGTAGGCGAGGCTGCATGCTTTCTGAACAAGGGGACTTTTTGAGGGCGAACACATTTTAAAAGTTAGCTTTTTCATATCTCGCATGCATTTTATTTAAGACCCAGTAAATATTGCTTGAAAACATAGCAAAACATTACATAAATGTGGAGTAAGCCCTCTAAATGTTTTAAATCATCTTTTTGACATATTTCACTGTGTGGATGTGACCTCTGAATGCAGTCTCGGGGCATAAATCATTGAGAGTTGTGAGCCATAGCTAGGAATTGTAAATTAAGCTCATACTGTACACAGTTCTTGATGTAACAGCGACGCAGCATCAGTCCGTCGCTCATATTTAGAGCTATCATATTTCTTTTCTCAATGCACTGCAGATACACTTGTAAGTCTTATTTTTATTACACGATTGTCAGTCAGCAAGATTTGTCAGCTTATTATGTTGCGGCTCAGGAAGCAGTCGGCTGCTAAGATAAGGTTATCCTATCTCTTTTTGTCATGGTACTTTTAATTTGTTGACCTTCTTATTTCTCCCTGACCTGGTGAATTTATATGTGTTGGTTAATGTGACGGTATAATCCATGGAGCGTAAGGTATTTCCATAAACACTCTAACTATTTGCATAATGGCTGCAGATCTGCACACAATGATACAATATTGGGTGGATCAAATATCTTGGCATTCGTTTTTCACGAACAACGCCAAGTCTTGTCCACATGGTTGGCTGGTGCAGATGGGGCTTCTGCATAGTAGGTAATATCAGAGATTTGGCGTCACCAGTGCTCTGTGGCAGAGCTATAACCCTGGACTCGTGTCTTCAACTTCTCCAATCTTTTAGTCTTGAAAGTACTATAAATATGTGTGAATAAAGGTATAACCAGCATCCTATAGTAGTTACTCATTTGTATTGTGCGTGAAACAAAGTGCTTCCATTTTTGTGAGCAGGCGATCACCTTACTGTATCAAGTGTTGGAAAAGATTGATGCAGTTAACAAAAAGCAATTTAGGGGTGTGGATGTCAGCCTCATTGCTCTTCCTGTGGCGATGTGATTCAGCACCACTGCTCATCTTTATCAAAGAAAAAGCTACAAGAGATATTGTTTCAGTCAATGTACTGTATATTTTTGCTTTGATGTACTACATATAAGAAAGACCTTGGGATTGTCTCCATCCATACCCCCTCCGACGGCACTTTGCCATAACATTTTGACATCACAGATTAATTGTTGTAGTAGTTTCCCTGCTTTGGCATTCATGTTTACAGTGAATTTAATTACCGGAGCACTTGTACAGTGCGTATAAAACATATCCTGGATTAATGGAAATGATGCTCCAAGGCCTTTAGATATTTGCTCTGTTAAGCATAACATGATTACATAATTTGATTACCATATTCCAAGTTCCCCGGGGAAGAACTTGGATGGATGCTATCGTTGATCAGAAGTAGATCAAGTCTCATAAGATCGCAGACGTACACACCACCTTTTTCATTAAGTTCCTGATTTGTTGATACAGTGAAATACTATTTGTTCAGAGGCTGTTCCTCCAGAACTCTGCAAGATAAATAGGCCAATGATACAATACAAGTAGTTCAGAATCAGTTTTCTCTATTTGCGTTTCCTGTTTTCTGTTCTGTTTCGGTGGTTTTGATATGTGTGACAACCTAGTGCATCCCTCATTGTACACCAAAGCCCTGATAGATTCTTGTCACTGGAGTTCCCACCCCCCTCCGAAGAGGACTTCATAAGTAGGCTTGATACTGACATATTACAAATGTGGTTAATTAGCATAATTAGATGTGTTTTATGAAATGCAAAACAACATGTTACAAGCCCTAATGATTTAAAATATTCCAATTAATGCTAAGATAAAAAATGAAGTAGTGACAAAACCTCTTGAATAGATGCAGAATAATCATCAGGGCACAGCATCAACCAGTTGACAGACAAGTCGACAGGACATCACGACACCAGCAGGAGTCTGCGCAAGCATGCACCTCACACCACAATACAAGCATTCATATATCACAGTTTCACAGTGGATCCGGCCATCGTTCCTGACCTTAGTCTACTAAAGCTCGACTGTTGCACTAAGAGGCTTCCATCAAGGCTTCTCCCACAGCCGTGGTGGTCAGCTACGGCCACGACAAAGGGGTCCCAAATTCTTTTTCCACAGAGACCGTTTCAAAGTCTCCTTGATTTAATGAACCATGGTCTTGATTAGGAGTGATTTAATAGGCCTGACTATTTCAAGAGCCAGGATAATGAGTGAAATCAGGTGGTATCCGGCTGGAACGAAAGCTCCACAGACTGCACTGCTCTCCTTGTTGGAGATGTGCAGCAGGGAAGGAAACTAAATGTCTACAAGAAACAGAGCTGAGTGCAAAGCTGATCAGTCGCTGCATGTTGGAGAATAGTTTCATGACATTTGTGAGAAATGAGCACTATTAAAATGAGAACTAGAGAAAGATATTTCCACACCAAAGGATAATTAGAAGGAGAAAGGCCATTGTCTATTGCTCTGAAAGGTGCGTTTGTGGGGTCAAGCGTAGAGGAGTTCATTATTTGTGGCTTCAACTTTGAGAAATGACATTAAATTCACAACAAATTCACTTTTCAGCCTCCTTACCTCAAGCAGGAATAACATCTTATTCTAAAGAAGCTAGCTGCTCGAACATTTCAAAATCATGGTCATTTATGTTGAGGTGTAATCCGGAGCAGCCTAGTTGTCGGCTTTAGAAAGTTATGTGCCGCTCTACATTTTGCAAAGTCGATCTTATGAAATTTGGTCTAAAACCGACATAAAAGTTACTGTCTCTCTCTTTCTTCCGTCGACATTTTAGAGAATTACTGTGTATAGTTCACAAGAGCGACATTAGTTGCACTGTATGTCTCTTTCTGCTCACAACACAGTACAATTAAACAACACAGTGAAGTTTGCTGAAGAGGCCAGATAAACAACCCAAAGGATTTGCTTTGGGCCGTTGTGCTCACCAAGGTGGCAGGCATCCAGTCCTCAGTCACCGCTGACAGTGGGGGGGGGGGCATAACGGGAATCTCTCCTTCTCCCTGGTCGGGTAGTTAAGGCTCTGAGCAGCTTGTGGAGCTCGTAAAGCGGACTAGAGGGAGACTAACAGGGATTCAAGCAAACATCAGCAGCAGTTGTCCTATAAGCTGATTGAGGGTTGTTGTTCTTGCTCACATAAGCATGGGACTGTGGTCCTTTTGCCTTTCACTGTCATCTGCACTCTGTGCTCTCCTAACACCCACCCATCCATCCTATAACATTATTATTATTATTTTAATGAAAACATTGACATGAGGCACAAATGTGGGTGTGAATGACGAGAACGGATATGAAAGATGGGGATGAAGGGAGAGGAAGGTGGACAAAAAGACAGCATTACTGTCATGGTGCTTTAACAAAGTCAGCCATTTTATGATTATGTTTATTTTATGTATGCTTTAATCAAGTCCCTAATCTGTCCCTCGGAGTCATATCTTCACATGATGAATTAATGATGTTTCACAGACAAACTCAGGACCTCCTGTGCCTCCGTCATACCTTGTGTTACAGCTCTGTATGCTCTGCTATTGCCCTCTGTATTCAGCATATCAATATAGCCTAAAGTGTAATTGCCTATTAATAACCTTACACTGGTTATTGGCTGATCACTGATGCTCTGTTAAAGGTTACCAAAATCCAATGGAGAAAAAAAGATGTTTTTACATACTTGATAGAGCAACTCTATTCTATTATTGATTGTTATGGTTTGAGTCAGATTATAGATTTTCTCTGACACAACAAACACAATCCTTCAGAAATAAACTTACCACCCTGATGACGATTAGATCTTCTAGTGTCAATATTTTGCAACTAACAACTAAGATTACCCCTCTGGCACAACACTGCAAAAATAATTATCTTAAGCATGATGTGGAGAAAAGGAGGAGATTTGATGTAAACAATTTCCAATACAATATTTGACATATAACCAACAGCATTAGCGACAACATAAACTTTTTTTCCCCATGAAACCTTTATACTTTAAAAGAAAATGTTGTACCTCAAATATACTATACTTTACAAATCCTACATTATATTTTATTACATACATTATACATTAATATCCGCTAAGTTTGAGGTAAAAAAAACGTTCACCAGACGCCAGAGGTGGATCGTGTTACAGATGTGTAGCTCTTTGCACCTTGACACTTCCTTACCTGTTTGACAGATAAAAGATAGTGTCGTACTGTAGGTATGCTTTTTGAGTTTTGACAGAAAACATCACAGAGAATAAGTGTTGTGTACACCATGGCAGAGAACCAGCTCACAATCCTGACACAACATTAGGAGTTTCAAACTGAATGTCATTGGACTGACTTGGCCTGACACACACACACACACACACACACATGCACACACCAAATGTCAACACAGTGTATCGGGCTTTCTCAAACAAGATGTGTGTATCTGAGAAGGGATGCAATCAACGTGAAGCACCCACATTCACAGCTTCACAGCTCTTATCCTTCTCTCTGTTGGTAGATTTCCTCTGGGTATCTGTGTGCTCCCAGTCAGTTAACACGGCAGCCCTACATGGAGAATCCCCTGAGCTACTGTACAAAGCCACATTTTTCCTCACACAAAAGTAGGACAAGCCCCAGCATCTCTTTGTTACGGGGAGCAGAGGGCTGTACAGAAGAACGGCTAGGCCATCCATCTCTCTCGCCCAACCCATTCATAACAGTCATTCTCCAACTGGGAATTAATTTGCTCCAGAAACCAGGCGTTTCAGCGCCGGAGTTGAGAGAGCATGTGTTTGGTCCTCCGGGGAGATATGAGCTATCATGGATGAGAGCTGTTGATAAACAAATATGCGCTTCACTATGGCGGATGTGAGCAGGACTTTTCAACCAGATATTTAAAGGGACTTCCCAGTGATGAGTTAGCACCGCCCTCCTCTGGCATAAGGTAATAAATACGTAGATCGTGGCGATGTCGGTGACTCTACATCAGACAGTGGTACTAATTTAACTGAAAAAGATTTTCTTCGTGAACTGTACTCTTACGCTACTTCCACTACTCTTAATAGCAGTAAATCATTATTAGCGTCTAATCTGCCTTTATTTTTTTGGTTTCATCGATTAAACATTTAGTATTTAATATGTCAGAAAAATTGCGCCAAAAGATTTGCCATAACCCAAAGTGAAGTCGTCAAATGTCTTGTTTTGTCCGACCAACATTGCAAATTCATAATTACTGAAGTTACAAAGATATTAAACAAAGAAAAGCAGCAAATCTTTGGCCTCTTTAGCCACACTATCAGCATGACACCAGGGATGGCAATGTTGGTCTGCTGGTCAGTCCACAAATATAACTATACGATATAACAACTATAGGATGGATTGCCATAACTTTTTGTACGAACATTCATGGTCCCCAGAGGATGAATCCTACTGATTTTGAAAACCTCTGTTATAGAGGAAAAGTCCAACACTGTCAGACAGAATCGAGTCAACTGCAGTCTAGTTCAATATTTTGCTTTGGGTCCTACCAAATGTTTTTAGGTACCAAAACGTACCTTAATTGCTTCCATTAGCTGTGTGCTACAAGCACAATGAACATGTTGATGAGTCAGCACCTTGACAGTAAGAAGAAGAGCGTTGTTGGATTTATTTGGCTGAACAACATAAAAACGTTTTTAAAAAATAAGAAAACTTTGTGTGCGACAGCTTAACTAGAAAAGAGCAAGGATGGGGGATACTTCACATACATACAGTGCACAAAACAAGCATCCAGTTTACAGTTTACTCGCAGCCATGTGGAAACCATGAATTGGCCTTTAGTCTTCTTGCTTAATAAATTACTGAAGCGATTATATCACTCGTGTTGGTGATTATTTTTCTAATTATAAAACTTTTAGTATTTAGTTGAAGCTCTGACTAAAATATTGGACAAAGTTGGATTAGAAGCTGAATGACATTCATGAAACTTCAGGTCATTTTCTGCTGCCTAATCACTTTACAGTTAACACAGTTTGAACAAAGAGACACAAGCATGCATGTTGTTTGGCTCTCTCTTCATGCTTTTAGGATCGGGCAGTAAACTGAATCGTGAGAACAGATTCATGAAGGGAGGTATATCCAAATGCAGTTGCTACACGGAGAACACATGAAGCACAGCTCTCGTCTTCATCATGGTTCATTCTCATCACTGTTTTTCTGGGAGAATGAGTTTTCCCTCCTCGAGGAAGAGATACTCATCTTTTGATTTGCAGACTCCCGACATCCTGCCTCTGGATTTGAACCTAGCAACTCTCTCTTCACCCTCAGCCCTACACAATTGCTCTCCCTCTCTGAGTCTGTGATCTTGTCAGATAATTGCAGGAGAACGCTCGGCAAAAACCAAGGTCTGCATATTATCATGCCAATTAGCATGCACCCACAAATACCGATTACCTCCCTCTCATTATTACCACTAATGACGATTTCAACGCTCTGTCACAGCCCTGTACTTACAACCGACCGCTACCCAGCGTTCTACAGCAGGGAAAAGCAAGCTGTTTGCAGAGAAGTCAAAATAATGAAATGTAAACTGAAGCTGCTCTAATTCTATGAAATTAATTTCAAGAGCTTTTTGCCGCATGAACCAATAATTTGTCTCTCCATAGCTCTCTTGTGTAAGGCTGAAGTGGAAATAGGAATCTTTGATGTTATTTGTATACGCTGAATGAAGGATGAAGTGTGGAGGATAATGATACTGTGGCGGAAAATTGTGGCAATTTAACATTATTTGCAAAGACAGACACAGAAAATTTGCAAAAATGGAATTTGTTTAGTGTCTTGTGGCGGATGGATTTACAGCAGCTGTTACTCTAAGTGAAGAAGTAGGGTCAAGTTATACCGCTTTCTTCCAGTTGTTTGCTAATTCTCAAATCGAGTGCGGTTTATTTCAGTGTCTATGCACTATACCTTTCTGTAGGAGTTTGTCTGTTGGAAGCGGGTGAGGAAGGAATTGCCTTGCATTTCTATAAATACCTACGTGACATGCAGGCAATGAATTCCTTGGCAGAAGTTGAGGGCTGGGCTGCAGAGCAGAGCACAGAGAGGAGCTGGGTGTACAGATGGGATGTATGAAGAGTTCAAGGGTGCACCAGCTGATAGGTCTAAAGGCTGAAAGGTTTCGTTAGCAGAGCAGGACCGGCTCCTCCCCTGGAGCAGTCCAACAGGCCTCCATCTGACTCTGACTGCATGTGCATCTCAGTTCATGCGTGTTCATACAGTATGCGTTTTTCAAGGTGCACATAAAAAACACCAGCATGTTACTGTGTGCATGTTTGCATCTGTATGCCCGTGAGCATGCAGTCATGTTCACACAAGTGTAGGTAACAAGCCATGGCATGGATGTGTGATTAATTTTTCTCCACATGACAGGAGCTGTAGCATTGTGCCAGGGAAGAGGTCGAAGGCCCTGCTCGCCCCTGACTTCTCTCCATACATGCAGGGGATGAACAATGCTTCTTGGCAGCCGAGTGAACGACAGTACATGTGTTCATATGATGACGCAAGCATCAAATATTGCATGGGTCATCTCCTGGGGTCAATCCACCTCCTAAAATCCCTCTCACGTTCCATATGAACAGAGGAGTGAAATATAGTTTCTTGCATAACTTTGGACACAGTTGTCTGATTTGATTGGTGTTGGCTGTCTGTGATATATGTTGCATTAGTTAGAAATATCTTAAAACGCAATGAAGAGCGAGGGATAGGAAGAGGGGGAGAAAAGAGAAGGAACCATGGGATTGTATTTTCAGTGGCAACAAATACCTTCAAGAAGATAAACAAATGTTTCAATATGTTGTGACATTTTATTCACTTGGGAACAAATATGTTGAGGATGCAGAGGACAGGAAGACAGCAAAACAAAGAAATATCTCACTATATGTCCTTGTTTAAAAAGGTACCTACCTATTCATTTCTATAAGCCTCATCTCTTGTGGCAAGATAAACGTTGTTCCATTGTATCTTCCAATTCATTGCTCTCTCTGCGTAATCCATCACTGACAGAGGCAATTAGAGTGTAGTTGTTTCTGTGTGTCTGTATCCGAGGAAAGAGGCCTGTGTGTCAGTTACGGGCTTGCTGCCTGTGGGAATGTCTAGTTCAAGTAATATAGATACCAGGGTTTGTTGCTATTTTGGGCTGTGTGTGGTATGTTTGTGTCAGATCATCACACACAGAGAAAATGATGAGATTGATTAAGTTGAACAGTCTCCCATGCCTCTTCCCCTATATGTCACATAGGAGAAGAAATACAGAGATGCCATAAACAGGAAATAACGTAAAATCTGGGTACCTCAGTTTCTCAGGCTGTCATATACAATTGACCTTATTTCCTCAGGGGCCACTTTGTCTAGACTGGTCTGAAATTTTGTAAAGTGAGCAAGATTAAAATGAAAGTAGGCAATGTTCTACACGCATTAAAAATAGAGAGGAATAAGCTTTTCCTCTTGATAAATCTAGTGCACGCACTCATCCATCTGGGAGATTCCCAGTATAACCACTGTCCTCTACTTACCATGAAGCTCTAGCGGACCAGATGAGAGTTACGTAAGCACCTCACTCAGGTTCACCTTGATGTTTTTAGAGGTGGTGAGAACTTTACTAAAGGCTCACTCATTACTTTTCCAGAGTAGTCAGTCCAGAGGACGTAGAACCAGTGACTCTTTAATGGAAGAACATGTCCTCTCCTTGCAGAAAGAGCAGCAGATGTCAAAGTACCACGATGCTCCATTAAGAGTTTAATGTATCCAAAAGTGTGTGTGTGTGAGTGTCTTTAGCTTCCATAATGTGCCCTTATTTCAGGATGAAACGGAATATGTTTGTAAATGTAAAACAGTTTTTTGTTGTCTGAAGTTTATGTTCATGATTTTGCTCTCCTAGCTACTATGACCAATAAGCTAACGGTCAAGAATGTTTTTATGGGCATGGTCAGCTATTTGCCACAAATCACATGAACATAATCCTGAGTTCAAGATGAGTAAAACAAATGTTTTAACACTTTACAGGGAAGTGAGCAATTTTGAAGTATATATACACATCAATATATATTATTTATATTGTATACCATCATTTGCCATTTATTTATATACTAAGAGATACATTAACAATTAACACAGGGACAAAAGATTAGAACTCATCATTTCATGCTAACAATACTGACATAAATGTCGGAAGAATTTAGGATTTACAAATGCAGCCAATGTTACACGGATCAAAATCCAACGGTCAGAAGTGCTGCGGATGCTAAAGTGTCCGTAACAACAGATGACCTGCTCCTGGAAAGTATTTGCCTGCTATTTCCGTTCATTAATGCCCTGCAGTAGAAGTAAGTGACGTGGCTCAATCATGTAGGCCAGGAAACAACCGCACCAATGCACACCATGAGCTGCACTACGTGCAAGCCTCTAGATGGATGAATGGAAATAAACTTGCAGCAAAGATAAAGAATCACGATGCACTTCTATTTCTGGTCTGCTGAAAACTCCCCTGTGATTCATCTCAGAGGACGGTTGTATCAAATAATGACATTAAAGCAATACTGTATCACAATCTATTTTTGAAATTCATGTAAGGAATTGAATCAAGTTCATTTAGAGTTGAGACCTTACTTAAAAAGATTTATCTTGTTCCTGTTTACAAAAGATAAGTGAGCTGTTGAGATAAGATTTGCATGTCTGGGGTACTTAAAGCAGCCAGTGGATTATTTTCTCAGACTGTTGTTTTGTTTCCAGCTCAACGAGAGAGAAATCTGTAGAGTCCGATGTAAAGGTTGTAGAAAAGACTTGGGCTCAATAAAGTGTCAGGCAGTGAATCATGGTTCTACTAAGGATATTCAAAATTGACTGACAAACTATTCTAAAGTGGTCTTTGGCTTCAGGCATTGAATCATCCTGAAGTGGTTTTTGCTCAATGAAGAAAAACACTTAAAATTAGAGAGAAATTCACCCGTCTCCCATCACATCATCGCTCAAGGTTGAAAATGTCTCTTCATGAGTTTAGATGACAAAGACCACTCAAGAGCGTAACCTTTCTCCTTTCAACATTTCTCCATACCTACTCCTCATCCTCACCTTACACACCTCAAGAATGTTATCACGTCAATTAAATCCTATCCTCCAGCTATATCATATACCTCAGGGTAGTTAGACAGGCTGCCACAGAAAAGGTCAGTCACAGCTTTAACAATGGTGCAGGGAGAAATAAAGACAGAGAAGATAGAAATGTGTTGTTGTTGGGAATGACAGGAAGAACTGACACAAAACAACAGAAGGTCAGATGTGCACTTACTTACAGTTTTACAAAATGTTGTGAAATTATCACAAAAAAATGTTTAGACTTAGTTTTGTCTAACCTTGTACCTTTAAACCTTTTCAAACAGCTTTCAGTAAAGGTAGATTTGGACAACTGAAACTTGATTAAGCTCAGGCAGTTTGTTATGGGTTTGGGCTAAATAAGAAAAACTGCAACGTAATCAATTGACCCAGAAAACTATTATTTTCCATATTGATTAATCTGCCAATTACTATTTCGTCTGGTCAATAAAATGTTAGAAAAGAGGGGCAAAAGTCCATCACAATTTCCCAGAACCCATGGTGAAGTCTTCATATTACTTTTTTTTCCCCGACCAACAGAACAAAAGTTTACTATAAAAGAGGATAAAGTAAAGAAGCAAATATTAATTATTTGAGGCGCCAAGACCAGTTAATTTGTAGCATTTACAGCCATTTTAGTGGCTCTGAGAGGCTGTACTTCAACACAGCCGTGCTTTGAGCTAAAAGCTAACATGCTCACAATGACATATTACAGGTAATATCACAAAGTAATTAGAACTTATCCTCTATGGAACATGAACGTCTGCAGGAAATTTCACAGCAATCCATTCAATAGCTGTCAAGATAGTTCACTCAAACCAAAAATGTCTACCCCACGGTGGCGCTAGAGGAAAACTCAGGGGATCACCAAAGTCAATAAGGTTCACTTCTTCTTTTTTTTTAACAATGACGGAAAAATCTGAAGGCTTTCCATAATTTTAACAGATTAGAACACTGAAGGGCGAGTTCACAGGAAAGGAATACGCGGCTTTTGCAGACGCTAAAGCTGTGTAAATAAGACAAAGTAAACCATGTATTTCCCAAAGCACCAACAGGGTGAAATGCACCCCTGGCTGCGCTGCCAAGAAAACAACGTATCGGCCCCTTTCTATGCGAAAGAGCCTCATTGCAAAAAACTATCCAATTCACAAAGATCTTGATAATCTGCTTTGTGTTCGTTGACGTGAAAAGTGAAGTCAACAAATACAATCTCACACACTGCAGGGCACCAATGTTCACCTATTTATTGCACCTAGGTGACGTGACGTTTCAAGCACAACCTTCTTCTGAATATAGAAAAATAAATGTTTTTTTTTTTACAACCCTGTCTGTCAAAATGCCGGACAACAAGAAAGTCTAACGCAAACATTGATAGGGTTCATCTTCTGGGCACCATGAATATCAGCAGAACATTTCATTGCAATTCATCGAATAGTTGTAATCATTTTGACTCTCGTTGCGTAACAATGTAAGGAATTATAGGTGATGCATTCATTCATCTGCTACCCATCAACGACGTCTTGCCTTTCATCTGCATTATTTCAAAGTCAAAAGTATCAGTGCACAGATCCTGTAAATTGTATTTCAAGATGCTGCTCAATCCTGCAGATTCATTAACTCCAATACATCTTTTTAATAACAAAATCCATGCAAAGATGATATTGCTCCTCATATCCATGACAGACAGCAGTGAATGCATATGGTAAATTCAAATTAGCAACTCAAAGGTATCCAGAGAGACATGCATAATATAAGTAAAACACCAGCTCCATCAATCCTGTTAGAGCATTATTATACAGCATCATCTTTTTTTATTAATGTAAATCAGTGTGTTGTGAACAACAGAGGATGTGTTCATGCTTTGAAGAGCGAGATAATGCGTGGTATTTTTACTGCGTTGTTGGCATCCTCTTTTATGGCCAACCGCTTTAACTCCAATAACAGACTGAGACCGTAAAAGAAAAATCATATATTGGAAGTATCAGAGACGAGACGGTTGCCTCTTCACAGCCTACTCATTATTACAGTTTGTTTCCTCTCTGCATTCATTTGCTGCAAAAAGTTTTCAAACGACAGCCAGACAGAGCAGGGAGGTGGAGACTGCTGAGAGATGGTAACAAACTAAGCTGTATGACGTGATTACGTGTGCCTCACAGACCCTTGTGTAATCAGAACCGCTGCCCACATCTAATCTTGTGTTTAGAGCACCCTCCCTGAGACACACACACACACACACACACACACACACACACACACACACACGCACAAGCCCATTCTAGATGACCAGTGATGAAATTGACTCCTCAGTGTGGTGATTTGAGCTGGAAGTCTGACATTTATATGTAAAACTACAACAGTAGCATGCATCCCTCATCAGAAATGACCACTCGAGTCTACTTGAGTGACACAACACGGGAAAATCATCATACTAAATGTATTTTCTGCATTGTTGAAGGCAGCTCTTTACACTGATTGGTCGGTCACATGATGTTTCCAGTCTGTTATTATCAAAAGCGTCATTGTTAAGGGTCCAAAGCCAAATCAAGCAGGTCTCATGAGTAATGGCACTAACAACTCAATGACAAAAGAAAAAAAAAAACGAAACTGAAAAGAGCTGTTTCGGTCTTCTGTTTTAAAAATAGGAACCTAAATTGTCCACACACCTGGAAGCTACTGTGGAATCCGAGATCTCCCAATCGATGCCCGGGCACAAAGCCAGCCTCTGCTCCAAACTTGTGGATGTTGTGTTGAGGAATCCTTGCCTTGTGTCCTCGGTGAATATCTGTTTCCACGCAGAAAACATCCTTCTCACTCATTCATGTAAACACCTAATAATTACAGATTACCAAGTGAAGCCATGCGTTTGGTTAAAGGACATCCTTTGATGTCATGTCATGACAAGGGGCTAGGAATAGCAACTTGATGTTATCCCTTTGCACAAAGCTACGAAGTGGCTCAATGACATAGCATGTCAATGTGATGCTAATGTCAAAAACTCTGTGGTTTTACTGCATAAGCACGTCTCTGTGTAATCTGGCATGGAAGGGCATCTGTAGAAGTGGGACGGTATGTGTGTTTGCCAAAGGGTGAGATTATAATAGATAATCCTAATTACACGAGATGCTAATGCATGCTTTGCGCTAATTCATTGATTGATGATGAGTGAAACTAGCGCTATCTTGGCTTGCTGGTGTGACTGGCTCCTGCTTAGTTTTAACGTCTTGAGGGGAAAGAAGAAAAAAAAAAGGCAAACAGGGTCTAAATCTGCTTTAAAAGCTGTCGGGACAACAGAAAACGTAACCCAGTGAGCCAGTGTGCAGAGAATTAGAAATCATTGGCATTAAACCTGCAGTATCTCACCTAGCACAGATGCTCTGCATGAATGGCCATGGCCTCCTGGAAATCTTTTTTTTTGTGTGAAGTTCGGCTTAGTGCTAGCAGTCATATCGGGACATCAGTCTTCGTCTGATAAAGGGCTCAAGGGGAAAATCCAGCCTGGTCTGAGTTTTGCCAAAGATAGAAGACGTAACACTGGCACTGCTTTTTGATGCTGCCTTTACTTGCAATAAATGGCGTTAGGCCACGGTGACCCTGACCAGAGTTTGATTTACTGCCACAAATCTCAAAAGGGATTACTGTAGAGTTTAAGTAAAGACTCTTAAAACATTTAATCAGAAAAGTGAGATGCCAAGACCGAACAGTGACCAATCACCTCTACGATTTGGCTTCGTGAAAGACAAAGATTCATGGCTGTTTATTGCAAGTGTGGCGGCTCTGCATGTTAGTCAGTGATGTCTTGCCATGTTGAATAAAGGGTATCCTGCCTTCATTTCGATCAATTGTACTGTGAGAGGACATTTATCTTCTGATGGATTCCTTGTGATTGTGGTGAACAGGTAAAAAGCTGCCTGTGGGCGTCTCTCTCTCTCTCTTTCTCTTTCTGTCTTTGTCACAGTTTCTCTTTTTCACACACACACAGACGAACATTAATCTGTAACCCCCCCCCCCAAACACACACACACACACACACACACACACACACAGAGTCAAACTTCCACACACAGATATACTGAAAGAGAAGAGATTCTTGCCCATTGTAGAGCATTACAATAGAGAACCATATACATCAGCTGGCAGTTCCCATTTAAGGCATGCTCCTCTCTATGGGTCATACTTCAGTTTGATCGATTTGTACTATTACAATGTAATGATCAAAAAAAAGAGCCATTAGATGGTTGACTGCACCCTTTCTTAAAATGAAATGGCTTTGCATGCCTTGCAGGTAGAGCGTCATTGTAAGAGGTTCCACACTTTCATCCAGTTCATTGTGTCCAGAGAAACAGGCTCCAACAGACGAGCAGCTCTTCATTCAAACTCCTGAAATGTTCCACTTCAAAGAGGACGTCAGGTCATCCACTTCTCTCAGTTGAACAACTTGCATTGGACTGGCTGAACTTGTCCAGTAAATGCTTTTAAAACATCAGCAACCACAAATGATTTGCTAAGTGCACGAGGGCTGCTTAATGGTCCCTCTGGATGCGCCTTTACATTAAGTTTGCATAACGTTTGAGGCTTTGGCTTCTTCTAGCAACTTAATAATTATAAACTAAGTAATCATATCTCCTAAAAGTTTCTAAGCTCTCTCTGAATTAGAGCTTTTTTTTTTTTTTACTGTAAACATCACTCACGAAACCTCATATTAAGGATATTAAGGTCAGTTGAGATTAAGTGAGTATTTAACTGTATACTGTTATATACTGTATACGTTACCGTAACTAAAAGGCCCTGCCTGCGTCCACAGTCACTGCCAGCCCACATCGCTAATGCTGTTGCTCAAACATAAAGCTCTGCTAAAGATAGAAACTTTGTCTGACAGCTGCATGCAAAAATGTTTTTTCTTTGGTGGAAATTGGTTCTATAAATATCACGTATATATATGTTTCAAAAAGGGCAATGGGTTGTGTATGAAGAGAACGTGTGTGACAGAGAAGTATGTAAGGAAGACAGAAACTTTATTAAAAAAAGAGATTGAGAAGCTGGCAATCTGAGGTGTAATTCTGCCTTGTGTTTTTGTGGTTTAACTAATAGCTTTTTTAAATGTTTGCCTAATCACTTGGATCTGTCTGTGCAATGGAAGTCCAAAAAGCTTCCTGGCTTAGTTTTACTGATAACAGTATCAGCCCAAAGAGGCATTGGTCCAAAAAGTGTTCTGTAGACAAAAGGCCTGAATGGAACAAACTGTTAGCTTACTTTAAGAGTACAGTTACTTACAATGCAAAGTAAGCCACATCTTGAAATTAAGAAGGTTTGTTATTTCAAGAAATTATAGAAATTCTCCTAAAGATCTTATAAAAACCATATTAATGAAAACATATCATGATGAAATAAGTCCTTCATGAATGACCGATGAATGATTGCTTTACTGTCATATCCTCAAGTAGCCAGATCTTTTTAGGATATGTAAATGACTGCATCTGAAGAGTATTCATTTCCTCTCACAGCATGGGTGAGCATCCTCAAACAATAAGCCATTACTGGCAGCCTATCTTGTTTGCGCAGCAGGACCTCGATCCATTCCAGTGAATGGATCGAGAGGTGAAAGGTGAACGAGAGGCAGGCTGGGAGACAGCAGGGAGGTGGGGTTGGGTGTCAGGGCTTTCAGAGTGTGACACCGTACTAATCAAGTGTAACAAGGGACCTAGGATTGGTTGTTAATGCATAGACACTGAGAGCCTGACTCCCGTCTTTTGGATCCTTGACGTCGTTGATTGTTTGTATTATGTGTAAGACCCCCTCGAAAATTAAATCAGCCATTCCGAAGGGCTAATCCTAAATAAACTCATTTGCATGTTTACTCATTTGTTTTTGATATGAATCAAATCCGACCATCTGTGGTGTGTACATGCATTACATCTTACTTAACAACTTTTGCAGCTCTAATGGACATCATTGACTTTTTAGGACTGTAATCATTGAGCCACACATACTCGCAAACAGGAAATAACTTGCTCAGTATCCTCAATAAGGATATCGATTGGATTTTGATCAGAGTTCACTTGCATTGAGACAGTGTCTAAAAAAAGAAAGATCGTATTAGAAATGTGGTCAAGATTAACAGGCGGGGAGGTTGATGTGCACATTAATGACCCGTTCGTCTCCTTCTGCTCCCTACAATGCTCTATTCCTGCAGCTGCTGTTTTCAAAGGCTTTAAGTGGGCAAAGTCACTCAAGGTAACAAGGGCCTCATGGGCCTGTGTCTGGGCAACCTGATTACTGTGTGTGTGTGTGTGTGTGTGTGTGTGTGTGTGGTAAAGGTACCACCAGTGGGGCAGTGAAGTCAACAAAGAGGACATGTAATTGCTTGTTGTGTTACAATTAGTAATAAAAAAAAAAAGCCTGTGGTTTGCTTTGATTAAAATTCACTGCCAAAATTCTCGTGAGAAAATGTGTAGTAATGGATCACAATGAAGAACATTATCCTTGGAATGACCGACAGTGGATATGTTTGCATTTTGCCAAGCTTGCGCCATGTTACCTTGCACTGGAGCTAGATAAATGCGATATCACGCGAGAATCCTTCTTGACAGGCTTAAAGTAATGTCAGGTTAAGGGCCGTGGTTCTATGGATGTCAATCAGTCCATCACTTTGGTCCAGACTGAACTATCTCAGCAACTACTGGATCGATTATAATGAAATTTGGAAAAGATATTCATGATGTATAGAGGATAAATGGTGCTTATTTTGGTGATCCCCTGGTGTTCTTCTATCGCCACCATGAGGTTGACATTTCTGTTTTTAAGTGAAATGTCTCACCAACTATTGGATATTGGAAATTTGGTACATTAAATCCCTAAATTTCACACTCAGGATGGACTGTAGTAACTTTAGAGAGCCCTTACCTGTACCTTACCACCATCAGTTTGGTTTATGACCAAATACCTACAAAACTAATTACATTCCCATCAGCTTCAGCTGTACATTGTGTTTTGTATCAATTAGCATATTTTATAATACTAACTAAGCTAGCTAAACTAAGATGGTAAGTATGGTAAACATACCTGCCAAACACCAGCACATTAACTTTGTCACTCTGAGCATGTTAGCATCGCTCAAAGCATCATTGTGCCTAAGTAGAGCCTCACAGAGCTGCGAGCATAACTGTAGACTTTTAGTCAAGTTTTACTAGATGACTATGAGTCTCTCTCTCTCTCTCTCTCTCTCTCTCTCTCTCTCTCTCTCTCTCGTTCTCTCTCTCTCTAAATAGCTCTGGGTCTATTTCAGTACCACAGATACTTAAGACAGAACAGACAAATGAGTGGGCCTGGATTTAATTGCAGGTATCAAAATGATAAAAGCCAATGTTCTAGTTTAATTCCACTCATAGAAGGTCGCCCTGAGAAACACTCCTAACTAAGTTGCATATTAAGTTAATATGTTTTTTTTTTTTTTTCATGCTGTCCACATCTCAGCTATAATTCCCAGTGGCATACTGTACTCAACAACATCTTCGTCATGTAATTGAAAGGCAGCTGGACCTGTATCCCTTATTAGGCAGATAATTAAATTTAAAACACATCTTGATGGACTGGAATAGTAATGCATGAAGAAGAAAGAGAACCACATTTTGCAATCAAAGCACTCAGGGGAAGACAGCTGCTGAGTAGCCGTTTGTACGACAGCTCCTTACAAAGCACAATGATATAAACTCATCTAGAGAGAGAGAAGAAAGTGCTTCGGCCCAGATCTAGGACAGTCAGAGGCTCGAAGTGAGAGACGGGTCTGCATCGAGAATGTAATGCCATTTTCCAGGCTGCCACTAGTAATCAGGTTACTGTACCCTCCTGTTCAATGCACAGAGGGGATCCTCCTCCTTTTACTGCCATCCCTCATCATTAGCAGCTGCAGGCCAAGCTGCAAGAAGTGACACAGCTATAGTGTAAGTAATGACTTGGGCTGGCGCTGCAAGAGGGGCTCAGTGACCTCTTTCTCCACAGTTTTGTCTTAATGGGTAGGTAATGGGGGAAGAGGAAATTGGCCACTATGGCCTGGAGAGGGCTTTTGTTCTGCCAGGATATGAGGAGTTATCAAAGAGGGAGAGTGTTAGATGCAGAGGGAGAGTTCAGCCTGAGGGTGAGTGTTACCGGTCTTGCCGTCATCACCTGCCTTCGTCCTTCAATCATGCTCTCTTTTGCCATCATGGCCCCCCTATTAAGTCACTGTCAGATGTTAAACTGTGTCAAATAACAACTTTGTCTCTTAGAAATCTTGTTTATATACTACTAATTTGCAACAGCAAATGTTTTTTTGAGTATCTACCACATCACGCAATGTTCATTCTAAACATATTTGCAAAAGATTAACTGACAGCCTATTTAATTTGGTTTCACATCCATTTGTAGCCTTTGTTGTAGTTCAGTGAACTTTCAGCGTTGCTCCCCTCATTCTTCTTTCTTATAGGTTAATTATAGTGGGAGATGTGCAGCAGGATTTTAGCAGCAGAGAAGACTAAGCATTCTTACAAGACTATAATGTCAGCTCTTTTTATTAACGTCCTGCTGGTAGCTCTACTGCTGATGGAGGAATTACATCTCCAAGTTTATCACTGACAGAAATCTGGCCCTCATCAGTACTCAGATGAGGGAAATGTACGAGTCAGGGTCAAATAATGGAAGTTGGGGTCAAGCAGCTATTTTTATAACATATGAGATCAATTAGAGAGACTGTGTGAATGTTTTTTGATTACAAATATTTCCCCATTCTACTTCAGCAGTCTTTCCACTGAAACTGCACTGCTGTTCTATCAGTGACAGAAACTCAGAGGTCAGCGAGAAGGGATGCCCAATCATCACTTCTCATCTTGCTGGACCTATCGACACAGTGAACCACCAAATACTCCTGTCCACCTTATTCACACTATGCATCTCTTTTACAGCACTACTCTGGTTTTCATTGGGGTACCACATGGTTCTGTTCTTGGCACACTACTCTTCTCAATATGCACCACCTCCCTTGATCCAATGATCCACTCACAAGGCTTTTACCACTGCTATGTTGATGATACACAACTCTCTGTCCTTCCGTTTGTATATTGGTCTATCCATCCAAGAGTTGTCAAGATATATCACTAAATGCCAAAAATGTGAACCTCATTTTGCAGGGATGACATATTTTTGTAGGCTAACCCCCGAAAGTTAGCATTGCACTAATTCCCTCAACAAAAAGCCAATGGGATATTTCCATGGATTTTGGATTATTGCAGAAAATAAATACTGTGGCAAACAAACGTTTGTGATACTAGCAGGATAATCTTCACAAATGAATACCACTTTAATGACTTGTGTTCGGTGTGACGACGTTTAGTAGTCTCATTTAGCCAAAGGACTTTTTTAAGAGACATAAAAGCTCGCAAAATAGGGTAGGGTATTTAGTGACGTATTTTATGTTGTAGAAAAAAACCTGAAAATCTCAAAAGCTTGTGTTAACCACCAACCTTATTTCAGGCTTCTGAGCAAAAACCTATTCAAAATACCCATTAACTTTGAGATGAGGGAATCAGTGCTAAGTGGTAAAATGCTAACTCATTTCCGTTCCTGCAGCACTCTATTGGAGCTGAATATTGTAGTTGTAGCATGTTTGTGTGAGACTACACAAGTATTTAAGAGGTGTTGTACTAAAGGAATAGTCTTTCAACAAAGAAATTTGAATAAAAAGGCCCTAAAACCATCAATACATAGGTAAACTAGGCTATTGCTTAGCAGCAAATAATAAAATACATGAAAACAACACACCTGCTCTTTGACAGATTTAGAGCAGGTGTGAAGTTTAAAATAAAACAAGCCAACGCTGCATATCATTAGTCTTAGCCAACAGAGTGCACTGAGGAGCAAATTCACATAAGGAATTGCTGAATTGCTGGTATTTCACAAGTTCGCCACTTCCTTCAGTAGCTCACAGATGGCTCATGTGCCTCTGAGCGCTGGACTGTAGCTACTGTACAAAAAATGATTAAGGAGAGAACTGACTCACTGTTATTTGCTGAAATAGAGACTTACAGTTATGTCGAGCCTTGCCGCCAGGTCATTTGGGCTTCTGGGAAATTAACAATAAACTCAATACAATAACACTGTATAAGCCAATCAACCTTTTCATTTAGTATTGCCATTATGTAAGGGAGAAAATAAGCTCTATTTATTGGGGTACTTTTGTTATTTTGTAAAAGGAAACTTATTTACTACATACTTGTCATGATGCTAACCCGTGCCCTATAAGAGAATTCTGTACTCTGGTCAAACACATTCTAGTTCCTAAAACATAAGAAGATTAATCTGGCCTCAACCACTTGGCCAATCCTTTACAATACTGTATGTATAGTATATAGTATAATTCATTTTGTATTTCATAGTAAATGTTGGGGACTAAAATTGTACTTCTTGTCTATTGCTTAAAACTGGCAGGTCTTACTGCTGAGCATCCAGAGTTTATTTAGTTGTTGCTGATGCTGTGGTTTGTGTAGAGTAAACCTTTTGTTCCACTGCTGGCTGCAAACATTTGTTACACCGGTGTCTCCATTGTTTCCCTATCAAAAACCAAACTGCTTTTGAGTCAGAATTTCCTGAAATTCATGGTCCAGATTAAGGTCCGCCATGTATTGTCTTAAGTCTGCAGTGAACAGACACTGAATTCCCACAAAAACATTTTACAGCTTAAACAATAAAATGTGCTAAGGGTTCATATGAAAAAGCACTATGAATTGCACAGGGCGTTATTCGACCCTTCAACTACAATTTTACAAGCACTTTATTAACTTGAAGTTGCATGTTTACTCCAATCGCCCTTTAATTGCTGATCCTTCTCATGGGTGTTACAAATGAGGCAATGAGGGTGTCTTTTGGCCTTGACCATGAGCACAATCATGACCCAATGCACACTACATGAAGCTGCAGCAGTATGGTAAGGTCAGAATGGAGATCATCTGAGTGAAGGGTCCAGATGGCAGCAAGGAAAGAGCAGAGGATAAATAAGCTTTGTTTTGTAAAGAACAGTGAACCTGTACAACAACGGTATCATGTTGTCAGTTGTTTGAGTCATGTCAGCAAGGAGGAGCATCCTCCAAGGACTGATCTGAGGTTAATCAAAGGAGTAAGACCATTGGAAATCTGATCTGTTGCTGTTGCAAGCTGTTTGGAATTTGTTTCGTTTGACAACACACGTCTGGCATAATATTCCTCTCGTTACATGATCAACATTACAGCTGCATTGTCAACTTCTCTCAGATCTAAATGAATGAACTTGTCAATCAAAAGAAGCAGCAGTCCATACATGGAAGCAGGAAAATAAGATGAAAAATAAAGGTAAAAGAACAGCAGGTACGCGCTGAGGAATTGTTTATTCCTGGAGCTGATGGGAAGGGGATACCAGTTTCACCTATGTTGTATAATTGTAAATAGAAAAGAATAGAAGTGTCCTATAGCTTTAATGATTAATAGGTGACAGCAGGTTGATATGCTTGTGTTGACTATATGGTCACAGCCGCTCCCATGAAAGCCTGTTCCCTGTCCTTGTGGCTGACATGACCATAAAGAACCACCACTGGGTTCTCCCAAAACAGAATTATCAGTGCTGCAAACTCTGGATGGATTTTTACTTTGGAGCTTCATTCTGACTCCTGTCTCGAAAGACACAAGGAGTAATTTAAAGAGTCCAAAGCAAGAATCAATCTTCTCCTGCGAAGAAGAAGTGGAGGCCAAAACGAAGCCAATCATCTGGTAATGTGGTACCCGATAGTCTCCACAGAATATAGCTTTAAGAGGGAAAGAGGAAAGAAGAGCATTTTGACAGTAAACACAGCATAGTGCATCTGAGAGGGTGCAAGAGTGTGTTAACACAAGCTTGTGGATGTGAATAACATGACACTTATGCAAGTGTTGCAATTAGTAAGATAAAAAGGGAACAGAAATGCAATTTAGGCACGGCACCGAAGCCATATGGATTCCAGAAATGTGGTTTATCTGCATTGTTATCATTATTAAAGACTATAAATATGATTGATACCAGCCCTTAATTGTTTGCTCATGAAAAGTGACAAAATGCACATTTAATGACAGTTTAATTAGTTTTAAATCCCATTATCTTCTCCACGCATGCCCTAAATGTACGGAACCTCCAGCCAGACTATTAAATCTGTGTACATGCTCTATATGAGTAGCCCGAGTTCCACAATATAAAGAAATGTTAATATATGCAGTTATAATGAGAAATAGGAATGCATTATCCACTACTCAGAGTGCTCAACTGAGCACACTAGAAATCCTTGAGTTTTTCTTGCCAAATTGGATTTACATTAATGAAATGTTCAGCTGCCAAAAAACATCTTGTGTGAGTACTCCAACTGGGAGGGGCCCAAAGCTGTCTGTAATGAATACCACAGGCCACTTTTTACACTGATGCTGACACTTCCTGAGCAGTTTCAGCCAAACTGCGATACAGTTTCCAGTGTGCAAAATATACTGTACATCCTCTCGTGGAGGAAGCCAGTTGCCTCTAGAGTCGGGTCCTTGTGTAGCCACAGTTGAAATTGACATGCTTTTTACATGCTCTGTGATCCAGTGTGAATGTTTTATGAGCAGCAGCCTGTGTTTCATGTTTCAACATGAGCCTACAGTATCCACAGGGATTACGTACACATTGCTCCCATCCAGGCTGGAAGGTTTAGTGTCATGTTGTGGTCCGTCAGCCGGCTGGTTTTTAATGACGTGCCCCCGTGTCACCGGGTGAGAGATGGTTTTGCATGGGATAGGTGATCTTGTTGCAGTGTCCACCTGACCCCATGGCCTCTGACTAACAGTGATATCTTGGCCAAAGACCAAAGGCAACTGTGCCTGTTTAATGTTAAACCCTTGACAGTAGAGCAGTGTCATATTTTGAATTACTTCTTAAAGTACTTCTTATGTGTTTAGGGCTGGTCCGATCTCCACTTAGTCCCCTGTTCTCAAGCTTTTGAAAATATCACATGATCTTCTGGGTGCTTTAAGGATTTCTCGCCTATGTTGCCTTCAAAGTTGAACAAAGCGAACTTCCTCCGCTGATGAGGACCATGTGACATCCGAAAGCTCCAGAGCAACAATTAATTTAACCTTGAGTGAAGATTTTGTTTCCAGTCAAGAATGAATCGTCAAGCTCAGCAAATATTATTGACAATTTAGTTTGTATATCTATATAAAGTTATCCATGTATCAATACACAGCAAAACAGTATCCAGAAATTAGAAGTCACCACACGTTTTTTAGATGTGCAGATGCCGACTGAATGCTGGCATGTCAGCTAGTATTCCACTGACATTTTCTACCGAATCAACAACCTGATTGATTGGTCCAACATTGTCTTTCAATGGTGGTAGTGGAATCATTTTATGTTGATATGATTGGTCATTTATTAGTTTTACAAAACTCTTTTGTCCAAAAACCTGATTTCAAGCAAGCTGCAATTAATACTAACAAAAGTAACTGCATTGTCATCTCATTTATACAATAGCTTTATTATTTCATATGCGTGTTTGGATGCATATTGTGTTTTCTATTGAATAGTAATATCAAAAACACAATGAAAAATTACCATTAGCATAATAATAAATGTAACCCCATTACCCAGCGCTGCATTAGTGTTACCTTGAATTTATGTTGTTTTCTACAGCTTCCCAAATCCTGTGTGGTTAAGAAGGTCTGTTGAAAGGTTAGATAATTTGAATTGTGTTGTCAAGCATAAAAAAATAATTAAGACCAGTTTAACATGACTCATCCTTTACGTCAACTTGTCAAATTCAGCCCTGTGTTTAGTCTCACTGTCTGAAACTGGAGCTCAAAGTCACGCCAATCTGGTGGAGCAACCTCCCTCAGACATTCTGAGTGTGTTCTGCGTGTGTGTGTGTGTGTGTGCGTGTGTGTGTTCTTCACTTGTGACACTGGCTGACAACCCTGTTATATATTCACGTGTTGCACCTGATTGCTCTCCATACAGAGTATATGACAATGTGAAAAAAGTGAGCTGGCCTCACAAATCTGCAATATTGAATTAAAATGTTGAACGCTAAACGTCATGTAATTGATGGAGAATAATCAGTAGAGCGTGATTAATATTGAAAAGTGATCGATGGAGATATTGTTGAAGAGAAACAGTGATGTCATTTGAAATGTTATTTTTTAGGACTACTGGGAGAGGGTCTTACAAATCAAAGAGTGATTCTTTGCATTAGTTTGACATTTTTAGTTCGGCGGAGCAGTGTTCAATCAGACAATTTTCAGGGTCAGAAAAAGTTTGGAATCATTCATTTCTATTAAGCTGCATGCTTTTGAATTTCTTTCTCAGATTTAACATCACAATTCTATTGGAACCAAAAGGCAAAGTCATAACAAATTGCTTGTTGGCTTGTGTTATTTTTTTAAAGAGATTCATTGTTAATTCAGTTTTGATTATACTAATCAAGTAAAAGTCAGACATGCTGTGACATTTAAGTGTGTTTAATCTTCATGGGATCTAAAATGAAGGACATCAATTTTTAAACCAAGAAGGGATCTTATACTACCAGACATCCATTTAAAATGTGTTTGTCATTTTCTTTCATGTTCATTTTGTTCCTGTCCCGAAATCAATAAAATTGTATCTGTCTGTTCACAAATGTTTAACTACTGTCCTCAGGCGAACTGTTAAAATCCTCATTTCTGCTAATGGCTGAACACAAAACAACCATTTTATACTGACAATGAGGTATTTTCATATTGAAGAGCAATTTATTTCCATACAATGGGTCTTATATAACACAGCTGTTCCCTCAAGTAACTTCTTTATAAGAGATGAAAAAAAGATTTGTGAGTTATATTCAGGCTCACATATACTGGAAATGACCCAACTGCTGGGCTGTAATTGCATCTGCAGCGTAGTGCAAGTGTTACAGACTGTTGACAGAAACAGCAGATGTACACCAATCATTACTGAAAATTAAGTGTATATTTTATGATTAGAAAGATGTTTTCTTCACTTGCAAGTCTTCCGACAGGCACGTTAGCTAATTTGGCTGACTTGGAAACCATTAACCCTGTGATGGACTGGAGACCTATGTTTTGTGATATCCAACAAACCCTGAATAGGATAAGCAGATAGAGTACAGAGGGGCTGATGTTTATTTATTAGTTAGATTGTTAGTTATTCATTCTTTAACAGGGAAAGTTGATTGTTGATATTGTGGGTATAGCTTCTTGTTTATACTGTAGCTGTCTGCAGTCTTTATGATAACATACATGTATGACAGAAAAATATGATATATATATATATATATATATATGTGGAGATTTTCTGGAAAAATAAATAAATAAATAATGCTTTATGTCATGTACAACTCTCTTTGGGATTGATTGTTTTCTTTAGGTTTCACTGTACTTTGTACTCGTTTGTTTTGAGCTTTTTTTTACCAACCTATTGTAGTATATGGGTGTGGTGAACAATTTGAAACTTTTGACTTGATGAAGACATGGTTGTGCATTACATAAATACGTTACATTATAAATACATTTGTGAAGTTAGTGTGTCAAATGTTACTCGTTTCATCAGTGCTGATTTCCAAATAGTCGTGCAGATACTGTACATATAATGTGCATATATCTACACCTTATAATCAAAAGTCAATTGTTGACCATGGCCCCTGTCTAGGTGGTCCAGCAGACTGCGTCACTTCCTGCCAATCACTGCATTGGCCCCTTAGCTCTAGCGACCAGTAGCTTAGGAAGGTGATTTTTAATGGTGTAAACTCCGAGTTAGGTTCGTGGGAGTTTGGGCCATAATAGTCTGGCACACACTCGACGGCCTGATGCCTTTGCACTGATTTCTATTTAAGCCGTATTTGCTCAGCTGTCCTTGGGAGCGGCAGCCTGTAAATACCTTAGGGACAGTTTTTTGCCATCTATCCCCCATTATAAAGGCATTACAGTCCTCTGCCTTTCCTAGAGTGTCACGTCATTTCTTTGAGAGCTCTGCCATGCCGCTTCCTCTCCATAATGAAATACATTCAGTTGTGCTGTGCTGAAATTAGGTTTACAGGGAACGAGTGGATTAATTATTTCTGTGTACGTATATATAATACCAGCTTGTCTGTGGATTTTTGGTTTTATATTTATGTACTCTATTAATTCTAAGAGGGTGCATCCTCCTGACATTCATAGCAGAGCAAGGTTGAACAGTATTTCAACATAATCCTTTGTTTTAGTTTTAAGATGTCGCATGGAATACCAGGATGTTTGGGTTTCCACATGAGGACACAAGCTGGAAGTCAACAGACATAACGTGCATCCAAAAGGCACATCTCTCTTTAATCTAATAAATCACTGCTGAATGTAACACAGACAGTTATGAAGAGCTTATTTTAATCTTTCCATGTTGCTTCTGTATGAGTGACAGTTGTAAAGGTGCTGAAATTATTCGAATTTCACCACTTAATGAAATGATTATGGTTTGATGGTGTTACCACCACAATAAATCTAATAATATTAAAATTAATTATTTTAATCATTGTTAACAAGTGAACTATTCTGAGTATCATGGTACAGAGTACATTTTTGAGCCAAACAGTTCAGAAGAAGGAACCTACCAGACTTTTAAACATGGCGGTTGCCAGTGCAGAATGGGCTCATGTATTGTGTGAATGATTGTTACTAGTTCTTGCGGTGCAGACACAATGACATTTTTTTACAAATATGTTTTTAGAACTATGAATAAGTTCTTCTGGTCCAAAAATGCCTAAAGTTCATAAATGCTGGCAAAAAATATTGTAAGTTGCAAAGCCTCTCATGAGCTGACACTCAGGAGCATGTGACACCATGGATATTGGGTTCAATAAAAACAAGAATACAATAAAAGTTTTATTGCCTCATATTAATTCAATTGAAAGGACAAAAACAGCTATGGGTTGAACTTTTGCAATACTTCCTCATGAGTTGTCTCGTAGTTCTACAAGACCAAGCAAACCTGCGTGACACCTGAATAAGCTAAAGCAAACTATAGAAAAACTATTTGTCTTGTGTCTGATTGACAGCAGAAGCCTGACATGCCCTCCAGTAGTTAAATGCTGCAGGTGCAGAAATACAGCCACAGGGTGGCTTTCAGAAAATCGCTTGAAACCTCTTTTGTTGACTGGGGGATTTAAAGCGTCACCAAAGCTTAAATCCATACAGACTTGTCTGTCACAGTACTATGGGAGACATTCCTGACAGGCAAACACTTTTACACAGATCACCGTCTGTGGATAAATATCTGTGCAAATGAAATAAGCTGATTTACTTTGAAGTGAATTGAAAACAATGAGGATGCAGAAGTGATTGGAAGGCTGTTGGTCAAATACGTTTTTTGCATTTAAAATTGTTTCTAAATCTATTTATTTGAATTAAAGCAGAAACCATATAATGTAATCTGACTTTTGAGTAGATCGGACATTTAAGGCAATTTGACACAAGGAGGTGTAGCAAAGTAAAACCGAACGCTAAACAGGACATTTTTATGACCATAAACTCACAAGGAAAAATGTTTACTGAGGTAATAAATCAAGTGAGAAGTAGAGTCATTTTCTCATAGACTTCTATACAATCAGACTTGTTTTTGCAACAAATGAAGTTGCCCCATGCTGGCTATTAGAAAGAATGCAGGTTTAAATTCACTTTTGAGAACCAGAGGTTATCCATTACATTACATTACAGGTCATTTAGCAGATGCTCTCATCCAGAGCGACTTACAGTGAACTAACTACAGGGACAGTCCCCTGGAGCAACTTGGGGTTAAGTGCCTTGCTCAGGGGCTCAATGGTGGCAGCTTGGTATTGAACTCACAAACTTCCAGTGTTGTATTTGTAAGCCTAACCACTACTAGACCACTAGACTACCACCACCCTTGCTCCAGATTCACCATATGGACTTGAGAGTGGTATCAACATTCTCGTCTAAATCTAAAAAAGAATATGTTTATTTCCTAAAATGTCAAATTATTCCTTTAAGTAATTATGCAAACAATTAGGCAAAAACATTTAGGATTTCAACTTATAATCTATTAACTTTGAAAGAGAAGAACGTTGCTTCACCAAGCAAACTGTCTGTGAACCTGAATGTGCCTTTAAACTGTATGCTTTGAGAGTTAGATCATGTCTTGTGCTCCGACAAGTTTATTTGGCTGGCAATGACATAATGTCACATTTTTCAAGTCTTTATAAACCACTTTGGGTACATGAGTGGGTACTAAATGTATCCTCAGGAGATGAGACTTGGCGTAGAAGGCGGTTATTTGTACTGGAACGTAAATTTCCCTTGGCTGCTGTAATCCTGGACGTGATTTGTGTGGCGTTAGCCATCATCGCCAAAAAAAAGCTCTTGTATTTGACGTGACACTGCTGCAGAGATTATCACAGTACAGACCGATAGTTTTGGACAATGATGTATGAGCAGCTGTAAGCAGTTAGGTAGGTAATTCTTCAAAATATATTTCAAGAACACATCAGGATGCAGTTTTCAGCAGCATATTATTTATGCTGTCACCAAACAACATTCATTATGAGAAGCAATCCCCATAAAGTATATGAAAGCCAATAAACAGTGGCAGGAAATGTCACACCGATAGAAAACCTCCTAATGAGCTGCTTCTGTTGAAATGGCAGCAATAAAATTGAAGACCCAGGATACCCAGTGTATTAGCATTTTTGGAAGTCAGTTATTGGCTTTAATATCTGGATTGTTCAGGATCCTATAACACACTGAGCCTCAGTGCCAGAGTGAGTGGCCCACATTGTGTATCCATTGTGATTAAATGTGTCTGACTCCTTCCATGTGCACTTCCATGTGCACATGTGTTTGTAAACAACCCTATGCACTCTAATTTCATGTCAGTTTAGAAATGCTAATAAAATGCTTTTTTTGGTTCCTCTCTGTGGCTGCAAACAAACCGAGGGGCAACCTCCGGGACTCAAAAAATGAAGCCAATGCGGAAGTGCCTTAAACCTGCATTCTCTTTAATAGCCAGCAGGGGGAAACTCCACTGGTTGCAGAAGTATTGTATAGAAGTCTATAAGAAAACGACCCTACTTCTTACTTGACTCATCACCTCAGTAAACATTTTCCTAATGACGTCATGGTCTCAATCACTAGTTTCAAGTCTTCTTCTATACAGCATGTTGTTCATAATTATAAATTATGTATGAGCAGCTGTAAGCAGTTAAGTCTTCAAAATATTTTACAAGAACAGTTTTTAGCAACGTATTACCTATGCTGCTACCAAACACCATTCATTATAAGAAGCAATCCCCATAAAGTGTATGATAGCCAATAAACAGTGGCAGGAAATGTCACACTGATAGAAAACCTCCTAATGATCTGCTTCTGTTGAAATGGTAGCAATAAAATTGAAGACCCAGGATATCCGGAGTATTAGTATTTTTGGAAGTGGTCGTCTGAGTCCTTATTGAGCGGCCCAGGCTCGAATCCCGCAGTCGGCCCTTTGCTGCATGTCATCCCCTCTCTCTCTATGCCTTACCTGTGTAGCTTCAGCTGTACTAATAAAGGCAAAAAAACAGGGGCCTGTTTCCTGTCCCTGGGATCTATTATCTATTATCATGATTTATTTACACGCAATTTATTTGCTCACTGTAACCAGCACATATTTTGCTCTCAAGTGCTCGCGGAGTATGTGCTCGTCCCTGACTGTGATCCTTTTCCATCTGCAGAGAGGCATCCCAGCTATTGTTTGTGACATTTCTCTGAAGCCAAGAGCAAATCATGCGAGAGGTGAGAGGCTAAAGGTCTGCCAGGAGCGCCGAGATGCATCAAAACTACACTGCATTATCACAGCCAGCTGATACTGTAGCATGTGTCCAACCTGGCCAGCAGATTGTGCTCCAGGTTCTGACCAGACCTTTCAATGCAGTGGGGAATTGATGTTATTCAACATTCATACCTGAATTGTAATATTGCATGTAAGATGAGATAAACAAATATCAATTCTTGTGAAATGTTTTTTCCAGATATCCCACTGTTCTTCCCTTCTGGCTTTGAAATGGATCTTGTAAGGAAGCTTCTCCTGTTATATAATGCAGGACTGTTTAACACCATAGACAGATCAACAGAAAGGTGCCTGATTTTCAACATTTGCTATCCCCTCATAGAATCCATCTTTTACATGAACTATGGAAAATGCGGCTATTGTACAAACAAACAACGAAAACCTCAAGCCCCCTGGAACCACTACTTTTATTTGTTAAAATTACAGAAAACTTTGAAGTGAGGAATCTTTCACCCCAGAGCAGATACAACATACTGCATGTAGAATAAATGGAGAGGAAAAATATTTCATGAGAAGAGAATATGTATTGTCTTCAATAGTCACTACAACACGCCTCGGTACAGGAACAGGAACCTGTGTTCTCCCTTTTATTCTAACATTAGCAAGGTTACAGTATAACTCTTTTCACTGCGCTATTTACACGCGTCAACATCAGAAAAGGATGGTCATATGTCCAGTGACCCCCTTTGACCAGCAAACTCCAGTTCAGACCTTTAAAAAGGTTTGGTACAGTCATCTCCTGACAAAAAGTATTTTTGTTTTTTAAAGTCCCATCTCCCCTGCTACCATTTACAGTATTTCATCTCTAAAGAGGTTGAAGAACAAACTTCATTTCCTTGTATAGAAGCAATGACTCGTGAAATTCGGTATAGATTATTTTATTACCGTCTTGGGAATGCGACTAAATGATGGTACAATATAGCCAGTCTGCATTAAAAAAAATATTTTACTTATCGTTAGTCAGAGCCACTATGCTTCCATTGTTTGAGATGCATTACACCGCAATTTTACACCTGTTCAGTTTATTATTAGGGTTGAGTATTTCAGTCTCTTTTTCAATGTAAATGGGCAGACAATTAAGAAAATATAATATGGAATATTACACAAAACCTGATACTCATGTAACGCACGTTCTGTGTAAACTGCTTCATGGGGATACTGTATCACAGCTCCTCAGATTTTGTCCCAAACTGTCCCACACTGGAAACACGGGGTTGACACCAGACCCTTTTTAAATCAAGGTCATGAGCAGAGTTGTGACCTGGGTCAGATTTGAAACCTACTGTATGTCTGAATGACAAAAAGCCAACAGATACATAAAGCCAGCAATGTTTCGTATTCAATGTCTAAAAAGGGCTTTATTCTCCAAAATAATGTTCTGGGTTTTGAAGTTTATCTACAAGTGAAGTTTACCAGTGGTTGTGCCAAATAGTGCCAGTGGGGAAAATACAGTAATATTGATGATGCTTTCAATTTCTCTGGCAAAAAAAAAAAACGGGCCACCATTAGCTCCTTAGCTCAAGGTTTTATCATTGTTATTTCTGTAGACAGGGACTTTGAAAACAACAACTCCCCAGAATAGATGAAACTTATTGCTTTTGGAACAAACAGGCTCACTGCCACTGAATCTTTATGAAATTTATAAAGCTTTTCAATCCTATCTATGAGAACGCCAGCATTACTTTGAGTAAATGTATTAGTTTGGAGTAATGAACACACTGTGGTGACTGGGAGATTGTAAATATGTCCTCTGCCACCAACAGCACAGTTTGATTAAACTGTTTGCATAATGCTGCAGTCAATCTCATCCATTGTGGATAATTATTTTATAATTTTTTTCTTCCAGAACAGCCCCACGGTGAGCAAAACTTTAAATCACATGCTGCTGTATGAGGGAAGAAAACTACTTAATGAAAATGTGTTTCAGCTGTTTAGTTCAGCTCAGACACTGAAATCAGATGTTCTTAAACTAAACAATTAATCATTCATATTTCCATCTTTGGCATCTTTGCATGCGTGACAAAAAAAAACACATGATCATGTTATTGTCAAGGTTTCAAACAGCTGTGTTGGTCAGGACAACAAAGATGTAAGGAAAATAAAAACATAAAAAAGGTATCCAGTTCCTTGACCACTCCTAGAAAAATAAGAGCCAATTTAGCAAAAGTTGACACAAAACAACACAGAAGGCCGGCCAAGACTGTAAGCCAAGACAAACTGACTGCGTGCCTGGTGGAAGATATCCTCAACACTGTTGGCTCACACAACACCTGCTCATACGGCACAGAAGGAACATTCAGCGCTATTCAAATTGCATCATTTGCCATTCAGAAAAACAACTAAAAACAAATGTTTAGAGCTTTTTTGAATCATCTCTTGGTGTGTGAATGCTGCTTTGCTACTGGTGTCGCCTTGGCGATGGATGTTGTTCATTTAAACTGAGTGAGACTAAGCTAGAGAGTGGGCGCAGGTGGCTTATGGGACTTTATTAGGAGCATTATAGGCTTTCAAGGGAACACTACCTCTAGGCAAATGCATTTTGTGACATGATCAGCTGAGGAAATCAGTGGAAGAAATGCCTTATTCATTTTTCTGGCAAGAAGAAACGTGAAAAGCCCTAATATGATCCAGCTAAAAGGCTTCCAGTGTGCTTCGTGTGCAGTCTGAAAAGGCAGCCGGTCTACAAAATGTAGGAACTGAGTGTGATGAAAAGCAGTTTTGTGTCTCTCTGGTCACCAAATTTAATTGCAAGAGGATGAGCTCTTTTCTGAGATGAAATGTGTAGTCTCCTGTGACAACTATAATTCTGCTACATCTGTGCGTCATAAAATGATGAATAGCGTACAATATAATCTATCTTCTGGCTATGGGTAAAATGTGAAGTGAATGAATGTCTGAGGCCGGTGGTGTCTGCCATAAAGTCGAGGTGAAAAGGATGACAATAGGCTGGCAAAATCAATTTGACCTCTTATGTAATCAATTTTTACTGCTATGGCATGTGGCCTTGGCAATTATCGGAGCTCTACACACTTTTCTTCCTATGAGGGGCTGTGGGTGGCAGATGGAGGGCGGGGCAGTTTATGTCTGTTGGAGGGTAAGTTTTGGTATAGTGAAAGTCACGTTACATTCTAGATACCTGCTCATACAATAATCATATCACTACTGTTTACTAAAAACCTTGTGCAGATAATGATAATGCAGCAGCCTTTGAACAAACGCAAAGAGAAGCAAGGGCAGAGGAATAAAATATCATTGATGTCCAATATTGTTGTGTAAAAGGGAATCTGATAGGTAGGTTCAATATGTTATACTTTAATATATTATATTATAACGAAGTAATGCTACCCAAAAATGTGACAATCAAGTGTATACAGAGAATACGCTTTCAACTCAAAAAAAATTATATAATTTTTTTAGAGAAAGCAGTAACCAGCCAGATTTTTTTGGTACAAATGTACTTGGCCTAAAGCCCAAAAGCTGCATCGTGTGCCAAAAACCATTCCTCTGCGTCCCAAACACATTTTCTATCGTCCCCGGGACTCCGTTATACTCAAGCCATGATGGTACCTGCGGTGCTGAAGAAAAACGATTACAGTTACGTTTTCAGAAATTTAGCTTGGACTTGGTACCAAAGTATTGGTTCTCGTGACATCCATAGCTTGCACATTAAATCACTTTTCAGTCCGGAAGTTTAAACCTCTCAATTGCTTTTATGTTGTGATTCCAACATGTCTATTGAAGCTTTAATCAGCACAAGCAGAGATACATTTAAACTGTCAGCTTCACAGTAGACATGGACATTCATCTGCCGAACACTGTACATAATTCTCAGTAAATAATATGGTCTGTGTAATGAGCTCTGTATGATATCTGTCATCATAAGTACTTGATAAGTACTGCTTTGGACGACCATGCTCATCACTGTCTACAGTCAACCCTCTACATTGTGCAGTGACCCTCTTTTCATTGCCATAGTCTTGTGGAAATGTCTTCAGTCGATGTGTTGTTACAGTCGACAGCCCCACACAGTATTTCCATCATCATAAGGTAAAGTCTTTTCTGTAAGATGCCCTGGACGAGGGCAAAAAAGCACTGAGTTGTCCAACTGTCCTGACACAAGTCATTGTTGATTTCACTGTTGTAGGGGAAAGACTCTAGGGCTGCAGATAAGACTGTTGCCATGGTCCTGAAGGAGATACCAAGTAAGGCGTCATCAGAAGGGAAGCCCCTCCTCACAGTGACTACCAAGGTGGGCAGAACCATTTCAGAACCCCCCCCCCCCCCCCGCCCCCCCCCCCCCTGCCTCCAAGTGGAACGTCCTCCTATGTTAGTCATGCTGAACAATAGCAAAGCTTTGAGTGTCCTATAACTGACCTCCACTGTCTACTAACTCATTACTTTATTATCCTTTTGACTGCTGTAGCTAACAAAGAAGCAACAAATATTTCATTTCCAGCTGCTCTATGGGGTATAAAACCCTCCTACTACATCACTACATTTACACAAACAGTGAATAATGATCTTAACATCTATAGAAGCAGCCTCAAATTGCTGCAATTATCCATAGTAGTTTATCTCTTCAAATTAGCCTCTAAAAGATTTATAGTGCTCTTCTAGTAAACATTTATTGTGCATTTAGTATGTATGGTGGGGATTAACTAGAGGGTCACACAAAATTCCTCTCCCATTCCAAATCAGGTCAGAATAAACTCCCTCATGACCTTTTTACACCTCATAAGCAGCTAATCCTCAGCACAAACAGCGTATTAATGCATTTCCAAAATGCTATGCCACACGGCATGGCATTGAGTTATTGATTGAGCTCTCTGTGTACAAAATACTGCAGCAAATTACTGTACCCGCTGCTGAGCTTTTCACTTCTCTTTTGCTTTGTAAGTGATGTAGCTGGATGCAGCCGGTGCTTTCAGATGCCAATATGAGTTTTCTTGCTCTGTGCTTGATTGCTTTTTGTACAGTATGTGTGTGTGTGTGCTGCTGTGTGTCCTCTTGTGTATCTGTCTGTGTTTAAATTACCTGTGGCATGCTTCATACATGTTTGATTTTCTAATACAATGTCTGGTTTTGATAAGCTGTCACACAACCAAGATAATGCTTTCTCTCCAGTGGAGGGGATTTAATTATGCCTCAGCATTTTTTGCAGACAGATGGAGAGAGATATGACTTGTTTATTTAAAAAATATATATATATAAATTACTGTATAAAATGCCAAGAAATTGTCAGTGAAGAACAACTTCACTCTACAGCAACTTATCTGCTATCTATTGAATAGACCCATTAGATTATATTCCCTTAAGAAAGTGCAGTGCCACAGAAATCAATATTATAGAGACAATACTGTAGGTTGATAATACTGTATACTGTAATATTTTACCACCTACACATATCAGTAGTTTCATCCCTCAGAAAACCCAGTGACATGATTAACTGAGACAAACATGAACACATACATATAGAAAACGTGTCCAGTTTACTAAACCGTGTCAGATTCTACCTGAACAGCACAATAGTGATTGAGCCATTCTCATAAAGGTTTTCAGCGAGTGTCAGCGTCCTCTGATTCACAGGAATTACAGTAATGAGTTTTTATTATCAAGCAATGGTCTGTTGTTTTTCATGACCGCATAAGGACCCGCTCATGCAGTGAAAGCCACCGCAGGTGAACAGACAAAGAAAAGGCTCCATCTTTAGAAACTTGCCTTTCATTTGCAAAAGTCCACTAAATACACGAGAGAGATGAGCTGCTCCACAAAGTCCAGACATTCTCTGACATTCTTAACAACAGCAGCCAATGACATTTAACCAGAACCAACCAACAGCAGAGTATTACTGTAATTAAACAGGACAAACATATCAGAAGTGAGCCAACACAATAAGGGAAATATATGCACTATTGACTAAAACTAATCATTGTTATATTTGTCATTATCAGGGTCAATCTGATCCTTTATCTTGCTATGGATTTAGGTCACACTGCCTGGCCCTAACAATGACATGTGAAAATATTATAAAAAATATCTATTAAAATCAAGTGGTGTTTTTTTCTAGACTGTTCTTTGCTATTACAGTAGAACAGTACAGCCCATATAAAAACATTGCATCTCCAAAATAGATTATTTTAAAAACAAAGAAAAACAAGCTCATTTTGTGACTTGTGGGGCTTCAAATTTGTTTTATTAGACTAAGATGCCGTAGAAGTCTTGTATTTCTGCAACATAACTGAAAACATGACAATTAACGGCCACTGCTGTCAGCCCAGTCACATTAAAGTACCTGCAACATTGCTGTCAAGTAACTGCTCAGAGCTGCAGAACAACGCAGCAACAAACTGTCAAAAAAACTAAATCTTAACAAAGATCACTGTTCAGACCTGCTTGTTGTAAGCATAACACAAACTCTCTCATACGCAAAATACACACTGCAGTAAGCAGCAGTTCCAAGTCATCATTGTTTTGCTAAGATCAGCTTGTAAATATTTTATGCCGGAACTGAGCAAACATCAGGAAAAAAACAGATTTCTTATGTAAAGGATTTTATTTTGATCCCTCTAGATTTGCAAGTCAATAACGTCACCTCTCACTTGAATGTTTTGTATATGACTCAGCTTAAACCACCTATTCAGGAAAATAAACACAGCATTGAAATAAACAGCAGTTTCCAGCTGATCACTTGTTGTTTCCACGTGGCCAGACACAACACATGATTGCTGTCGTTCTCTCCAGTGGCTGAGGATGCAGTTTGAGAGGCATCGTGTTCCAGTTTGATGTCACTTAGCAAGTGACAGAGGCTAAGTGACAGGCTGTGGCTCCTCACGCCACATGTCAAGACAAGTCAAGTCTATTTGTAAAGGCCAATATCACATACGATGTCTCATTGAGTTTCACAGAGTCAGGGGTCTCCGCTCAGTCCAAGCTCTCTGAGATCACAAGGACAACTTAAAAGGAAGCAGCATGAAACCAGAGGTCATACAGTACATCTATAACAACAACAACAACAACAACAACAACTATAGCAACACCCTCAAATATTATTTTAACAGTTCTTCACATTCCTTAGTGACACTGAAGAGGACTCCTAGGTAAAATAAAATAGTATATGAATATGACCCTTAATTTGCAGCCCAACTTTCAAAGTGTGCTGCTAACTGTGTATTTGTAAGATTTGCTGCTTATAGGATAAAGCTGGTGATGTACTATTTTTTATTTATTATTGTCAACAAATCCCATGAAAAGACCAAAACTAACAATGATTTGATTCTACCAGTACTGTCTGTGTAACCAAATCCTCACATTTCTTATTTCTCTAAGCCTGACTTGAGGAAAAACTATGAAAAATATATACCTAAAAAAGTAGCAAATGTGTAATCAATCGCAGCTAAAAAAAGATAGTGCCCAACAAATGCACAATTTCCTCCTGTTTGAGTAATGTCTGCAAGAAACTACAGTGCCCAGCTGTTTTAGAAAAACTATATATTTGTGACCTGTTTTTTTAAGATTTGCATCTTCAGTAGGAATTAATCGGCTTGGGGCTGAGTGCCACAGACAGGGCAGGGAAATTGGAAAGTATTAAGAGACTGTCTATTGCTTTGTTGGTTGTGGTCTTTTCATGGGGCTTGCTGAATATAAATAATACAGAATGATGCCACTCGTATCCTTTAAAAAGGTAGAATAATCAATAGTAGAAAATTCAGTCTTTGCTATATTCTTTCCATAATTTCATTTCAAATGTTGCAGCCCAAGGACAGATCATGTTAAGCCATTATGATGAGTCATAAAATACCAAACTAACTGAACTCCAGTATGCAGGCCCCTGGGAGTACATGGAACAGTTCATTGCCACCCACAAGAGCAGCTGCAACACAACTGTAATGAGTAAACAACCTGCTGCTTTACAGAGAACATTTACAAAGATATATCAGAAACAATAAAATACAATCTAGTATTTAAAAAATACAGATTCTGAAGATTTAAGTGTGATGTAATTCCTGATTACAACATATTCCGTATGTGAACTACACATACTGAAAGATGTCGGATATATTTATTTCTCAAAACAACCATCCCTATCATAGCCTCCAGCTTTAATCCAACACCTATTGTAAGTCCTCTGCTTTGATATTTTTTATCCACCTTTCCCTATGTAGTGTTTTCCATCATCTCCACCTCCTCCTGTTCTCACCTCGACCTCCCTGCCTTCAAAGCTCTGACAAGTTTAACTGGTACACGGTTCCCTTAACATCTGAGAGATCTCTTGGAGTCAAGCCCAAGCGGCACAATTAGCTCAAGTTTTCCATTACATAATTTTCTACATTTCTCCTTAAAACAAACAAAGTGCCAAGGTGATTTGCATAGGAGAGGAGCAAAAAAGTATAACAGAAGGGCAGCAAAGGCGGAAAAAAGGCCGATGGGGAAAACGCTAACCTCCTTGGAGTGAGATTAATGGGCAAACAGCTGAGTAAGCTGCTCTCTTGGCTTAAGAGTCAACCTATAAGTGGCGTTTGCGTGTTACCTGCTACCAGAGTGCCTGACGCATCTCCCCAGATGAATGCGGTAGATCTTCTGTCCCTATTTTCTGGATGATTAGAAGAGGAAAATGCAGAGGCCTCATCATTTCGAGACCATTATTATAAAAAATTGGACCCCACGGCAATCAGAGGAAGTGCTTTGAAGAACATCTACAATGATCATGTGATCGGTGAATATGGCACAATCTCCTCCATCAGGAGACTGCCACGGGTGAAGTAGAGCCACGTACTTGTTCTTTACAGTAATAACGTGAGCTATTGTGAGCTCAAAATACAAATCTGACTTTTTGTCATTCTTAGATGTGACCAATTATAAGTCACTCTGTCAGTCATTCTTCAGCCCTGGTTGTAGCTCGGTGAGGCTGCACTTGGATACAGACAGCAGTTGTGCTAAATGCTAACGTCATTATGCTGACATGCTCACAATGACAATGCAAGCAGGCTAATGTTTAACATTTTTTTATGTTTGCCATGTTCATCATGTCAGTTTAGCGCTGCCATGCTAATGTTAATTAGCACTAAACACAAAAGTGAGGCTGTTATTAAGGAATTAGGAAAGGAAATCTCATTCGTTTTGCAGGTATGTTGTTAGAATGAAAACCGAAGTATTGGATTAGGTTACATTTTGAATATGAATGTCTAAACTAGATTTCATATTGTTCCATCCAGTAGTTGTGGACACATTTACCGAAAAACCACAGGTGTCAATCTCATGGTGGCACTAGAGGAAAAGTCCCCAACATTTGATGGCAAACCATCCAATAGATGTTGACATATTTCACCCAGAAGAAGTGACTGACAAAACTTTGGGACTTTGCCATCCCTAGAGCCAATGGCATGGCTAAAACTTTTACAGCACTTGTGCCAAAACGGTATAATCCTGAGCGATGGATCACTCAGTTGGTAAAGCAGCAGCTTCCTGTACCACAGATCCTGAAATCATGTTCTCATTTTACAACTAAACACCATGTTGTATTTTCTGAAAATATGCTAACGCTGCCAACTTTAAGTAGTGAACATGACTCGGCAGGGCTCTTAGCCAAGATCCTCTCAACATCTCTCATTATACCTCATTATTATCTCATTATTATATCTCAAATACCTCAAGACTATTTTTGAATTAAATGTATTAGTTGAAGATTATGGTATGCTATAAATGTCCAGCATGCTGCTCCTTTGACAGTGCTGACCTTCAGTCAATCAGTCACAACATCAGAAACAGTACGTCTTTAGGGAAGGCTTCAGCCTGCATGCACTGCAGGAAACATTTTTACTGCTCAAACAGAGTGGAAAAATCCAAGGTCATCTATCATTATGGGGAATTTTACACAGACTACTGTACCAGGGTTTAACCAGTCCACTAGTCCATCTCTGATTAATGCACACTGTAACTGTCCCCAATAGATGCTTCGCAAGCATCACAAATTGTTTTATTCACTGACAGATGTTTCTCTGGTTATCACCCACTCAGCCACTGCAAGCATGTGCATTTATGAATGTCAATTACACCGTTAAGAGATTCTCCCCCTCCAGTCCTCAGGTCCCATGTCTCTATAAAAGTGCACTATATTTATACAGCTCAGTTAGCATTTCATTTTGAATGGACCGGTCAGGTGAGAAACGGTTTGGCTACATTTGATTAGTTGAATTCCGGAAAATCGGAAAAATGTCTTTCATGAAAAATCCTTAAAACACAACAAAACAGAAGGAAATCTTATAATGTACAATGTCAATAATGTATTATGCTGTAGATTTTCACAAAATTGTAACATTATCACTCTGTGCAGTTAGTGTATTAGTTTGCATTTGATTTCATTGATATATAAGAAGATAGTTCATTAATTACATAAGTTTATAAAAATATAACAAAAAATGATATGTCCCAGTGTTGATGTCTTCAAATGACTTGTTTTGTACAGCCAACAGTCCAAGACCCAAAGATATTCAATTCACAATAAAAACAGAGAAAGATAGCAAATTGTCACATTGGAGAAGTTCAGAATGAACAATTAATCAATTATTAAAATTGTTGCAGGTAAATTTTCTGTCACTCAGACTAATTGATTAATCGTTTGAGCTCCAATTGTCTCGATGAACAAGTATTAGATCTCATACAACACCTGTCAGCGTGTTTGTGTACGTGAATGAACCACATCTATATTATGAAATATGAAAGATTAAATATTCTAAAAGATTTTAAAAGAGCCAGTTTTCTCAAAAATATACATAGTAGCCTAACACAGTGAAATAGACCACTATACCCCCCGCTCATCAACAACAAACACACACAAAAAGTGTTTTGATGTGGTAAATAATAATAGCAGGGTGGATGAAGGCTGCTGTTTCTGTTTTCTCTGCATACAAGCAGCGCTTCTCTCCTCTCGCTGCCAGGGTTACTCCGTCAGTTTAATCATTCCTACGTATGCTATAAGTGTTTTAATCATGTAGCGTTGTGGATAAAAATAATCTAATTAAAGCAGCAGAAGTCATTTGAAATTATTCATTACTTTCATTAAAGGTCAACGGTTGAGTGGTTATTATTCAGCTTTTATGAGGATTTGAAAGAAGAAATGAAGCATCTACCTCTTTGACAACACTTACAATTGTACAACTGAGTCAACAGTGGTTCAGCTTTCACTCACACTCAATTACACTTTTCCAAGCATAGACCGTTAATCACTGATAAATTCGACCTTTGAAAACCTGTGTATTCTCATTTTATGATTTGTCGCTGCAGTCCAAATTGGGGGGGGGGGGGTGCATGGGCTGGCAGCAGCAGAGGGTGAAATCAGGTTACTTCACACTGTGAGACTTCCTATGAACCAAAGCTTTATTCTGGCACCAGAACAGCACAAACTCTAATTACCTATGCTGAGTCAGCGTTCTTGCAGTGCAGCACAAACATTCGTTCAACACAGTAACGAACCCTCTCTGGATTTTATTTATGTACTTTTTCCAAAAGTTTTCTGTGTGCTGCAGAGTAGCTGCCTTTTCTTCTGTGCAGCATCAATTGACTCTTATTCCAAACTAGTTACCATCATCTTCATTTCACTCATCCCTTTGTTGCACAGCATTATTAACTTCCAAGTGGAAAAACATTTTTGCTGTTCAAGTATGAATGTATAGTATCATAGTATCCACCTCATCAGGAATTACAATTAGTTTTCTCTATCATTGTGGCTTAACCCGGCTTAACAGCTTAAATAACTTAACATTGTGTTATCACCTTGATACTTCATGACTGTTTCTGATTGATTGTATGAGAGTTACTTATACAATTGTGAAGTGATGACAAGAAGATTGCTACAGAAAAAGACCCATTACTTCCGTTTTTGGATCTCAGATACGTAAAACATGGTTATATACAATACATTTTCATGTGCACTGTATCGGAGTTTGGTGTCGATAGTACTTTTTACTCTATATGACTCCCAAACCCCAAATCTGTTTGAATTTCTGTTATTTTTGTTTTGAGGTCAGATTTCTCTGGTGTCTAATTGACTCCAAACATAGGTAATGTCACCATGTGGGATAACATACTCCACATTTATGTTAATTACTTTTTTGCAAACAGAATTTGTATGGTTGCCAATACTATTACTTTTGACCAATATAGCAGTGGTATCTATGAGACCCCAAACAATGAGGGTGTAAAGCCAACATCCAAGGTTGTGTGCAGTCCATTCCATGATTGGTAATTAAACTTTCAACACCTTCATTAAAATTCTTCTTGCGAACGTGGCCTGGAGAGCAACAATAGCAAATGTCATGTTTCCTCGCTGCTGGCATTACATACACGCTACACAGGCTGACAACAGTGCTGGTGGATTACTCTTTCTACTGACAAATCTGTTTTTCAATTCCAAATTATGAAGCATTGGTTGGTAAATTGTGGCGAGCTGCACCTGGAGTATCCAGGCTTCAGGGTACCAATAATGAATTGGATGTAACTTATTATGAAGCTGCACTGGCAAGCTTACAAATTGGTGACAAACAGGCAAGGTGATTAACATATTTTTGGTTTGGAAGGTGAGATAAGCAATAATTGTTCATCCAGCAGGTTTCTCTCAGCACAGCTCATCTCAACGGTTCTCTCAATGGTACCTGCAGGACTCATTCAGTCAGATTACATGTTCTACCTGGTCGTGTTTCTGAAGTAATCTGATTCCCTAAAAATAAAGTAAATGAAAGACCTAGTTTCACTAATAGTCTACACCTATTGTACCTGGGTTTTCTTATACATGTGCATGACAAAGACTTAAAACAATGTCTACTTTTATAAAAAAATGAAAGACCTCATCGTAAATAGTAAAAGCCCTACACACATATGGTCCACTCACAGGTGTTTTCACTTATTGATCCAGATTAGACCTCTTCTGAAAGTGCAGTCACACCAGATTGCACTGGCCATTAATTTCTATGATGATCGGAGAGAGAAGTGTCCGCCTGAACACAAACTGATAGAAATTGCTTTCTAATGTCCAGCCAGTTTGAAAGATGGGGTGACATTAGCCTCCCATTCAGGAACTTTTGATTGTTTGAATTAAAGTTTTTTTTTAATGGATGGCAAAATAAAACAAGTAGCGGAGAAGGAGGGATGCTGCTTGGCTGTAGTAAGCGCAAGGAGGACCAAGTGACAGAGGATAATGACAATAACGTGATTTCATAACTTGTCACGTAACTTACAATTTATAGAATGATGTTGTTAGTCATGCTAGTTTATGTTTACCACCCTAGCCTTGCTATGTCCCGGCTGCTTTTTGCCATACCACACAAAAAAACATTGCCAATGCGAAATCTGGTTGGACTGCACTTTTATGGTGGGAGAGTTACACTTTCACTCTTATTGGTAATGTAGTTTGGTGACCTCACTGAATTTCAGCAGAGACTGCAACTAAAACTGGTTTCCACAGCAGACACACACACACACACACACACGCAGGAAAAATCTTTCTCACAACTACAGAGCCTGTCCCCTCAGTGCACCTTCAGTCCAAATGCTCTGAAAAAAAAAAAATGTAAAAAAGCCACTTCTGCAGGCAACAGCGTCATCACTAACATAATTAAAAATGACAATTTGAAAATGTGCTGGAGGGTTTAGGAGATGTCTCTTAGCACACCAGCTGCATGTAAAGACGTGTTTCACAGTAACCAGGTAATTACAGTGCACGTTAAATCATTGTCCAATTTCCTGCCTCACACTGATATTTTTCAATTACCGTGTTGTGTGTGCATTCAAACATCACGATGTGATTGCGGGATGAAGACCATTCTCCATTAACCGATGGCCCGACAGCAGCTGTGTTTTGATGTTTGTCAGAAAAGCTTTAAAAAGAAGTTGGCTGTCGCTGCACATTTGGGCAACATCAGCTACCACTCAAAAGTACTAATCCCATACTAATGCTGCCAGCAAAACAACCATGCCAGTGTTTAAACATTACTGGCACACATAGCAAGGAGTCAAAGAGCAGCCACTGGGCTTTACCATGACTCAAAATACGCAGAACATGATTGAATGTGGTCTCTGTTACCTATCAAGTCTCTCTGTGCTCTCCACATAAACATTACCACAACCCAAGTACAAACTTAAAAAACTGTTAAAAAGGCTGCAACATCTCTAACATCTGAGTGGATCAACAACCACTTCAATCACTTCAGTGCATCCATGTCAAGATGCTGTGAATAAATGGTGTGCTGCAAAGGGGCACGAATGTGTGTTATCTTCCTTAAAAGACACACAGACGAATGTTGTAGCACTTGGGATGTGTCAGCATAGGGACGATGGTGTAATCTGATTAATGCCCGAAAGGACTTCACTTCACTTAATGTTAACATACCACGGACTCTTGTATGATGGGAGTTTCATGCTGAGTGAGAGCCTGAACTGTTTTGTCTGTTTGCCCTTACAGCTGGTGAGTGAGCAACAAGAGAGCCGTCCGCTTTTAAGTCCCTCCATCGACGATTTCCTCTGCGAGACCAAGTGCGATGGGCTTTCCCGCCCAGTGACTTCCAACACAGCTGGTACAGTACAGTCAATTTTCAGTCTGAAAAAAAAGTCTGTCTAACTGACGACGTGAACATATACGTAGATGACCACCCAGAATTACATTAATTTGCTGATGAAGATTTATTTTAATCATTAAGACCGGGCTCCATGTTAAAAGGAATAATATGGAATACAAAAACTATTACCCTGCAGTATATAGAGGAAAAGCTCTTTGATAGCATAGAGTGGTTGTTAACACGTGAGGGACTTAAATGACACATTTGATGCTGCCTCCTGTTACCAACATGTTTTTAATCAACCATGGCAACAATACTGGGTTTCTACTGGGCCATGTGTCTATTAACACAACATCGGGAGGGGGTGTTGATGGGTGCTGTGTTTTTTCTCCAGGCGACCGCATACGCTCTCCACTAATTGGGAATAATTGAAGAAAAGACGCTGGCGCTCAGACGCTAAATGGAACAATACTGGGGAGCATGTCTCTTATTCAGCTGGGCCATGCGTCTATTAACACAACATCGGGAGGGAGTGTTGCTAGGTTCAGTGCCAGACGGCCGCATACACTGTCCACTAACTGGGAATAATTAAAAAAAAGACGCTATATGGAGACTCCACCTAATCCAATTAATAACCTAATTAATCATTCTACGACTAACTAACTAGCTGCCTTCACCGCAAGTCTCTGCGCCCTACCTCGCTGTGAGCGCAGAGAACATTACCTATCATGTGAAGGCAGCTTTAGTTAATACATATGTATATCGTACAGTATATATTCATTATAACCTTTTCATCCTGCCAATGAATACACTTAAAATAAACTAGGTCAAAGCAGGTGTTGAGAAATGAAATCAAATTAAGTCTGACTTCAACAGATGCCAAGTCCCATCTTGGTTTCCACATGGATAGGATCTTGATCACTAAGCTGTAACATCTTGTGAATGACGATGATTTGGACAGATTGTACAGCTGACATGTGTCATCTCCATACTGGCCACTGACTGTGCTGATTCAAGCGGGCAAAGTATGGGCGAATGTTGAGAGAAACTCTCAGCCTTCTGTCTCCCCAGTGCCTCCTGCTGCTCCTGCTGACAATGACGTACAGTAGGCTTAATATAATTGGTCATGAATCTCAAAATTCCCTCAAATAGTCAGACCTTTTCTAACATGTAGTCTATGTGCAATATTGTAAAGGTTTGCACTATTTAAAAGCAAATCCTTGCACACGCAATCGTCAGTGCCAAGTGGTTATGGAAGAAGAACGTCTTGTGTTCAAACACTGTAAGCAGTTTTCTACACGTTTACTTGGGTATCCTCCAGCTGCTTTCATTTCCTCTCAATCTAAAGACATGCAGGTGGATAAGATTAGGTGTGATTGTCTGTCAGTCTGTTTTCACACTGTGATGGACAGGCACTGAATAACGCTGAATAGGAATTAGCAAGCAAAGAAAATCAATAATGAATGATAATTACCAGCTCAAATGCTAATCCACATGAGACCCACATCATGTTGTGCTCCCTCTTGCATACAGCTATAGTTTGGTCTGATTTTGAGGTTGATGACTATTTTTGCCCTTCGATGGAACTTCAAAACTCCATTATAAATTATAAAATGGTGTCGTGGGTATGGCGTTTAGAAACACACTATTTAAAGAAAGTATGCAGCCCCCTGTCCATATCCCCCTGTGTGACTCCCCAGTCGACGCTGTGGAGTCCTTACACTTCCTGGGCTCCATCATCATCCAGGACCTCAAGTGGGCGCTGAACATCAGCTGAGAGGGGGATGTACGCCTCCAGGACCCTGAGCCTCATCACCAAGGCCTGGGACGGCTACTCACACAGACTCTTAAAAAAGTGTCAGTTAAAACGTTCAATTTACATAATAAAATGAGAAAAAGTCTGAAACTATAAACTAACCCAATCCGCTGGCTGCCCCTGTAACAGTACAGTGTCCTTTTCTCTCTGGTTCGGATATCCATCACGACTCATTTTCCGACGTAGGCTGAAACGCCTTCATTCAAGAGCTTCTCATCAACAACCCCTCGCTGCATAAAATCCCCTCTCCTGTGTATTCACTTAAAAATCTTTTCTTTCTTTTGTCAGCACTTTGCTCTAACATGCTGGTTCAATAATCACAGGAATACTCTAAAGACACAATGGTACTCCCCTTTTGAATTCACCTGAACGCAATTGATTGCTTGAGATTTCAAGGATCAATCTCTTCTCTCTTGAAACGCATTTTTTGCTAAATGTACATTTCTAAATCAAAGTGTTGTCTTATTAGGAAACATCAAAAAGGTCACCCTTCCCCTGAATAGTGATTGTACATCATTAAAATTGTCATTAAAATAAGTCAACCAGAGACAACAATATCCACTGACTCTAGCTGGCTAGAGATGATCTGGAGCTGGAATCTTTCAGGCGGCAAAATCAACAATTATTGGCTGGAAATGAGAAGCCTGCTTCAAATAGCTTTCTGTCAGAAGTCAGGGACCCATTTTTTTCAATAATTAATCATTATTTTCAACAACAAAACGCCACTATTAACTGTAGAAAATGATCATTAAATGTCCAGGCACAGGTAATCTTCTATTGAGACTTGGTAACTCAGTCACACTTCTAATCTGTGAGGTTTGACTCTCAAAAGGTTAAAATGATTGCGCATATATAATGTAGAGTAGCAGCACGCACAGCTCAAAATCTTGAATAGTGTAATAGTGTTATGTTTCTTTGTATTAGGGATGTCACTGTACCAGAAATGTTGTAGTCGATACCAATACCAGTGAAATTTCACAATTCTCAATACCAATTTGATACCACGGTAAAAAAACAAAACAATAACTCACATTTACTTCAACATACACTCCTTTAGTACTGTTTGCATACTGGTTTACTTTAAAAGTTAAACAAGTCATAATTCCCTCTCTAATATCTATTCTATATTGCTGTGAAAACATCTCTTTCATACAACTGTAATTATTCAAGTTTCTCGCCAAAAAGACAACATTGAACACATCATGATAATGTTCTAATTTACATCGAATGCATCGTAGTGTAACTCCATGGAACCTCCGTTCACCGGCTGCTAGCAGCTAACAGCTAATGTTAACTGGCTCTCCTCCTGCCCATTTCAACAGATTTGTTGTTCACAATGTATCATCATCAGGGAAAAAGTAGAGTGCGTCAATAATGAGTTTACTGCATCACAAACACATTTTCTATCATTACCGGCACACCGGGATGCCAGTAGTCTCGAGCCCTGGTGGTACTACCAGGCACTACGGTACGTGTGGTAATGTCGAAAAACGAAGTATCGTTTTTTCTTGACATCCCTACTTTGTATTAGTATGCCAGTTCTCCTCTCACTCATTTCTGTCAGGCTTCATTAAGTTGTAAAGATGAACAGCTCAGGACTCCAATAAAATGCTCAGTAATCATATTTATTTGCTCACCATCAGTCCATTGGGCACCACAGAGCAACTTGTTATCCATTAGATTAATAGACAAGCATCCAGTTAAAATATCCAGTTGATGAGGAAAACTTGTGCAATTGTCTTCACAGTCTCATCATTTCAAGTAGACTTGAGGGTGCCAAAACATTTTTGACATCATTGCCTTTTTATGAACAGCTTGTGTTTCTTTTTGATGCTGAAAACTCTTCAGGCAACCATTCCCACGAGTGTGTCTCCCTGATTTGTAATTGTATTTGTCATCTAAAGAGCAGAAGGCATGGAAGACAAGCATACTCTCTAATTACGCAGAGATTTCAGTCAACAAATGCTCTCAGCTGGTTGTCATGAAACAGCAGCACGCCAATTATGCAGTCATGTGTCTGTAGTTTTGAGCTCGCACTGCACAAAAGAAACAGTCAGGGTCCAGGGAAATGAGGGAGAAAACTTTGTAGGTTCCTCAAATAACCAATGCATAAAAAGACTATTTTACTGGGGTTATGAACCTCTTATCGGAACTGAACCTGACATTAAGGCATCAGATGCCATCTTCATGTGTTTGGTTCACAATGTTTTTCACTGACATTGGTTCATAAAAATCAGGAGCCTCTGCAATTACAAAAATCATTAGAAGCTCCCAGATTATTGCATGTTAACAAAGAAAACAACTCCGGATATTCCTCATGTATAATTTGTGCATTAGACTGAAATGTAACGTGACGCTGCTTGTGATTTACGAGATTTACGAGTTCACCTTTGTCGGTTGTCGCAAGAAATTAACGACAACCAATAGCAAGGATTTCACAAACTTCCCATTACATATTACACTGAAGAGGAAAAATACCTCCCAGAATTAGACACTTGTGCACATTTCACCGTTTATCACAACAATTACTCAAATCACACATCCTTTTCTCTTTCTATAATGAAACCTGGGTATCAGCTAAGAATTTTAAGACTCTCACAGAGTCTGCAGTCGTGAAGCTGAACGACAGCCCAGACAAAAGTTGAGCCCTTTAACAGAAGGCTCTGTCCTTCCTTGCCGCTCTAACAACCTGCGATTGAATTACTTAATTGACCAAACTGGAGCTTCTCAAGGGGCTGCCTTATCCTTATCAGACTGTGCAGTAGCCTGAAGTATATTTAGATTCTCTGAAAAGAGCAGCAGCACATTTTTTTCAATGTCCACCCAGGGGGCAATACCGTGACAACTTAAGTACCCTTGACAGCTCAACTCGCCGTGTCAGAAAATGTGTAGATCAAAATCAAAGCTTCATGCAGCAGAATAAGTGAAACCTGCCATCCTATCTTATTACAACGAGAAAGGAAAGTTTAGAAAATATAATACATGCTTGAAGAATCTTAAAAAACACTTAGCAAGAAGAGCGAACAGTCTTGTCGTTATTACAGAGTTAAAGCAGAACTATTTGATATTTAAGAATAAAAATCACCCAGATGACCATCATCCACAACTTGAACAGATATTAAATTTCATTAAATTTAAACAGCAATTATTTAAGGTAACAAAAGAATAGAGAGACGAAAGAACAGGGAATAAGAGATTGAAACAGTGTTTTTTTTTTTTAGCATTAAAGGGCGCTCGAAGGATCTATTTATACCTGAATACTATAATGTGATATAGCTAATTTGCTCAGTAATAAAACATTATGAAATAGCATGTTTGAATAGTCCAACTGTGTGTAATTCCACTTGAATTTTCCTGCTTCAGAATTCAATCAGTAGTGAAACTTGTCGAACTTGATACCATCACATTTATAACAAGAATTTATAACAATTGGAGGCCGTTTTCATAAGTAAAAAAATATTAGTGTATCCGCCCCATGATTTGGAGTTGCTCCAAAATTTAAATTTTCTTGAAAATCGGGCCAGTAGTTCTTTTCAGTAATCCCGCTAACGGACATACAAACCAATCCGAAAACACAATACATTATTAATAATAATCCCAGATGAAGTTAAAGCATTTATTTTATTTTTTGAGCTACAGTACATCTGGTGGTAAATGTCCCACATGCAAGTGGAAGATGTGAGCCTCTCTTTCAGATTCCCAAACAATCCTAGTTGGAAATCATAAAACAAACAAAACTAAAACTAAATAAGCAAACCAAACTAAACTAAACTACTGGCATGTCCCACACAGTTCTGTCTTCAACACTGGATCTGCTGGATCTCAGCGAACCTGGCGAGAGGAGGAGCAGCAAGGACAAAAGGAGCCCCCTGTCGTCCCGGGTCAACAGCCAGAAGAACAGCCTTCACAGGAAGAAGAAGGAGACGGATGAGACGGAGCTGATCCAGGTGGAAGTTGAACAGACCGGACAAATCATGAGGACCCCAGAGAGGGTGTCGCTAGACTCAGGTAGAGACGGATTGTAAACTTTGGATTTTTCACAATCTTTTAGAAGAGCAACAAGCTTAGACGCTTTATAATATGCAATGTATGAGTAACAGAAGGTTCATTTTTGGGACAATGATGCATACCATCAGTTACGAGGTACTGTATGACAGAAAATCCTGCTACAAGGAAACGACAACACCCTGGCACACAGTGAGAAAGCACTTTATTAACACACAGTAGCCTTAATGTAGTGCTGAATATCATACTTATTCAGTACTTAAATGTGTTTGAAAACTGTCAAATACTAAAAGCTGACATTGAATATTTGGTCAAATCGTTCTTTTGCACATTTTAGACTGTATTTTAAGTTACTGTGCAGCTGCTTGTGTTTAGCTCAATTTTACCAAGTTTGGCTTCTTTTGTAAAATGAAAAAAAAATTTTTGTAGAAAAATGTTTCTATTTCTTAGTGAGTAAAGTTTGTTTTGGCATCAGTCCCAAAATGTAGGCATTGTATCAGCACTAGTATAAACAATTTCAAACCTAGATGTTCTGTAATGCTTCAGTATATTGATAGTGAAGTATAGATGGTGTTTCCAGTTACTGAACATTAATATTTTCCTTTACTTCTCTTACTTCTCCCTCTCAATGTGTATTTCATGTGATTCTGTAATGTCATATGTAAAAAATATTAGACATCTATAAAAATGAAATCCTATCATTTCACCACTCTATCTCTTACCCTGTTTCATCCTGCTTGCATCAACCTCACCCAGTTTCTCAAAATCCATAAATCTTTCACCAGATCCCTGCATACTGTACACCAAAAACTCTGACTCCCATAATTCCCCGTGGAACTGACCTCAAACACTTTCAAGACAGACCAAAGAAGGATCAAGCCAATTTACTGTAATGAAAGGGATCATCTTAAAAGACATTAAGAGGAAACGGCCAATTACTTTCCTATTTGCCAGTTGAAAAGGTTAAAGTCTTCAATGAGAACTAATTATGCAAACTGACTCAAACTACAGTGTGGTGAATAATTCATGGCAGTGAGACTGATTATAACCCTGGTGTCATTTACGAGCAAAACTTTATGTCCTGTTAGAATTGTGAGCAGATGTTTTTTAGACACCCACAGCACTAATTGTCAAACTGTTTTTAGCTCACTGTCACAGAAAGTTTGCTTTTCAGCTAATGGAAAACCTAACTAGTTACTTTTTTTAATTAGTGTTATTGCTTAATGCTAAAATTGAAATGTAGTTTTCTGCTACAAACACATTAGCATCCTAATTAACAGATAACAGACTGACCCGACGATAAATTATATTTCAGGGGTGAATTTTAGATTTAGAGATTCATTTGATCAAAAGGTGAGGGTGTTTTTGATGTGCAACAAACTAAAAACTTAATTGTTTTGTTATTTTATTATTATTTTACTCTTAATTGTTGTATTACTGTCACCAGTGACCATTTGTACACCGTTGGATAAATGGGAAGAGCTGAACCCCAACCCTGAGAGGAATGGCAACAGGAAATGGAAGATGGAAAGACGGCGTTCTTCTAAAAACTCATCCAATGAGTTTTTATGGTAGGTATTGTCCTGAGCAAGCATTAATGACATAGTGACATTTCCTATCTATTGGACAATTCCATGCCTCACAATGTACATCCTGCGCCAAAACAAGAAGTGCAGACAGGGAGAATTTTAATTGAGGTCAAGAAGGACGTGATGGTTGATGAACATGTAACGCATCAGACTGGAGATTGTCACAGAACTGTAATTAATGTTCACATGGATTGAAACATGGATCACATGACTATGTGACAGGGTCGACTATCATCACTCTCATAGTATTGTTTTTGGCTGCAGCAGGAGGAAAAGCACTCTAAAAACATACAGTAGTGGAGCATTTAGCAGCAAAAGAATCATTTGTTTAAAGCTTGCTGTGCTGCCCCCAAGAAAGAAAAAAAAAATCAAATGTATTGCAGGTTTAAACAAGTGTTTTAGTTGCCTATTGTTAACCAGACTAACAATAGTTCATTTTCCATAACTACAATCTTTCCCCACCATATACTATAAGTTAGTTGCCACGCGCAGATATTGTAGAAATTTAAAAACGCTGGCACTGAACGTAATCATGGCTTTTGTGGAATTGTACAATATCAGCCTGAGCGATTGGGTTGTTTGCAAGAAATTGGCCCAAAATAAACTTTTGAAAGAAATAGAGAAATTAAATAAATCTTGAAAACTGGTTTACAGGCGTAAAGAAATTCCAAATTAGCCATGGTAGCAATGATTTCAAGGTTAAGAGATCGTATGAGTTTACATTTGAGACACTGCGTCTTCCACACTGTGAAAAGTATCAGAAATGTTGTAATTATAAGTTTAGTTCAATGTGTCTGTCTCATGTAAACAACCCGTTTTTTCCTCTACTTTAGGTCCATTGACTGTAAAACCCAATTAGAGCCATTGAACAAGAACTCCTTGGAAGCAAACACCAAAGTAGACCCAGAGTCTGCTTTAGCATCTCAAGTAAGTGCTCAGTTTGACAGGAGCAGGCAGTAATCATCACTATTGTATGTGCTGTCTGCACTTGAAATCAACATCCTTTTGAAGTGAGGAAGCTTCACACATCTCAAACATATTGTTGTGACTGATGGTTGAACCTTCATAATAGTTTCATGAAATGATGAATTCATCTTGGTTATTTAGCGACTGCATGTTAATGCACGATAATGAAGCTTTAATATTTAAGTTTGTTCCTAATGAGACGCCCTGTTGTGTAATTGTTTAACCATCATTTTGTCCTAACACCTACAATTCTTCCATTTCAGCTCAACAGGCAGTATATTAGTGGAAGACATGTAAGCCTCCCTATGCATCCTTCCATTTGATATTAAAAGACTTATACATTTGCACCGGGAAAAGAAGCATCACACCATCTCATAAGATTTGGACTTAAAAGACCAAAAAGAGAAGATTATTGAAGCCAAAATGCAACTTTGAGGAAATCCAGACATACTGTTGGCCTTGAGATTGTTCCTTTGTGGTGCTACAAGGTCCAAATGTCAAGCGCTTTATTACATGAGTTGATGTCTCTGTGTAGGTCTGCATAACAGGTCTCGTTTCCAGAAGCCATTATTAGATTAATAGCCTATGAATTATTCAGCAACTTTACTCTGAGTGTGATAAATAATAGATTTGGGATTAAAGATAACTGCCTGAGATGGAAGGAAGTTATGGCAAAAAATTACAAAATTTGTTTTGGTCAGGAGTTACAAAATGGTCATGACATAGACACTGTAAATAGTGGTTTTAGTTTTCTACTTAGCAGGTATCACACACACACACACACACAAACAGAAAATGCATGCTAACAAGGGAGATGTGTGTTGCATGAGCTTTACATACTCCAAACCGACACGAGAAAATGTCCCAAGAAATTTGACCGTTACGCCAAATTCACACCGGGGAACGGCAAAGTGCAGCTAGACACAATAATTACATATTTCTGCAGACGAGATGTATGTTAATGTGTTTCAAGCGGGAAAAAATGTCACAGGAGTCACAGGAATCTGTTCACTGACTCGTCGCACTTTGCCGCAAAAAGTTCTATCTCTAACTCTAGTTTGGCCGTACTCTGCCACAGAATCAAAAAGCTGCCACCGCAGCTTTCCATAGACACTGCACGTCAGCTTGCCGCAGGACGCACTTTGCCACTTCCCGGTGTGAATTCATCGTTAAGGAAAAATCCACCCTCAGATGATCATACAGTGTTACAGAGATATGATCAGCTTGAAGCGCCCAATAAATTGTGCGACTAAGGGTTGTATATTACTAAATTTATTCTGGACATCGAGATCAATATGTGACATGGCAAAATAATCTCAACTCAAGGATCATGAACCAACTTTTTCTAAACTTTCAACCGCATCTCTCTTCATCAGCAAATGGAACTGGTGGAAATTGAACCGTATAACTTTCTGTTAAACCCAATTGTTACTTCCATGTCCAAGGAGCACATTATTAACCTACAATATTTGTGGTGTTACAGGGGACAGGTTAGAGTAAAAAAAGGAGCAGTAGTAGTAGTATTTCTGCCGATCCTGGATGCTTTCAAAGTTAGACAAACGTTAGCAGCTCTGTCCTGTTCTTTATTGGATTTAGGGAAGTTTAAACTTCACCAACCCCTGCCAACGTTACCCAAAATAACGTTATGTTTGACAAACACATTGATTCATTCTCGTCATAAAGCCTTTTCTCTTGTAACCTTAAAAGTTCAAATATGCTGTTTGAAAGACAAACAAATATGTAAGCTAAACAGCCAATCGGGTTCATGTTCAAACAAAACAACAGTTTGATCTACACTGCAGTACGAGAACAATTCTGTGAATTCATTTGTCATGTAGCGACATGAATCTTCAACTGGTGAGGATGTTGACTTTCTTCCAAAGACATCCAGCTTTTTACAGGATTTTGGTTTTGAAACAAATCAGCTCATACATTACCAGGACTGCCATAAACAGCTATTTCCAACCAATTCATATAGCTTATGATCGCATAATTAGCCAGTGAATTAACGCAATGCACACATCACTAACACGTCTGATTCAAAACACAACATCAGGCTGCGTGAATTCTGGTCTATTGAGTCTTGTGTTTAGTCTTGTGTTTGCAAACAAATTGGTGTCACTGCCTCTTTTACATTAACTCTCTCCCTGTATTTAAGTGAAAAGTGAAGTCCAGCAAGAAGCCCTCTTTGTTTCTGAAACACTGGCACCAACTATTATATTTTCATGATTCTTTCTGGTATATAACTACTGCTGGATAAATACATACAACCAGTTCAGAAACCAAATAGTCAATACCTGTTTTCTAGAGTCTTTATGGGTGGATTTTTCCTTTAACAACCCTACTATAGCATACTGCAGTTTCTTCTGGCGACACTGCATGTATTTTGTTCTTGTAAATAAAAAATATGGTTATCTACAATAAATGGATGAGGCAATTTCTTCTGAGCCCATTAATACTGAGATTAAGTAACCTCAATTAATCTTGCATAATGGCAGTCTGTAAAAATGGGAATTGTTACAGGTAGTGGCTGGCCCTTTCTGAGGGAAGCCACTGACATGGAGCAATTAATTTATCAGGCTCTGTAATGGATTTGCTAGCCCTGTAATACATACAGTCTTTGCTATTTATAAAACATCGAGTGTGCCGTATCACATCCGAGCATGAAAGTGCATCTCAAAATCATTTACCCCTCACTAAATGTGTAGGTGTAATGCTGAATCATGTAAACTACACCTTACTCTCATAATGCAAAACTACACGCGTGTAATTGGTCTATTTTCAGTTTTCACAGCAGAGCAAGGCTTTATATGCAAGTTTGTAACTGAGAGGCTATCAGCATATTTCAGATATTGCATGTGGAGGTGCACGGGAAAGGGAGAGGGTGGGGGCAGGAATTGCAAGAGGCTGGATGAGTAGCATGGCATTCAGATGAGGGGTGGGGCGAGATGCTGACAGTAGTGATTCTGCTGGCCTTCCTAAGCATGTCAGAGGCTTTGTCGAGGCAGGGATATTTTCTCGTCCCTGAGAAAGCGGAGACGGCTGACCCTGCACACTCTGCCCGCCTGTCTCTCCCTCTGGCTTATTGTGTGTGTGTGTGTGTGTGTGTGTGTGTGTGCTTGTGTGTGTGTGTGTGTGTGTGTGTGTGCGCGTGCGCTCGTGCGTCTGCTTGCGATGTGTTGTGTGAATGCGATTGCGTGTATGTTTAATGAATTTTGTTTGTGCATATATGTATATATTATGAAACGTGTGTGTGTATGTGTGTGTGACAGGCTCGCCTAAGCAAGGAGCAGCGGTGGGGCAGCGCCCTCCTGTCCAGACATCAGTCCCTGGAGGAGGAATTTGAGCGAGCCAAGGCTGCTGTTGAGGTAAGCAGAGTACTGCTTAGTACACCTCACATCTGTCACCCGTCAACAGAGAGCCGTCTCCACCGCTGACTTTTAATAAGACTTAACAGAAAAGTTGGCTTTTCATTATTAAACAACAGAACTTTGTCTCCTCTCCACTCAATCAGGGTGGACTAGTGGTTAAAGATGCTGCTTAAAACAGATGAGTGGGATCCAAGCAGCAAGATACTAATGCTGTGTCCCGTTTACCTCGGAAGTCGGAAGTGACGTCACAAACGAGTTGAGCGCGTTCCACTACAACAATTCGGAAAACCAAGTTCTAGCCAGGTTAGCTTTGTTAGCCATTGTTGACAATACTATTTGATAAACTAATTTTGCGCAAACAAACACCAAAGCAACATGTCCACAGATAGAAGTGGGCAAGTACAGTGTCTACAACTCATTTAAGGGGAAGCAAATAAGACAGAAGTGCTAATTAACAGTATATTACTACAGCTTTCACTTAGTTGATGAGGGCGGAGCAGCCATCTGGAGTTTTGAGGTTTGGGTTGGTCAGGTTCTCTTGGTTTTCCGAGTCACAGAATCAAAACGGCCGCAGCGCGCTGAGCTCAGAGCAGCCACCGCAGCTTTCCATAGACGTTTGATGGCAGCATTTCCGCACAGCTCTGGTGTGTTTTCGGTGGTTTTTTTCCGGCTACGCAGGACAGATCAAATGAGAATTATGTTGATCATAAAATGTTTACAGAAAGAAATTGGTGATATTGCATATATTTTTTATTATCTTATTTAGTAAAGAACATTTACATTTTCTTAGTAGAAACTCCAACCCTGCCATTAGTCCCTAATTATTATAGAAAGGGATGGAAAAATCCTGTGAGTGGTCTTAAAAATATTTAAATAAAGAGAAGCAGTGACGGGAGAATTCTGTGAACTTTAAGCCAAGAAGCCTTTTTTTAGTTTTACATTTCCAACATCATTGCCCATGTAGCCTCATAATCATTCCTGCAATTTGAATACATTTACCTGAAGTCCTATGGAGCTGATTTCCATTTGACTCCTTCAGCCCTTTCATCCCCTTGTCAAATGATTACTTTTGTGCTTCCTGCAATGTATTCACCCCTGTGGTGGTAGCTGACAGTTTAAAAGTCAATGCTAAATTCAAACACACACTCAATTTCACGAGGTGACCCGGAAAAATATTAACAACTGAGCTGGCTAACAATAGGATGGTAAATATTTCAGAAATTTTACAGCCTGACAAGGCGAAGTTACAGTAATTAGATATGGCTTAATTCTTCATAGGACTGTGTACCCACACACTCCAAGTGTTGAGCTGTGAAGTATGCCTGAAGCTCTCGTGTTATCTGGGATGTGAGTTTGCCATAATGACAACATGGAAAATTACTTGAAACCCTCCCTCCTTCCTATCTCTGAGCTGCAAGCAAAAGCTTATTCTTTCTCAAAGCACTTCCATCATATTTCCTTATTCGATGTAATTGTACATTACATTTACTATTTAATTCACTGATGACATGGGCAGACATTTATTTTCTTCCACACTATTTAGTAGATTTAGCAGTAGGTTTTCCTTCAGCTGAAGATATTTTGGAGAGGTTACATCACACTGGCCCAACAACAGCTACCTGAGTGACTTAAAGAGCAGAGTGTCTGTGCTGTACAGGAGTTTAGGGAACCAATAAAGTTTAGTTTTTTTTGCTTGCAATAAAAGCCACTCTACCACTCACAGGACATCTTCTTTCCCAGAAAATGGGATTAAACTGTGCACTTTTATGATACTTCAGCTTTACTGAGGGCTACAGTAGACTGTTGTACACAGAGCTATGTGTAATGGTCAATAAATAATAGAGCAGGGACAGGAAGATGGTGAAAAAGTGAGAGAAGCAGCTGCAGAGGAGTGGACGCTCCGCTTGGGGATCCCTTCCCAAAGTTAGCGATGATGTCACATCTTGTATAAGCCGTGAGCTGCATCCTCTGAAATAATTGCACAGTTTGAGAACAAGCCAGTGGGCAGGTAACTGATGAGATTCTGGGATGCTCCTGGAGAAGCGTCTGAGCATGGAGCATCGATTGGTAACAGTATCTCACGCCTTCGATCGAGCAGCCTGAGTGCTGGCTTCCACTCCAGAGGGGCTCTGATGCAAGTGGTCAGCCATTTTGGCCTTGAATGCAAAACTCAAAGCCCATAATCAGATCATTTCAATTGAAGTAGCTGTGCATATGCATGCTCTTTCATACTTATAAAGACATGGAGGTAGAGACGTCTCAGATGGCAGAGAGAACATTAAATCAGTACACAGTCTTTCTGCCAATTCATTCAATTAGACGAAGTAGCCAAATGTAAGAAAATTAGGACGCACAGAGAGAGCAGACAAGGAATTAGGATACCAAATATCATCCATTTTGCAAAGTTTGCACAGATGAGAAACTAAGAAGACAAAATGGCAGTGGGCCATGAGAGGGTTCAGCTTTGAACTCATTTACAAAGATGCTGATAAAGAGATATTTTCTCAGTAGGTAAGTGACTGTCAATGTCACATGAGGATACCACCAATTACTGTGAGCTGAAGATAATATAATACTTTTATTAAATAGAGAACCACAGGGTAAATTGTGACTTCAGGGAACAGTATTTTGGCTGTGAGACATGACAAAGCGCTTCCAAGGTGACGATAAAGACGAGATGAAGGTGACTGTGTGGCCTTTTGTTTGATTAAACACAAACAGGATAGGTTCACTTTCATCTTGCCGAATATTGGTCTGAAGCAGTTGTGGATTTCTCAGAGATTGCGGAGGCAGTTGCCTAGCAGTAGGAGATTGAGGCTTGTGATCAAAAGGTCAATGGTTTTAATCCACAGACCTGCTGGGAACATGTGACTGGGGAATGTAAACGAGTAGCCTAATGCGTTAACCTCCTTCAACAACTTTAATCAGTGTGTCCTCAAGCAGACAAGAAACTCCAAACTTTTTCAGTGGAGCTGCCAACATGAGAATGAGGATGTTATTCAAACTCTGGTGCTAACGTAACGACTGCACCGAGACCGTCTGAAAAGTATCAGCGTATTTTCAAACCTATAGTTTGTTTGCTCTGGTCCAGATCAGTGTATTGGTTGGTAAACTTGTGAACAAAAATGAACAAAAATACACGTACAATAAGAAGCAGTAAAGTGCAGCAAGACATGCTGTCAATCACTGGAATTTGGTCACCAAAACCACATACAAGCATCCTGTCAGTCCGAATGACTTTACGCAAACAGTTCTTGGTTTGTTTGTAAAAGGCCAGTGTGAACACAAACTGGACCAGAGCTAAAAAGGAAAGAGTGCATCATTTTTATTCTTTGATCCAGACCAAACAAAACAAACTCCAGGTGTGGAAGCATCCTTAATTTAGCCCACAATTACCAAGCAGCAGCGCACATCAACACTGTTCATTTGTCATAAATTCACAGTTGACTGCAGTAATGCCCATGGCCACAGTAGTTACAGTGTGGGTTGTTATTACAGGCATCCATATAATGTGTAGTTGCATTGTCTGCCAAAATGCATTGGTAGCACTTAGTCCACTGAAATGTATTGTATTGTATCTGAGTGACATTATCGGGACTCCAGCTTTCTATTTTTGTCTGGCTGACCACAGACTTGGCCCACGCAGTAGAGCAGTTGGTGGCTCATTAACATTAAAAGGCCAGCCTTGCTCTGGAGATGAGAAGAGCTCTTTTTTTTTCTTTTGGAGGCTCCGTGTCACTGGTAAATAATGACACTTTTTGTAATGTAAGCCCTCTGGGCAATGTGGATAAGTAAACCCTATTCGTGTGCTTCGTTTCCTCCAAAGGTTGAGTGTCAAGTTAACACAAACCGACCAAACAGATAAGGTTAAAGTGCACTTGAAAAGCACTCACACACATATGGAGACTTAAGATCAAATGTATTTACTGAACATCTACAGCTAGCTACAGTATCAGATTTTGGCAGCAAAGCAGTCGCTCCAGGAATTTTAAATCTTGCTAGTCAAACATCCAACAATTCAACACAAGGGAGCTGCTTTCATTTACAGTGTTCATTTCACTGTGTAAGCGATTATGAAAAATTTGTCACTTTACTTGCCTGAAATAGCACATTTGATGGTTGCCAAAAGCTTAAAAGCCTATAGGGTTACATTTCCCTTTTGTATTATTATGCAAATTGGTCTACAGATTTTTATAACAGAGCGTCATTTGACTGAAAGATTTGTATAAATCGTGGCGAGGTTGTGATTTGCATTTTTGCAATATCCAAACTCAAGAAAATAAAGGAGCTTAATTGCAGGTCAAATATTGTTTGCTTGGGAACAACTGTATACGTTGCTTAATATGACACCATACACTGAGTGCAGTTAATTATGAATATTAATTCTTTATTAACACGTCTATTCCTTTAGCAAAAATATACAGCTTTTTTTCCCCCAGTCAGGGTACAATCGACTATTTTAGTCTGAAGCAATTATTTTGTACCATTTTCTTTTTTTATTTCTGTGTTTTAGCTGACCTAGCATGAATTATCAAGCTCTAGAATTTACCTTCCTGCCAGTGAACATTTATTTCAACGTTATTATCTCAGTCTAGGTCTAAGACACAACTAATTGGATTCTAGAGGCAAAATATAAATATACCTTTTCTAAAAGTGGGTGACACCAAAAGCCGGGGGGTATGTGTAACCTTTGGCATGATTATCAATAATGTATTCATGAAGTAACTAATGAATCCCCCACCCACCCTGTAACCCCAAGTTAATTTCCAAACAGCGGTGACATATTTGGCGGCAGGAAGTACTCTGGATTCAATACATTTCACGTAACACTTCATCAGAGCTGCTGAAATTAGAGTCGCAGCTATGGGTTCGCTCCAGTGAAGAATAGAATTGAATGTAAATTGCCTCACTGCATCTTTGTCTCGTTCCACATAATTAAACTGCCAATGCCAGTGTAAAAAGCGGCCTTCACAGCATTATTAAGAAATATTAATACATTTCTTGTAAATCAAAAACACGTCCGTATATTCACTCCATTTTAAATACAGCGAGCAATTTGTTGTCACCCGTGGTGCAATTAGGGGGCGGACAAGTTACACACCAGATGGGATTTCACAACGTAAACATTTAACCGACTGTCTATAAGACGCAAATAACGAGATGATGGACTAAGGCACAGTGCAAATACAGGCACGAAACACGATAAGAAATAATGAGTTGGTCGCATGACATCCACTCACTTCCCTTACAAAGGAATAGTTGTGGAAAGTAACTACTTGAGTACTCTACTTACAGTAAGCTATTTGTTTGATGTTTCTATACTTCCACTTCATTACATGTCAAGGGAAACATTGTACTAATTTACAGGCGTAAATTCACTTACATTTACAAAAGAGCTTTTTTAGCTGTCTTGCAAAGTCCAAAACATATGAGCAGTTTATAACTTATGTTGTAATGTTAAAGTGCCAAACACTATATAAATTAGTTTAAAGCCCCACCTTGACAAGCCAGATCATAAAAATGTTGCTTGCACATGAATAAATTTAAGTGTCCTAACGTCTCATGGGCCATTCCTCATGGGATTATAAGGCACCTTCACAATACATCACTATTTACAGTACAACAGAGAACAGCCTCCAGCTGCTCTGGTCACAAATCAATCTAATAATAAAAAGCAACAACAATAGTTATTATCCACGCCTTCCTGATAGAAAGTTTTCTTTCATAACATAAATTCACTAAATAATCCTATAATAAATCATCCATATCCGGAAAGATCACAAAGTATAGAGTGCGGTAAAAAACTGACAAAATGATACTCTTTATTCCTCCCAGATCACACAGTGAAAGGATTGAACTTCCAAAGCAGAAAAATCAGCCGTTTCAATATAATGAGGTAGTATACCATCTTAACTGAGCACAAAATAGACCTTTTTTCTTTGATGGAACATAAAGAACGTCATTTTTCCACATGTCATACATTGTAAAATTTGAACTATAAGATCAAACGCATATTCAAAAGCCATCAAGAGTCTTAACAAGACATACTTTTCATGATAATTATGCGTGTTGGGGTTTATAAATATTGCCTGCAAGTAAATAAATCAAACATAAATAAATAAAACCACTTTCATCATAGACGTATCTAAAAAAAATAAGTACAATGTGAACTTCTAATTAGGCTTCAGTAGGGAACCAACACGGTTTCTTCGTTTACGCCTCTAAATCCAAGTCCCTGCTACAAATTCTCACAACATATATGACTTTTCAGGCCTTAACATTCCTTACCTCCACCTCTCAACCTCAGGCACTCGGATAGCACACTCTCTGACAGGGCCGACAGCGGCGACACATCTTCAGGCAATTTGTCTGAGAGTCAGCAGTCTGCAATTACCTGACATCTCTCACCATCAGGGGCCACACCAGTGCCTCCATATCAATCACAAGCCTCCAAGATGTGGAGATGAGAAGACCTTCGACACATAGAGACACACATACACATTCGTACAGTAGATCTTTCTGACCCTGCTCTACCGTGTCACGACACAGGCACATGACCCACGCACATTTACTGTACACAGTGCCGTCATGTACTGATGAGGTTCTGGCTGAGAGGACTCCATTAGTTACAGGAGGCTGTTCTGCTCTGTTTGGCATTATTCTTCCCGGTTTGCTCTGCCTCTGACTGGAAGACAGCCAAGAATCATGGACTCATCCAGTGGGAAGAAAACTCACATGAAAAACAGGCATGACTTTAAAGCTCACAAAGAACTGTGTGTACAAGTCAACCTTCATCCCTTCATTCAAACTCCACCCCAAGATAACTAAATATTCCACTCTGGATGACTACAGAAATGTACAGCGGTGTAATGTGCACTTTGCAGTTTTCGGTGCCATAAATAATCAGAAAAAAATTCATGCGATACCTTGTTGAAAAAGCGGCACCCTGGGGGTCAGAATTTGCAACTGCAGTCTGTTGTAATTTTTAACGACACGATCAGGCAATAAACAAGCATCTGCTGTCAGTTGGTGGAAAATCAAGGTGGCCCGAAACACATGAGACCAGTGGAACTGAGTCAAGCGCACCATGCCCAGTGCATCACGGGCGTGCCAAACACACTGATTGTAATTTCATGGCCAGCGCACCTGGGGCGCACTTGAATACGGATAGGATACAATACATTACATTACATACATTACAGGTAGGCGTGTAAAAGTCTGTGACAACCAAGGCCAACCACATCTACTACTTTTATCCTCTTTAAAACACAGGGATCTCCCCGTCATGACACTCTGACAGTTTGAAAATCTGTGGAGCATTTCTTATGGTCATCGTGTTTTCCGTACATAATAGTGCGTGATTTTTCTTATTTTTCATCACAATGCCCGATACAATAACCATCTGCAGTTCAAGTCCACCATAGAGCCATATATAAAATGAAAGCAGTATTTTTTGCCATGTTGTATTATCTGAACTAAAGTTGATTTGAACTAAAATTGATTTTACTGTTTCACATGCAAAATAATAGAGCAATAGCAACATAATTGCTGTCAATCTGGGAAGTAAAACGTTGCCTACTTAATCTTCACCTTGCAATACAAACGTGATCCTGCTGATCCACAAATGAATTGGGATTTTCAAAACAGCAGTCTTTTCCTAGGAACACCACTTTAAAAATGTTTCCTCAACGGTCACATCATGCTGTTTATCACAGCCACACATGTACCTGCATACACAAAAATTGCCAAACTCCAGGTGTCGCTTTGGCAGTTAAATTTGGCATGAATGGACTGTCCTGAGGGAGTTAGTAGCAGACAAAGAAGTTTTAATTGATCTACAATTTTTCATGGAACTGTGTCAACTGTTCCCAGTGTGTATCCAACACAGCTGGTTATTTACACTGCAGTAGAAACTTTGGATTAGGACATGTTTAATGTGGACATAAACACTGAGGTTTCTGTGCTCTGTGTGTAACTGTAACATGACGGTGCGTAACATCGCTCCAATTAGAGACGGCAGATGAAACAGATACCTGCTGCCTTCAGATGGCTGTAAAGAGACTCACCACCACAACGGAAAGGAACTCAGGATTTAAGAGGCTGTACTTTGGCACAGCAGTGCTAACATGATCACAGTGACATTGCCAAAATGCTGACGTTTATACGGTAATATGTTCACAATGTTTGCAATCTTAGTTGTGTGTTTTGGTATGCAAACATTTGCTAATAACCACTAAACACAAACTATAGCTCAGGCTGATGAGAATGTTATTAGTTTTACAGGTATTTGGTTATAAAATAAGATATTAGCGAGACAAATGCCACAATAAGCAATTCTGAAACATCTTCATAAAAGTGTCATTACATTCTATAGGTAAAAATAGAAAGCTATAAATATTTCTGTTTAAAAAAAACAAAATAAATAAATAATCTGCAGCATTAAAGTCATAACATGGACCTTTGAATTAGCTCTAAAATAAAACAGGTATGCAATGAGAAGATAGTCAAATTTGACACACGCCGTGTGGTCCTGCTTCATAGTTAAATGCTTTGATGCAGTTTTTGAACACACTGAAGCTCTTTCAACTCCTCTTGGCTAAGGCAGCTAAACAGAGTGTTGCACAAGTCAAAGTGAGAAGAGAAGATAAAGGTGCGTATAATCCTCTCTGTATCACTAAAATTCATGATGCTTCTAATTTTGGCAGTGCTCCTGAGATGAAAAAAAAAAAAAATCGTGTCTGAACAGGTTTTTAGCATCTCTTTCGAAACAACAACCTATAGAGTCTCATCATTCCTTAGATTTTGGAGGCTTACGTTTACTTAACGGACTAATAACAGGTTGAATAAGTTTTATCTAAATAAAAAAAATATAAATTGACATTTATTTTTGTCACGGAGTTAAAACTTAAATATGTAGAGAAGATTGCACAATATTAATTAGTCTTAGGTGCGAAGTAAAGCGGGGTGTCATCGGCAAAACAATGAAAGCTAATTTCATGTAACATGATTAAATGATGAAAAGAGCACCTACACTTTGATCCCTGATGTATTTTCAAAACTAAACAGTCATTTTCAAGTTTCATACAATGAGTGCAAATTAGTTCAAATCTGATCAAAACTTATACAGTCATAGTTACTACTTAACCTTCAGTCCAAGTTTAAATATGAACATTTGAGTTTTTACCACAGCACTTATCCTGCACCATTATGATAAGCAATCAAACTCAAGAGGAAAATTGTACGTCTGACTCAAGATTGTATTTCCTTGAGTTGCTCTTCACTCTACCTTGCCTTTTGACTGCATTTTTTCCAAACCACCCATCTGGTTTGATCTGGATTTTCAGCCTTTATCTGTATCTAGCTAAACTGATTAGTAGAACAAATGACAAACACAACCCTCACTTAAATCTAATTGAACGCAAATTGAGGCAAATCAGAAATAAAAAAAATGTCTTTAATGTTCTTAAGTTATGGAAAGAGGCAAACTCATCATCCAAACAACAATACTGTTATTCCAACAGTTGATCGGTGAAGTGTAAAACTATTTCTGGCAGCAGTTTAATGTGACAGTTGAAAATGTGCCCCTTTTTCTTTGTAGCGTCATCTCTTTCAAACAATCTCTTCTCTTCATTTATTGACTTATTCTCTTTACTGACATACCAAGCAACGGTCAGGTGGTTCGATCCAATTATAATAAGATTCTGTATTTGAATGTCACAAAAAGGCAAAGAAAATAAAGCTTGTCTACCACCAAAATATTTATAATGAGATACATTTAAACCCTGCTAAAAGTTGTTGTTTGAAGAAATTAAAAGCATGACTAATATAAGCTTGTGTCTAAGAGCTTCGTTCTACAGGCTTTAGTTTCCTGTCGGATAAAAAATCAAAAGCTATTCCAGGAGAAGGATTGGCGTACTCGACTGATAACCTTTGAGGATTCGGTCAGCTAACTGAAATGCCTCAATCTGACATTTTTTGACCAAATAAGTCTATAAGTCTATTCACATGCAATATTAAAAAGTTTTGTGCATTTCTTAACTGATCATAAATGAAAATACCAGGCTGTTTTCCAGCTGTACTTACTAACATTATTGATGTAAACTCACCTTTAACCGCATCAAAAACATTTTATATTTAGTTACTGTTAAGTATTCATTCATTTGAATTTCAAAAAGACCTGTCAATCAATTTGAAAGTAGGTTCTAAGCTTGTGTATTGAAGTTTCATATTGGGGCCACCCATTTGTTTGCACTGTCAGTGCGGATAGTTCCTTTAAGCTCTGACATGACTTGCAAATATGATGATTCATCATAACTGTGGAGGTTCATAAGTTACAGCCATTGATCCGGACAGACAGGATGATGGGAAATTACAGGATCTGTTGTTCTACTGAGCACTAATCACTCCTTCCTACTTCTCCCTCTCCCCCATCTATCCATCCTCCTTCATCCCACTGTGTCCCACTCTCTCTCTGACATCTGTAGTCAGATACTGAGTTCTGGGATAAGATGCAGGCTGAGTGGGAAGAGCTCGCTCGGAGGAACTGGCTGACGGAAAACGAGCAGGCGCAGATTCCCTCCTCTGTCTCTCCGCACGAGAAGGTCACTGTCATTACAATGTTACAATCAGCAGCCTGTGCAGAAATCTGTCTTGATGACACTGATGTAGAGATGTACAGTACTGCAGCCACTGCAGAGTAAAGTATGCATGCCTGGCCAGAGTTAAACTGTAAAATGAGTTATAGCATTTGAAAAGAAGTGGTATAATGTATGTTTGTTGTACTTTTGAATAAGATTTTAAAAATACACCTGAATCATGCATACATGATCACACAATACATGTAACTCCCAAAGTGGAAAACTGCACACAATCCCCTCTATTTGCCTATCCCCCCCCAAAGTCAAAGGTTAAGTTAAACATTTAGGAAATATACTTATTGGCTTTCTTACAAAGAGTTAGGTGAGAAAATCAATGCCACTCTAAAAAAGCAAATCCCAAAATGTCAAACTATTCCTTTACACCCTGTTGTTGGGTATGGACACAGGAAGTGAACATTTGAAACCTAAAAGCAAAATGCAAGCTCAAAACAGAAGCCTCTGTGGTATTCTCTGATTGCAAGCGTAATAGCACTTTTAGGCTTATAAACATGAGCGCTCGCTGTCATTCAGAGCCCAAAATGTGTAGAGCTGCCTTGTACAGTTTTAAAGTTTAACAGGGAATTCAAATCTTTAACATCAAATTGGTTACTTTTTACTTTAAATGTATTGAATGATCTATGATATGTTAAGAACTCCCCATCCTAAATTAATACATATAGAACATTTTTGAATAGGACGTAACATAGCCTATATTCTACCCTATGTATATAGCATCACCATATGTGATTAAAGTAATGTTTGTGGGTCTCAGAGGACAGAGCATATGGCTGAGCAGTATACTCTACAGCTTTAAAAAAAAAATTTAATTTAAAAATGATCTAACCTTAGAAGGATTCAGACCTTTCTGATTGATCCCAGTGCAGAACTAGTTCTTAAAGAAAAAGCTAAATTTCAAAGTCATCGCGCCCAGAAGCGGTCAACAACACACCAGGGTAATCACAGTTTGAAAATGCAAAGTTTAACATTTAAAGAGAACAGACAAACCCGGGGGAGCTCAGCCCAGGTTTGATGTGAAGCAGAAAAGATCAATTCCTGCTGCTGGAGCTTTGCTTAAATATACAACTGCACAGGACAGTTGCCCTGGTTTGCAATTGAATATGGAAGAGAGAGAAACTGACATTGCCTCTGTCCCTATTTTTTTTTGCTGACAGGGTTACTACTTCCACACAGATAATCCTTATAAAGACTTGCCCAACGCATTTGATGAGGGACAAAAGAAGTCTCGAGAGGGCGACTTGCAAAACGCTGTGCTTATGCTGGAAGGAGCCGTCTTGCAGGACCCTCAAGATTCAGAGGTGAATTAATTTAGCGCACACACATTAACACATTGCATTTCTTCCTCATTTTACAAGGCAAGTTAACCGTGGGAACATTCTTATTTACAGCTGGGAGATGGAAGCACATTTTACGGCACAGATGGCCAATAAAACTGCGGTCCTGCACCAGTCTGACTGGAGCATTTGGATTTTCAGTGCAAATGTATAGCTAAATCCAACCCCGAAAACTGCACCTCATGTGAGAGAAGCTAGAGAGGAAGAATGGCTCACTGGCCACACGGGCTGCGTGAAGCACATTTTGTAGGCAGAACCCACAGGCTAGACGCTAATTGTCTGTAGAGGGCAAAGGATTTTTTTTTCTTGTTAAAAGAGTTTGTTTACTGTAGCAAAAATAGTCAACTTGTTCATACTCTTGATGAGAATTTCCATTTGCCCAGTGAGCTGAATAATAGCTCATTTCGCAGGTTTTTTCTCCTTTTTGTATTCTCCCCGTTTCTAAAGAAGTGACCTCTTTGCAGGCTGAAAGAGCAAAGCCTTCATACAAAGTACTTTCAGAATCCCCTTGAATATACAGAAATGTGCCAGTTATTCAGAGGAGAGGATTATCCCGCGGTGTATGGAACTAATACGATTCCAAAATTCATCCTAGGGCGCTTAGTGGCTTATTGCCCCACCATGAAGACCTCTGAATCATTCAGAAATAATTTCGACCCTCATTCCAAAGAGTGGAACAAAAAAGCATCTACAGAGATTAGCCTTAGAACAGGTTATTAAGTATGCCCTTACAGACACAAATACAGAGGAGTAATCTAATAATCTCACATTTTGGATGTGAGGTTAGTTATATCATTGTCTGCCCTCTTGTGCTGATCAAGGGTACGTCAATTTGCATGTCCCTGCTTAAAACCATCACTGGCACAAAGATCAACTGCAGTGCCTCTCACACAGTCACATTCAACATTTACTGAGCAAAAACTCAACAACTCAAACATTTAGTTGATTGATCCATCAGTCCATTGATAGGAAATAATAGCAAACATTAGCTTGGTCCATCTTCTCCAGTGTGCGGATTTGCTGCTTCTCTCTATTTGTATATGGGCTCTTGGAAAACTGTAATTGGAAGTCTTTAATGTTTTGTTTTGTTTGAACAGTCCAAAACCCATACATTTTCAGTGCTATTATGATAACGATAAATCCATTATCACATCAGTCCCTGATTAATTTTCTGCTGACAGACTTATCGTTCAGCTCGAAATAAATGAGTCCTCACCTAAATCATCACTTCACTTTTTTTAAAAGAGATAAAGCAGTATGTCAGTAAGTCATCTCTGATGGCTTCATTCATTGAATAATAAATGGCTTTTTATTGCACAGATGATTTAACGGAGTATCCGAGAGTATCTAAGGACAACACTCCAAGCTAAACGCTTTTCCTTTTCTTTCTTTTTTACACACAAAATTGTTTATCCTAATTGCATGCATTGTTGTTTGACCTCGTGAAAGTTTTACATTTAGTGGAGTTCTGAATGTTTAAATGCACTGTAGCTCCTCTGTGTTGAAAACTGGCATTATTCGCTCTGTGCTGGATAAACACTCAGAGTGCCAGACAGACGATGCTGAGCTGTAACTGTGTTTCAGCCCCTTGAGAATACCAGCTATGGAGCCTAGGTTTCCATCTTGCTGTTTACCGTTACCTTTATTTTGTTTCCCTGCAGGCTTGGCAAGTGTTGGGGACCACGCAAGCTGAAAATGAGAATGAGCAAGCAGCGATCGTCTCCCTCCAGAGGTAAGGGGAAACAACTGCATCAAATTCCCATTTTAAATCAAAAATCGCTCTTAGACTTGGCATAGCTGTCAGCTGTTATTGCTCGGAGACACCATATGTTTGCACAAGTGGGAAATGATAAAAAAAATAAATCGTTCTAAAAATTTGCCTGAGAGGTTTCAATGAACTTTCTGCAAGAAGTCTATTCAGCGTTTTAAAATTCTGATGTAATGATTTGTCATTTATCTATTTTATATATATATTGCAGAAATATAAGACAGGCATTTTACCAACCAGCAATTGGAAGGACACTTTCTGCGATTTTTCTTCCTAAAATAGAGACACCCCACATGGATGGTGATTGCACAGAACCAGGGTAGGAGTCCTCAATGGGAGGTGGCCCACTTTCATTCATAACACTGCTGAAGCCAGAAATTGCACCTATCTGAGAGTGTGAACACTGACAAGTTAACTGAAAACACAGAAGACAGCCAACCAGGAAAAAAGAATCCTTACTTTTTTTTTTTTTTTCCTTGCTAAGTGTGACAAAGATAGTCCATTCGGTGAAATAAAAAATATATAGCATTTCATTGCTGTTCTACTAAAATGCAATTACAAAGAATGTGAAATATATATTATATATATATATATATATTATATATATTTAGAAAATATATTATATATATATAAAATATATTTTATATATATATATAATATATATTATAAATATTATATATATATATATTCTTATATATTATATATATATATATATAAAATATATTATATATATATAAAATATATTATATATATATAAAATAAAAATTTAAAATATAATAATAATAATAAAATAATATATATATATATATATATATATATCTTTTCTTTTTTTTTTTTCTTTTTTTATTCCTGCAAGAATCTCACTTAATCCAATAGACTCATGCATATTCTGAAACGCTTTTCAGATCTGAGTTTGCATGGTGTACATTTTAGTTTGTCTATTATGCAACAGCTCCATCTGTGAGGGGACTGTACGAAGAGAGATTAGATGTTTAACTGGCATTAGTCCTGTTGTTGCTACACTGGCAGCACTTCAGTTGGCAAGCACCATGTTATCCTGCTCTAGTCTGCTTTTTTTTAACCACTTTATTAAATATTGCCCCAGAGATAAAAAAATAAAAACATATTGAAACTAAACATTTTGTTGGCTAATGTATATTTTTTATGCTGAGGTTTTGCTTAATTTTATTGTTATTTTATGGTTCACTTTTGATGATCAATACATGTGAGCGTTGTCTCCACATTTTCTGGAGAGGCAAAAATGTGACTGATGTGTAGCTATTTTATGTTATTTATAGTCAGCCAGTCAATTCTCTTCATAAACAAATCTGCAAAATTTGGGTCCCAGAATAACATGGTTGTCTGGTCACTCTGGACGTGAGAAAAAAATGGATTCATTTAACTTATATTTCCTTTTTAAAAACTTGTCTGCAAGGGACGCTAAACATTTTGCACAAAAAAAAAACACATCCTTGAAAGTGTAAAGTTGATGTAATCTTCACCTACAGCGCATTGAAGTGGAGGACTGAAATAATTTGGTTTCACTGAGATTATGAGGGTTTTTTGAGGAAATTGGCGCATCAACTGTAGTAAATCTGTCTTAAAAATGATCTTAATGAAAGCTTAATCTTGTTTTTGGACTCTCCTCCTGTTTCTCAACTAATCCAAGTTGTTTATCCAGTGCTGCTCTTCTTCCCTTTTCAATTACAAAAAAGCCATCGTAGCTCTTACTAGCAGTTGTCCAAATGATATAACCGGTGATATAACTTAAGCACTCGCTACAAACACACTCTCCATCTCTAGCTCTGGAACAATCCGACAAGAGCTTCCTTTTCTTAAATGCAAACCTTATGCAAATCATCTAACCCCAATGCTGAGAGCAGAATGCAAACTGTGCTCTCCTGGAGAGGCAGAGCAGGAAAGGTGCAGCTCATCCATCCTGACCTAGAAATCATTAGCAACCGCCTGATGTTCCCTTGCTTTGGCCTGTCCCAATTAATGCCTGTCAAATCTAGATTTTCCTTTGAAGTGTACACCTTGCACCAACTTTTCTCTCCCATATCCTGTGTCCATCCAGGTGTTTGGAGCTCCACCCAAACAACCTCCCAGCCCTCATGGCTCTGGCAGTGAGCCTGACCAACACTGGTATGCGCAACGATGCCTGCGAGGCCCTGCTCCGCTGGCTGAGACACAATCCAAAGTACAAGCACCTGCTGAAGAGCAAGACCCACCTGATGGGATCCCCAAACTCCATACGCAGGATGTCTACGGCTAACAACGTGGGAAAACACGAAAGGTGGAGTATTTAAACTGAAGAAAAACAGTCTCTAGCAAGCACACACACACACACGCACGCACTGATCAGGGTGGATATTCCCTGCTGTAAGGCTGTAGTGGAAACATTTTACGAAGGCACATGGAAAAACCCTCATGTGAAACTGCTCACTGGACTATATGTTAGGAGTGGACGAAGCCTTGAGGTTGGCACTTTGGCTGTCGCACTCCTGGTTTTTTTGGAACAAGAAGTGACACGAGAGGGTGGAGCTAAGTACAACTAAACGCTGAACAAAAACAAAACTGAATACTATTCAGGTCCTTCTTACTCTCTTACTCAATTCCCTCTGCATTTTTCCTTGCAATTATTTCTCTCTTTTTTTTTTCCCTCACTTAATCCCTTCTGTCAATCTCCCTCTCTCTCTCTCTCGTTTTCTTACACTAAAATAAAAGTTGACATGCAGCACAGTGCACATCATTGCTCTGCGATCTTAAGAGCGCACGCTCAGCAGCCTTAAGTCACATTAATCCTCATCTGTGTGTGTGTGTGTGTGTGTGTGTGTGTGTGTCCACAGCTCCTTGCAACCCGAGGTCAAGGAGCTCTTCCTGGAAGCAGTTCAGCACAACTCTGAGAGCATCGACCCAGATTTGCAGACGGGCCTCGGAGTGCTCTACAACGTCAGCGGAGAGTTCAACAAAGCTGTTGAGGCCTTCAATACGGCCTTGTCAGTGCGGCCCGAGGTAGGACACACACGCACACGCACGCAGATTAGAGTGAAGCTGTAGCTGCACAAACGCTCGTCAGAGGCACAGACTGCAGAAATGATCTCATTGGACGATTCAAGCCTAAAAAAATAAATAAAAAACTCGAATAAAATCATAATTTTTTCCCTTTTTGTCATCACTTAAGGAGCAATACACATACAGTACAGTTTATTGATGTATTAATAAATACATGGTAATACAACAAAAACATTGAAATATATGGAGGACTCCTGTGTATTGTTCAATACATAAAAATTGGTTTCTTTAAGAATATATTTGAGATAAAACACAAGAGAGAGAGAGTGCCATACAACGTGATGTTGGCACTGGTGTTGTTGGTCACCAGATTCTTAAAATGGTCAGTTCAAAACAAAACATACAATACTTTTTCCAAGTACACTTATTTGAAATGTATGCTGCCATTCAGTGCAAACTGGGAACTTACTGGCAGAGATCTCGAAACCAGCCTGACTAGCTGACTGCAAGCGGTGGTTGGTGAACACATGGGAAGGGATGCACTGGTTTCTTTGCAGAGACAACATGTCTCACAGCTGGTTGACTCCAGCTGGCCCTCAACTGTGCCAATGATGTAAACTCTGCGCCTTTCATGAAACACTATTTATGGATGATCAGAGGCTCATTCAGATATTCAAGTGGATACATTTTACAAAAATTGTTACTGCTCATTTTTTCCCAATTGGACTCTAAGGGTTCTGGTCCGTTTGTGTATCCTAGCTGGTGGCTGCTGATAGGTTGCTACATTACAGGGAGTCATGCAACATTTCCGAGTACAATCTTCACCAAAATGATCCCTACACGATGTTATTTCAGCAATTACTGAAATAAGATTGAATTCTTCCTCAAATAGTGTTACTGTCAGGACAGTACATGAACCGAAGTTTATTGTGAACTATTGCAATAATGATGATACATGTAATAAAAACAGAAACTATGTCAATTGTACTGTAACAGTTGTACTGCAACAGTGCAAGTTTTGGCATTTATTAAGCCAAATCCCAATTCAATGTTGAAACTAACCATAATACTTTACTGTATATGAGCTCATTTAAGTAAATGTTGATTGCAATTAAATAACAAATAACAAACTCACATTTTTCATGGAACGTATTAGCAAATGAGGGTTAATATATTAGACCTCCATATGCATATATATATATATATATATATATATATTATAACAGTATTGGAGGGGCAACATGCAAGCTAAAATTCACTTACTGAGATTATCTTTAGTAAGAACACTATAATATTGGCAATAATAATAAAATGCTTAATATTAGCTACCTACTATTGTTGCTCTGTTGGACACTAAACTGAGTTGGCCTCAGAGAAACAAATGCAGATCTGACACACACACACACGCACACACACACACACACACACACACACACACAGCAGACATGGCTCGTGTACACATCCTTAGAGAGACGGAGCCACAAAGAAAAGGGAGAGCTCATGCAAACAGATGCAGCGAAGCACATCAAACTGTCACAGCAATATGTGAAGCAAGGAGCTGCCAAATCTGGCCTCATGAACCCCTTGACTGGCACACAGAGGCTCTCAGAGTAGAGCAAGATCTAGTGCACACACATGCAGAAAACAAAAAAAACTGACTTTGACGCATGTTTCATACAAAACAAACAATAAACACACACATTACAACCGCGAGCTTCCCCCCCACATCTCTGCATCTCCTTCATGCAAATCAGTCTCTGTCCTCCCAGCTCTGTCCCAGGCCGGCAAGAATATTACTCACTGTTAAATCCAACCTCCCGCATTTGACTTGGTAATATCTGCTCCCCTGCTGGAAAAAAATAGCTCTGAACACAAAGGGAGATAATTATATCCCGCTGCTAGGCTTAGCCAAAGATGAAGGACCACTATACTGTAGCAGACCATGACCTCTGTGTGCCTGTCTACCTGCAGGTGGGAAACAACGGCAAGGACACTGTGTGATGTAACTCAGCTATCCTTAAAATACCCTTGTTCGGTTACTTCATAGCAGGAAGCTCCATAACACTTCCTTGTTATGCGTGCACAAAAAAAATTAAACCTTGAAAAAAACAAGACACCGTTTTGTCATGCCGTCTCTGCATATACAAGGCTGAGTGTGAGCACAAATTATTCAGCTCTATTTCACTCGTTAGTTGCTTGATAAGGTCTTTCAGAGGTGGAAAGCATTGAGGACTTAAAAAGGTATAATGTAAAACATTTCCGCATTAAAATGTCTAAAAACTAGAGCTATGTGTTGTGGAGTTTTGTACCTACGTTTTCCAAAATGTTTGACATAACTTTCAAACTTAGAGAAATCCGTAATTTCAGTCAAGGTAACGGTCAACTTTATTTGGTCGCCTGTAATGGAGACATATCTCATTTGCGCATGCGTTTTGGTTGTTTGCCATAAGCTGTCATTAAATTACTTTTTATCCAGTCTTAAGCTACATTTTTACCATTCACTTTTTGGGTCAGTCTCATTTTTATAAATTTCACCAGATGAAGTATTTTAATCATTGGACATCTGGATTTTAAATGATCAGAGATAGCTGAGCAAACGTTAGCGGTTAGCTTGTAGCCCCTCCTTCCTGTGTCCACTAGTGAAACACAGATTTTTTCAATATTTTTTAAGGCATTTCTAATGAAAGAGAGAGAGAGGAAAGGCAGGGGAGAGAAAGGGGATGAGGACCAAAGAATCAAACCCGGTCCACTGGGGTAAGGAGCCTTGATACTTGGGCCGTGTGCTCGACCAGGTGACCTACTAGGGTGCCCCAGAAACAGATTTTTGACGTGAAACTGCTTTATTCAGTGTGTTTACTTGTTTTAATATCCGGGTTCTCTGTGGATAATTTGACTCCCGGTAAAAACCTCCTGAACGATGAACAATGAAGGAATCCTAACCGGGAGAACCTGACTGCAATGACAGCAATGGTGGTGAAGACTCCCATGAGCCCACGTTACTTCAGCACGCCACCGAAGAAACGACTTATTGTATGTTATAAGATAACTGAAGAGATGTTACTGATGAACTTATAAAACGTTATAAAATGTTTACTAATTGAATACATCTGTCTACAGCTTTCAGCATCTAACAACACACATTACAGTGAACTTTGCTAAAAACAAGTCTTCACCTTCACCCTCTGACATTGCTTATCCCTCAACCAACCCCACCACTCGCCTTTCATCCAGGACTACTTGTTGTGGAACCGCCTGGGGGCCACACTGGCGAACGGGGACCGGAGTGAGGAGGCGGTGGAGGCTTACACGCGAGCCCTAGAGCTGCAACCGGGGTTTATAAGGTCCCGCTACAACCTGGGAATCAGCTGTATTAACCTGGGGGCACACCGGTGAGTGACCTGGGACCATAAGAGAGTGGGACAAAGCTACTACACTTGTTTTGATGCCAATGAGGAGAATATACAATCTAGGGCCTTTTAACCGGAATTTTATCGTAATTGCAATATAGACTTGTGCAATATCCAAATTGCACGAGGTGTAATATTTGTGTAATAATAATAAGGTGTAATAAGGCAAAATATGTGTCAAAATACCATTCTGAATTAGGTATAGTGGTCTATAAATTGTAGTCTAGAAGGAAAAATCTTTGTTTGGTACAGAGCCAGATTATTTAAATATATTTTTCTATGAAAATAAGTCATGATGTAAAAAGTCCCTCCAATATTGTGAATTATATAGCAATTGTCAGAATTAGTCAAAAATAATCGCAATTAGATATTACTTCCAAATCTTTCAGCCCCAATACAATCTAGTTAAGTGAGATTAATTAATTTTCCTTTTTATTAACTGTGTAGCCTACTACTTACTGCATACTTCTACTTCTACAATAAAATGTCAGTTTAAAAAAAACTGACACTGAAAAAAGAGTGACATGAAGAAAAAGTCAGAACATTTCTCATGAAAAACATAAAATCTAACAATTTGCCTATTAAATGCCTGCGTTCTGTTTTTCATGGAACTAATATTTCAGTGGCAATGTTTCCTTTTCAATTTCATTTTCAATGCCAAAACTTACCATCACTCTTCTAGCTCCATAAATATCCATATATGACATGTCACATGCATACACATCTTTAAATGGTTAGTTCACTCAAATGACAAAAAGAACAACACTTTCTTGCTTATCTTCAGTGGTACCTTTCCAGAAATCATTCTGGGCACATGCTGTGAGATAACGAGCCTACATTTAGAGGTTCTGCACACACCCACAGGTTATTTTCAATATTTTGGCTGATTAGACCTCTAAGCACTAATGACACAGGTGAAATGTGTCCCATGCCAACAGGTGCAAAAAGCTAACAAGTGAGTCAGGGAGATGTCAATCAAACACAGTTTGTACACACTCACATAGTCCTGCCTGGTCACACCAGAAATTGCCACAGTGAAGAAGAATGAAGGGAGAAAGGACGTTTCAAATGCAGTTTGAATGGTAAAAATCCATTCAGTCACTGTGGACATATCAATGTCTTAAGTCAATAAAAAAACTGTCTCTCTGTCTGTTTAAGGGTATGGGTTTCGAGGAATAACATCAGTAGGCTATAAGCTGTACTGTAGATGGTTGATTTCAACATATTGACCCTGGGAAACATACATCGAACATTTGACCGAGGGAAAAAGCATTGCTGAGAACATAAAACCCTTTTGAAAGGTCTCCTTAAGGAGTCATATTAAGAGGATATTGAGCTGGGAAACAGGACCCTGAGAACATAGACAAGCTAACACGCTAGCCAGCCAGAAACATGCCAGAGCTACTTAGCTTTCTGAGCTAGCTGGTTTGCTAACTGTCACTTAACATGCTAAGTTAGCTGTGTCTCTAAATGGCCAATAAGTTCAAATAGTTTGTTAAAAAGTTTGGATTTCATTCCTGTCTCTTAACTGTCTTAAAACCACATTTATTTTGTTCACTGTTTTTTAACTTCAGAAGAGATTGGATAAAAGAAGATTGTGCTAAAAAGCTAAGATAGCTCATCTGTTTTGGACTTTCCATCTTTCTGGTAGTACGCATCCCCTGGTTGGATGTGCAGGGCCTGAGCAGGATCACCCTTTTGCCCGTTTCTGCAACCCACACAGCATGCCCTAACCCAAACTGATTCCTAATATTGTTGCTTCCCCAGAGAGGCGGCCAGAAACTTCCTGACTGCCTTAAGCCTTCAGAGGAAAAGCCGGAGTCGCCAGCAGTCCCACCAGGTGATGTCTGGAAACATCTGGGCTGCTCTGAGGATAGCTTTATCCATGATGGACCAGCCCGAACTCTTCCAGGCTGCAAATATCGGTGACCTGGATCTTCTCATGCGGGCCTTCAACCTAGACATTTGAGGAATGGGAGGTAGTGACAATAGCATCTCCCCCTTCACTTACTCTTTTATTTCTACCCAACAGCCAAAAGCCCAAAGTGCACACGTCAGACATAGGATCTGATGTTAGAGAGTGTGGTTTTTATGCACGTCAAAATTACCTACAGTCGTCAAAGTTGTCATATTTGTTTGCCCAAGTACCTTGGAGCAGTTCTGAGGACAGGTTCTTCCAAGAGCTTGAAGTGACTGCTTTGTGATGGATTTGCACTGCAATTTGTGATTTCCCTGAAGAGCACAAGGACGGGCAGAGATTGTACGAGCAATGCCTTAGAGAACACATCAATTAAAAACGGACTCATCCAGTGGAACAGAGCTGAGCCAGGAGAGACAGGCAGACAGACATTTTGAGAATCTCACACAGGAACCCTCACATGCTGTTTGCAGAGAAACGATGAGGTTTTGAGAAAGAAAAAAAAAGGTTTTGTTGTCCAATTACTTTCAAAGACTCAAGACTGTCTCTCCCTCCTGAAGGATGGATTTAGCAAGCAAATGATAGAGACTGCACCATATAACCTGAAGCTCCAAATTCTGTTCCTGGCTTGTTTTCATCCTGTTTCAATGGAGAATAATGATACTGCATGAATAAGCATTTTCATAAATGGATTCTTGTTTAAAATTAACATACTTTTAGAAGTTTTCCCTTTGCACTTCAGACAAAAAGATAACGTCCTCAACTCAAGTGGAATGTGCAAGCGAGATTGTAAAGCCTTACTCAAAAGCATGCGAACAACAATATTTATTTATACTATTTTTATGGCAACACAAAACAACTAAGCCATTTTCAGACTGGTTTTGATTTCTTTAAATAACTGCCATCTACTGAACTTGAAAGCTTTCTGAACCATTATTATTTTTCTTTTATTTTTTTTCTTCTACTTTTGTTTTGGCTCCTAGCTTCTCTTTGTTCCCTTTATGCTGACTAGTTGGAGAAATCCACACAAAAGCTGGGCAACATTGATCTGTAAAACCTTCATTAGTGTGGAAACTTTCCAACTTTCTCATATGAACAAAACTTGTTACAGGTCTAAAAATAGCTCTTTCATCTTCTGGGATGGCTTTAGTAGCCCTGATATATGAAGTACGCATAATACTCCCATTTAATTTAATAATACTGTATTAATTTCAATGCAGTATAATAAGATTACAGGTAATAGATGTGTAGCTGCAAGCCAAGACCTAAACGAGCTTGGGGTATTTCCTAATGCATTCATTTGCATCATTGCTGTGGCTCCACAGGCAGCGAAGCTCATACATTGAATTAAATCAGTCTGCCTCAGCCATCATGCATGACTTCAATATTTTAGTAAGCTCGGGCAGAATGTCGCACATATTTGTAAAGCTATTTGTTTTACCATCTGCATACTTCAATTCACATGAAGACATTACGTTATCGTGCATCCATAAAAACACATGATCGTATGGACCCGGTTATTCCACGTAATTCCTCTGCACCTCCACAGAAGCAAAGCTTTTAAACATGCTTTTTCGTCTTCTCGAGTGTCAGTGTTGCTCGTTTGAAAGTCAGTCTGTGAGTTGAGCATCACGTTCCTCGCCGTGCAGAGTAAATGATAGATAATCTGCTGTTCTGTATAACTCAGCACCTTGGTGTTTAACAGGCGTGCCCACAGTCTGGGCGTGCTGTAGAAAGTAGGTTTTTATTCTCAGATCCTATGCAAAAGGTCATGTTTTATGTTGCCATTCTCAATATGTCAGTATGTCCCTGTCTGCCTCGGTGGACCTGAAGGAAGTGGTGATTCTGGGCTTTTAAAGAACGTTATCAGGGGAAACCAGAGACCAGTCCGAGAGCCATTCATCTTGCAAACTGTACAGCTTTGATGTCATGGTCTGTGTCAGAAGAAGTGTTTCATTAGGAAGCTGGGGGAGAACAAAAACAAGTGTTCTTTTTCAAGAAAGAAACATGGTCAGTGATTCTGAAAAGAACAGATGCACACAAGCAGCATCCACCTAAAATGTAGCCTTCGTGTTTTATAACCCTGTGGTGTACTGATATGATCTCGCACCCGCCGAAATCACTGACATACTTCAAGCTTTGCTATCAGATATGTTTTATTTCACAAGCCGCTGCATATGTTCTATTTGAAGCTCAGCTTAGATGCACGTTGAGAAGAAAACTCTGTTTTTTTAAGTACAAAAATAGCAAACTGCAGCTGTTGTCCAACCAATCACATTAATATGTTATCCCCTCGGTCATTCAACACGAGTAAGATGATATTTCATGTTGAAACGGATGAGTAGCTAATGCAGTCAGATACTTAAAAGAAATGTTGGCAGAGTATCTCTGTGGCCAACCATGATGTTTAATAGATCAAGGAAGCAGAGGAGCCCAGTGAGACGAAGCACATATGTGCACGCCACTAACAATCTGCATCAGGGGGGGGGGGCGCACAATGGTAAAGGCAATGAGGCCAAAGCAGAAGTGCTTGCCCAAATTTGTTCAGATATTTTATTATGATAAAAGAATTGGCAGTGTAGCCTTTTTCTACAGAAATAATATGGGTGATATCCAGTAGTCCACCAGTGTTATCCAGTGTTATCCTGTTGAATATTTCATTATCATAACATTACTAAAAAAGTTATTTTGAGCTAGCAGCTCGGCTTTATGAATGTAAATGTCGGCCCTGCACTTTGGTTCAGACTGAAATATCTCAGCAACTGTTTGATGGATTGCAATGAAATTTGGTTCATGTTCGCCAGAGGATGACTCCTGATGACTTTGGTGAACCGCTGACTTTTTTTTATTTTATCTAGCATCACCATCAGGTCAAAATGTCCATGAATGAAATCATTTTTGTTTATACTAATGACATTCTCACCAGTCTCAGCTGCACGTCGTGTTCACCGCTAAATAGCAACTGCTCACACCCAAAACTAAGATGGTGACAATGATAAACATTATACACGCTAAACATTAGCATTGTCATTGTGAGCACCACCGTACAGCCTCACAGAGCTCTGAGCAGGCTGTAGACTCCTGTTTGTATCTGTGGTACAGCTGCACAGCTACATTTAGCTAATGTTAGAGGGCTCCCACTGTACAGCTGTGTCAACCAAGGCTTCGCGTCTGTTGACATCCACCTCAGTCTCCTATGGTGTTCGTGCTAATGCTCCCGGCGAGAAGCATGCTGAGAACTGTCCCCACGGGAGTTTCATTTGTATCAGATCAGTGTCAGCACGTCCAAGACAAGATTCCACACATTTTTTTTTTTCCATAAACCCAATCTTCTTTAATAGTTCCCTGAGAGATGGTTGAGAGACATGGGAGTTATTCTTTAGGCCAGTATCCCTGCATTTCTAAATATGAATACGTATTCTGTCCCTGTTGCTCCCAGCTCTCTCTTGTGTCAACATTGAACTGTAAAAACTCAAAACATGATGTCTAGTAAGTTGTGATTTCCAAGTCAACTCTAGTTTTCTTATGAGGTTATAGGCCTCCGCTTTTTGCATTTCAAGATACTGTAGTTGTGGTAAAAATGAGAAACTTATTTTTTTAAAGAAATCTTTCAATTGCTGGCTTGAAATCTAAACTTCTACTGTGTACATCACACTGCAGCACATTGAGTTAGGATGCCTGGTGACAATTTTCTTTTTGTAGAACCTACCTACTGTACCTTCTCAGGTGAACTGACCTAGCTTAACGCATGCTCCTGAGGAACAGATCGAGGTTGATGGCATGCTAGATCCTTTACATACATTTTTTTGAATGCTAATTTCATCGGTATGCATGAAATACATGGATGTGCTTTCTTTCACTCCCACTAACGTAGAAAAATGAAATATATGATGAGGTTTCCTTGCAATATTTCTTCAATGCACTTTTAAAATCTGCAACCTTGACAAAAAGTGATGTATATATTCAGTCTATATTCTACACAAAATGCTTTTTCTTGCATAGGACGAGGCAGCGTGCACGGTTTGAGCGGAGAAACGAGTGTGAGGCGTAACACAGTTGATCTCTTTCGAACATGCCAAAGCTTGAGCTTGAAAACTGGCTAATCATAGTTATATTCTGTAGAACTTTTATAATAGTGGCTTCGACAAATGATAAATGTACTGATGACACTTTCAATAACCCCAGCCAACAGAGCTTTGTATCTGTTGTTACCAACTGCTTTTTAGTGTTGAAAAACTTGAACATGCTTAACATCATATCAATAAATTGTTCTACACACATTCATAAAGCTACTGTAATCTATTAATTGTTATTTAATTAATAGCATAATGTTGTACTATGTAAAACTTTACAGCTTCATTAGTTCTGGTTACACAGATGTGGAGTTGAATGTCTTTTTTAAATATTTAAATAAATTATGTTAATATGATAATTATATATTTATATAATAAGGCATTATGACATAAATAATCATAACAATCATGAATAAATACAGACATGCTGTATGAACATAAAATAATCCAAAACTCAGATTTGTATTATGAATTATCACAATAACAAAGTGAACTGGAGGTCATTTATATTTTATTGTAGCCAGATATGTGATTGGCTGTCCACTCGAAGACAATCACATGACATGAAATAAAAACAGACTTGGAAACAAACTGGAAAAATATAACTACTTTTACTCCCTACAGCAGGCAAGAAAAAATATTTAAGACTTTTGCAAATCAAATGTTAGACTTTTTAATACCTTCTATTTTTTGAGGAAACTGAGTTCAATGTTTTTTAAGACTTTTCAAGACCTGCAGATACTCTGTATTTATGTATTCAATGATGAACACTTTGTTTCTCTATATTTATAAAGCATTTCTTATTGCTTTGTGAGTGTGGTAATAACAGTTTATAGATGTGTTCAGTCTACTGCATTAAATAGGTTCTCAAAGCATTTATAAAATGTTATTAACGGCATCATTGGTTGGGGTTTATTAAGGTAATCAGTACATGTTCTGTACATTTCTTTCTTCACTCCTTTAATTCAACATGTGTACAAAGGCAATTTGTTCTAGTTAATTTATCGATGCATCAGACGTATGAATAAAATGATATTTTGATGAATGAACGTAGAAATGATATACTTTATATACAGTATGAATTACTTATTGAAACACATACTATAATGCATATTACTATCCCTGTATAATCACAACGAAAGCATTAGCACCTTTGAAACGTACAATATGAAAGTAATCTTTTAAAAATAAACTGTTGTTATATATTCTATGCTCTTGTGTCTATATTTTCTAAAATAAAACACTTGAACTGCAGCGTCTTGTTCATTCTTATAGAGGCCAAGTCTCAACAAGGGTGTCGTTTATTATATTATCCAAACATCGTAAGTAAACAGTGCCAATGAGTATACTGCCATGACTCTATTCACATACAACTAAGCCACATTTGGATAAACGGATACATTACAAAAGTCAACTTAAAATAATCCCTTCAGGAAATCTATGTAATGAAAACTACAGAATTGGCACAAACTTGTTTGCAAAAAGGCAACAGAGTAAAAACAGGAGAAGAACCTTTTTTTTGACATTTAGTTAAATGAAAAAAGAGAATACAACTCACAAAAGTACAATTGTACAATTCAAATGACTAAATGTCAACGTCTAGTGCACATGCCGACAGTGAAAAAGCCTTTTTGTGACAAATTGAACCGTTTTAACAACGTAGAACCGAGCTGGAGGGAAAGCTGAAACAGAAAGACATGAAATACAAAGACGATAGCGTAATCAGAAGTGGGGGGCAAAGGGTGCAGAGAAATAATATGAATTGCACAGAATATCTGAAAACATATGTGACTAAACATCATTAAGCAACACGACGAGTTTATCAACCATCCACTGATGAAGAGCAGAGACACTGATTACAAACCAGGGTTTGACAGGATACATTTGGTTTCTGATAACAAAAAAATCCCCTTTTATAGGAAGAACGGCAGAAACACAAGACTTGCATAGAGAGACCTTTTAGAATTCCCTGCTGCATAGACAATGAACAATGCAGCAGTTTATCAAGTAGTATCGGATGAAGATCAGAGGTTAAGATATAACAAAACTGAAGTTCTGCTCTGGGAAGTATAGGCAGGGAAGTACTGCTGAAATATTGATCTATTCTAAAGATATTTACCCTCAAGGAAAGACTCATATGACTGCTTTAAAAAGCATTAACTGAGATTGTTGAAAGACATTTTTAAGAACGATCATATTCCTTCATTATCTTCCACAGTTTTGGATGTTTGATGTAGAAAGAAATTAAAATATTTCTCCTTTTGTTTCTTTCAACCCTCTGGAAATGTCAGTTTATTGTCAAAGGATTGTCCTCTCCTTGAATACGAGAGGTAATGACTCCAATATCAGCCTAAAATGAAATAATAAAAAAAAAAAGGGTCGACTTTTGCAAAATACTGTAACAGTCTATTTTCAGCAGAACTCTACCTTAAAAATATGCACCCAGAAGAGAACCATTGAGTGAAAGATGGTTTCATCGCATGCCAAGGTCACCAAACTGGAGTTAAGTGTTTGTGCCAAAATACCAACACTTTGTAATATTACACGGCCTTTATGAGATGCTTCAGTCAGAGGCTGCATATTCACGAATATTTGACAAATAACCAGATAATATCTTTGTTGACTGCGCTGTCTGGCACATTATGAACCTCATGGGTATATACATGAGAAGAGTGTAGAGTTGGTGGATAATCCAGCATGAGGTTATACATAGTGCGCACACAGCAAAGAGCCAGCTGAACAGGAGGTTTTGGTTGCAGTTAGCACCATGAAGTTCTACATTCAGCACTGCATCACGTCTGTTAGTACAAGAGATGCAGGTGACCGTACAGTTGTTATCATAGAGTAGGTTCCAGACTAGATTTGGTTGTAGTTGCTAATATTGCTTTAGACGTGAAAACAGTCGAGATGCATAAATGAAATTACCTGACCTGTAAAAAGTGGCAACAGGTGAAGGAAAACATTCACGTCACAGTCTGAATCTGTCAGAGTGAGAAAAGAAGCTGAGAGGTTTGGCTTACTGTGAACATATCTTGCAATTTGGTCAAACTAATGAAAGAAGTTCACTGCTCTTATGATTTGATAGATATCTCAGAACAAGCACGCCGCTTATATGAAGCTTCAATTATTTGCAATACTGTCATCTCTTTATAGTCAGGTTCAGCAGCACTGAAGTTGAAATTCAAGCAATCGCATTCAATTGCTTTTAGCGGGTGAATAAATAGTCAATTTCAACTTCATCAGTTGCAAAATATGAACTTGTTTTAATCAAAGTGCTTTCTGGAAAGGAAAGTACTCTTAAGCTTTAAGCCAGTTTACCTCAGAAGATTTTTCATTAAAAAAAGGGACAATCTTGCATGTCATCTCCAAGTAGAACTAGGGCATGTTTGAGCCATTATTCAACCAGTAATACTGCATTGAAACTACAGTCTAGTTAACACCTGTTTGTGGCCCTATGTTGGTCATTTCTTTCAGTATCCAACCAAAAGATTTTAATTCTTATTGTCCTTTCAATTTCCTGGAGATGAAAAACATTGCAAAATACAAAACCACCAGCAGCAGTAATTTCTTGTTTGTTGTTGCCGTTTCAGAGCATTTCAGGGCTGACAGTTTAGCCATTTCAATATACATTTATAAAATGTACCACTTTGAAAATACTGGCACTGTAGCTGAAGGCATAGAGGAGGAACAATGAGATCTGATATGTGACATTATTTTGTGCACAGAAGTGGAAATTGCACACATCCCTCTGCACCTATACTGTCAAGAAAATGTATTTTCTCAAACATAAACACTGAATATATACATTTAAAGCATAACATAACACAAATGCACAAAAAGCACATTGCTTTCCCTTGACCAGGGTTCCTGGTTGCTCCTGAATGACATCACGGTAAGGCGAGCAGCTGGTCTGAGAGGCTATTTCCATCGTTTTCACTGAGGCTGTTATTAAAGTTGTCTGCCAGTCTTCGGGGTGAAAGACTGCGGTTCTTTAAAAGGTTGCATGGTAGAGAGGGAGGGGGCCGTAACTTTAGTCTAACTGCTAGACAGTCGATGGTAAAAGTAGATGTAGCCCAAGTCTTTTGGAGGCCTTTCTGACAAACACACTTTGTGGTCGTTGTAGATCACCCACCTACGGGAAGAAAGAACATTTGTGGAGTGTGAAATGCTTTCAAAGTGTCACTTCTTTCCACACTGACTGTTATGAGGACAGAGGAAATGGGTCAATTTGATTTTTCCCATTAAGTCTAAAAAAAAATTAAAAAAGACTGTCCCTGTAATTTTGAATAATTAATTTTCAGACTTCTGACGGCAAAAACGTAATAATAAAAGTGATAATGATGATTTAATTTCTTTCAAAAATGTATTTCCTGAGATGAAAACAGATTAAAACTAGACCATTAAAAACTGACATCTTTCTGATTAACTGAGAATTCCCTCATAGTGATCAACAATATGCTGTTGATTTTGTACCGCAATGAACTGAAGGAATATAAAGTAGAGAAAAATGTCCCCAACTCACCTTCCCTCCTTTTTGATGTGACAAACATAATGTCCAGACATTGTGGACGCTCCCATGTGACTGATGAAAGCAAAGAGCTCATAACCTGAAAAGGGGGACATCGAGTGACACAGAATATGTGATTAGATAACACAGCAGTGTTTTACAAATACTAAATGTCTTGTACTTAAAGCATCCGTTACAAAACCTGTTTAAATATGTGTGTAATATGTGAACACTAGGCATTCATCAGCATACACACGAGCCGAGGCAGCAAAAGACTCTTTTAAAGCCTTTACACAGGTGTACACAGCAAGATAAAAGCCAGTTGCTGATGACAATGCCTTCCTGTTGCAGGTCAAGCGCAGCATAAAACATAATCAAAAACATAAAACATTCAGCTATATTTATAAATAATTCAATATTAGTTTTTACAGATTTTACAATATGTTTATGCTATGTTTTTCTGGGGTTTTTTTCTGTTACAAGAGCACACTGTTAACTATATTGAAGATAATTAATTAAAAATGATTTTTTTAATTTTTAATTTTAAAGCCACTATGTCCGCATTGCGAATGGAATTTTATGATTTTAACACACGTTTTTTTTATGTAATAGTTGTTTGAACACCATTTCTATGCAAGATGCATTATTACATTGTACTGATTTTCTTTGTGAGCAGTGTTAAGAGTTAAAAAGCTCATCAATCATGTTTTTGTGCCTGAAGTCTGGCAGAGCAGACTACAGTACACTGTATCAGCGGCAGACATTAATTGGAGCTGAGGGAAAACTGGCCGTTCAAAACATATGGGTAAAATAAAAAAAATCAGGCTGTAAAAAAACGCCCTATGACACTTTTTTTAGACTCTGACCCCATTTTAATTTCATTGTAGTGCAGGTTTTTGTCTTGCAAATGAATATGCTAAACACTTCTGCTGGATCTCTGCCCCAATTACCAAGCTTACTCTAAACTCTACTCTTTCATTGCACTTCTACTGATTCTACACCAACAAAAGGTTGTTAAAAGTCGTCCTCTCATTACTTGATGTACCTTTAGATGAGGATCAATAACAAATAAAGTGAAGACAGAAACGGCAGCTACAATCAGAGTCACTCACGTCCCGGTCCGTCTTTGACCCGTGGGCCCGACACGTCTCTGTCTGGGGACAGCGTGGAGTTGCTGTGCGAGTTGGCGTTGGAGAAAGCATTGTCGTTGGGCTCCGTGTCAGCCATATCTGACAGGGCGTCACTCTCCTCCTCTTCCGGGTGGGTGAAGATCCAGTCGAGGGCTCGTTCGAGGTTATTGTTCTGAAATAACATTTCAAGTTTACTAGGTACGTTCATTGTAATTAAAAAAAAAATGTTGATATTTGTCACTTTCAGACACGTCTGTAAATTAGTTTTAGCCAGTTCAGAAAACCTTTACACTTGCTGAACATGTACAGTAAGAGGACATCGTCTTTTCCTGGGAAAATCCCCTGCGGCACAGAAACTGATAATATGATGAAAAATACAAGTAGTAACAGGAAATATTAGCAGATGGGTATTAGACGCATGACCTACATATGTTGATACAAAATGTTCATATTCTATCTTGTTTTCTCTCTCTCATTCACTCACTGCTGTATTTTTAGGTAGCTCCTCCTCAAAAAAAAAAAAAAAAAAAGCAATGCTGAACATGAGAAATCATGTAGTGGGAGAAGTGGCAGGTATCCATCTGTGCTAAATTCCCCCTGAGGATGTTAGCTTTAATGCCAAAATAAAAGGTCTGATTCCTGGAGAAGGTCTGTCATGACTGTCAAATGAAGCTGCCTGCTTTTTCTGTCTCTCCCTCTCTCTGAGGTTGAAAAAGAAAGTCCCTCTTCCTAATTTCAGACTGATAATTCACACCTCCACCCCCCTCATGAGAAATATACGTTGTTTTTTTTGTGTGGATGGTGAGTTTGGTGGGATTGGGGATGATAAACAAGGAAGCCTGGTGTTCATTTCTGTCTCTTAGTAACAGTCTGCTGTGCTATTTTTTGCTGAGGGGGCAGTTTGGAATATGAAACATGGGAATCGGGGGGACATTTCAAAACAGGGGAGATAATGAATTTGCTGCAGCTGCATTCCCTTTGATTACCACGCACAGAAAAAAAAAAAAACTTTTAACTTTTAAAACTATTAATTTGTGAGATGTGACGATAAAATGGCTCGACGTGTCTTTGAGGCAGATCCTGTTCCTAAAGGCAGCATTAGCGTCCATATGCTGCTGGGAGTATTTGTAAACACAGTGTCGAGCAGACATCTTTAATCCCTTGGACATGTAAAGACTTATTACATTTGCAGTTTGGAAAGCAAACAAGTAGGCCAGCCAAGCCCATTTATGAGTGACAGAGCTTGGTGTTCATCTTCGTGCCCTCTCTTTGCCCCCTTTTAAAAAAAAAAAAAAAAACTTTTGTTTCTATTGACCATGTGTCAGGCGGTCGTTGCTGTGGTGTTTTTGCACTTCTCAAACTGTGTGGGTGGTTTTTTGTCCTCAGATATTCTCTTGAGTTAGTTTTTTTTTTTTCTTCCATATAACTTTATTGTCTTTGTGAGTCACAAACTAAGGAATGAGCACCACCTACAGAAATCTGACTCTCTGAGGGTGCTGCTGTTTACTTTGTCAGCTCATACATGGGGGACATCACTGCACACCAGCGCCCCTCCCTTTTCTGGTCATTCAAAACAAATCACTGTTACCACAAATCACAGAAGAAGACACACACCCGAGGTGTTAGCTACTCATAAACTGAGGTTGAGGAACAATAAACAAAGTCAGATAAGGATTAAGACTCATTTGAATTAGCTGGCAGAAACTAATTATTCGAAGAAAAAGCCTGGAGAAGAAGTGTCGAAGCTAATGGGGGAAAAAGTTACTTATTATTATTCTGACACAAACATGAACAGAGTGGGCAGAAGACTGACCGTGGCTTTGAGTGCCTGGATGCTGTGAGCGCGGGGGAAGCCCATTGAAGTGAGGATGGCGATGCTCTCCTCAGGGGGCGAGTTGCCCAGCGGGGTGGTGCCCATGGGACTGTCGCTGGTGGAGGGACCAGGATCCATCATGGAGGGCAGAGCGAGAGGTTCTGCAAAGTCTGAGAAGAGAGAGAGAGAGAGCGAGAGAGAGAGAGAGAGAGAGAGCGAGAGCGAGAGCGAGAGAGAGAGAGAGAGAGAGAGAGAGAGAGAAAGAGAGAGAGAGAGAGAGCGCGAGAGAGAGAGCGAGAGAAAGAGAGCGAGAGAGAGAGAATAATGAGATGCTGCTGTTCAGAACTAATACATACAGGAGGGACATTGCATGGATTAAAATCAATTCAGGAAAAATCCTCAACAGAAAAACTATTTGTAAACATTCCATAGCCTCTGCATGAAATACATTTAAGTATAACTTATTTCTAATTTACAAGTGAACTGCAATGCTTAGTGCATTTTTAACAGATTTGAATGAAAGTGAACCCGGAAAGGACACTCCTGCTGTAATTACTCGACTATTGGTCTTAAACAGAGCTTTCATTACCGTCCTTACCATAAATGAAAATACGAGCACTTATCTCCCATTGTCTCTATCTCTGCCTCCCTGTCTCGTGTCCTTTTCATAACCCATAATATAGTTGTTTTTATGCGAGAAATTAAAAAGGCAAAACTGAACAGCTCATGTTTGCACGTTAAGTTATTGCTCACTTGGTTATTATTTAACATCTAAAATAATCTTTGACAGTTTCATTCTGTGTTTAGTTCTCATCACAGCCTTTATTAAAAGACATTCATGAAGTTTTTATGAACCAAGGCTCAATTTCAGTTTTTACTAAATTCACTGAAAAATGATTTTGATAAATAAGTATAATAATTGAGTTGCCTTGCCAGTAAAGTGCTTGGGCAATGCACCTCTTATAAAGACGTTGCCATTAGTTTATCTTTATAAATGCAGTACTCCAAGGTTCCCCTCAGTGAAAGAGAAATCCCAAAAAATTATGAAGTGAAAAGTTTACAGTTTTACTGAGGCTAATAAGCTTGAACGCAGCCCATTTTGCAGACGCATTAGGCCCATTTAAAAACCAAAAGGCAGAGTTAGTGCTGCTGTTAGGGCTGCTCTAATTTCTCTCCACTGTAGAGGCCCTTTACAGCCAACCAGGGAAATAAAAGTGACACGAGTCAACGCCTCAGGGAGCATCTCTGCTGCTGAGAGGCTCTACAAGAGACGGAGTCAGCTCCGACAAACTTTCTGGTGATAATCTCACACACACACACACGGGATGCAAAGTCTGACACTTGCAAAAACAACTGTAATGGCATAACCGAATATGTGACATAATCTCTCACTTTGAATTACCTTTGTGCTAAAAAGGTCCCATACAAATAAACTTGCCATGGCTTTGTGTACTTGCTGCAGAAATGTTTTTGGCAGGTTTGCATAGGCGTAGTCTTTTGCAGGGAAAAAAACCCACCACACAAGCTTCACGAGAGCCGACTGGCTTTCCGAACTGATCAAATTCTTGGTCGACCATTGTGTTGCTTTGTGACGCAGCATATCCGTCTTTTCCTCCGTCATTATCTCATGCATCTCCTCTTGAAGTCTGCAGACTCAGCTTTTTTGAAATTGTTGGAGAACTGTGTCTCTTTTAGTGCAGCTGCTGTTCTTATTATTTGTAACCAGTATTTTTGGGTTACGGTTACTTCTTTCACACTCAACCCTCACTTAATACCCCCCCCACACACACACGCCCTATTTCTTGAAATCACTTTTTTGTCTTGAGTATTTTTGGCCATTACACCCTAACCATGAACTTGCACATTAGTTACTTCCAGACTTCCTTGAAGGCAGGGACGCACCGTATTTTTAAAGTGTCAATTGTATAGGCCAAGTGCAATATTTCAGATTTTGGCCAAGAATAGCTCCATAACCGGAGCCAGATACAGATACAACCTTTTCAACATGACTGGCGTTGAGGTTTATTTTATTGAACAGGAAAAGGTATTCAGTTAGTTGCAATCTGCAACGGCAACGCTAGATGCCGCCAAATCCTTCAAACTGTCCCTGTAAACTATGAAGAAATTGTGGACTTTTGTCTTTCTTTCGTTCTGTTGTACTGTCATCCCTACATCTCTATCTTTATTTTTTTGTGTTTTTTTATACAATTTTGGTAAAACCAATAAACAGTCCATGAAAGTTCTAAATAGTGCAGGCGTCCTGCGGACCGAAGCGTTGGTGGAGAAAGTGAACCTTCATGCAAACCTTTGGAGTGTAAATAAACTCACCATCAACACATTTCGGTGCAGTGACTTGTTCGTCTTTCTGCCTCCAGCAAAACTATGACTTTGCTGCACATAAATTGGTTTAGGTGGTGCACTCCTATGTGCTCATTTACCTATATGCTGATAAAGGCTTCGACGTAAAAAGTATAAACACTTGTGTCTGTTCATCTCTCCACATGTCTCATTTGAATGCAGTGATGTTCCCTTACCGGGCTCCTCCATGTGGGCTATGATCCAGTTGAAGGCCATCTCGGGGCCCATATTGCCCGTGTAGTAGACCGCCTTCCTACAGGCCTCCACCGGAAAGCCCATCTCTGCCAGCTGCATTACTGCCGCCTCATCTATTTCTGGAGCTGGGGACGCGACAAAACATCATCAATAACTAAAAACATCTCAGTTGCTGATTCAACTCCGCCGGTAACCTTCCAGTTTAAACAACCAAGCAGCTCTCTCATTGGGTCTTATTAAACAAAGAGACCAGAATAGAATCGACCTCTGGGGACTTCTCTTTATTGAGGGATTATTTATCAAGAAGAGAAATTAGCCTGGCAGAAACAAGCAGAGCCATGTGGAGAAGTAAAGTTTGTTTGGAAGTAGAGAGGAGCTGCAGCACCTGCTCGAATATACGAGGTCCAGCTACATAGCGTCTACCATTGCTTGGTACTCAAAATACTTTTTTCCATGGCTGTAACTTATATAAACGTTGCATATTCATAAACATAAGACTGAGTAACTGAGATCTGTTAAAGAGAAAGTAAATACTCACAGTCTATGGAGCCCATAGAGTTATCTGAAAGAGGAGAAGACACAGTGAGTTCTCACACACCATAACTGGTTTTGTGCATTTTCTTTTGCTTGTATGTTGTTTTGTGTACGTTCACTTGAGTTGATACATTTACAGTGTGCAAAAACCCACGAGTTACTGGAGAGATAAAGAAGCATATACGAACATTAAAACTCACGTGGACTCAGTTACTTTGTTTACTCTGGAATTATGGTCCAGAATAAAACAACATTTAAAAAGATAAAGATGAGCAACCATAACCACAAATCAATATCTAGAATGTTTGTGAGCAGTTCGTAATTGTTTGTTTGGGCTTTAGATCAGAAAAATGTGATCACAGAAAGCTAAGATACTTTGTTTTTGTCCTCCATTTCCTTAATAGTCTGGAATAATTGAGTGAATGGATGATACACAAACCAATGAGAAATAATGGGGTTCAAGCAGCATACAAGAAAACACATTTGTGCAGTGCTGTGTAATCAATGAGAAGCACTGATGCCTTTTGGAGACAGAAGGGTGACCAATGATTAATCACTGCTGAGGGGATAATGGACCCGCGGTTAATTTGCAAACGACAAAACCCATCATTAAAAAGTGACATAAATAAATCAGAAAAAGCAATGTAAACAGCATATAATTTCCTCTGACCTCTTTTCATTTCACAGTTTAAACGGTACGATCTGTTCACTGGTACCTGGTTTAACCTCTGTATTTAGAAAGAGAAGCTCTGACGAAACTCAACTCAGGACAAAGTAAGAGAAGAGATTCAAATTACTCTCAAACTTACTACATCCAAAAAACATTTACACATATTTTCACGCATCTTTATTTCACCGTGACCCTCTAAGATAGCTGCATAGCTTGCTGCTGTCAGGGCGTAGATATGCAATGCTGCCTAAGCAATGTAGTTTCAGCTCAAAAAAAAAAAACGGGCGCTTTAATGTGCGACAATCTGAAGAGTTTAAGTAGATACTGCACATGTGTTTGGAGGTCTGAGATAGCAGGTAGTGTACATTATGTAGAGTCCTGAAATATTAAGACATATTCAGACAAACATGTTCAGACTTCACTGTCAATGTGTGAAGCACACCAAAGGCTGCTTGCTGATGTTACCGGGTCTTTGCACTGGAAACCTTTCTGTGTTTGGAGCTTGAGACGGCACGGAACACTTTGTGCTTCGCGCCTGCTAAAATATTAAGGAGGACACCGATAACTTGATGTAGCTGAACTTTGCAAACAACGAAAGGAGGGATAGAGGAACGAGAATTACAATCACAGAGGAGACACGTTTTGGCCTTTAGGAAGAGATGCTGACAAAAAGGCTCAAGTACACTGTATGTAATGCTGGAAAAAACAATAGGCAAACAACAAAGTGCGTGATACAACAAAGTTTCAAGAAAAGTAACAACAATAATGCTTGGGCTCTAACGCGCACTCGGTAGCTTCTAGTAAGTTATTCTCAGAGCCCAGGGATAAGCATTACAAGGGGATCTTATGAAATCATTATAACGTATTAGACTTAGCCACACTATGAACACAACAACTTTTCAGTAATTGATTGAGCTCGCCTTTCCCGTGGGATTCCATTCAATATGCCCTTAAGAGAAAACCTGGGTGGCTTTGAGCAGAACATCATATTAGAGACAATCTCACGGATCATTTGTCTCCGTCACAAAAATACCTTACACCTCCCTTTGGAACAACACACATCTGAGTTAGTTCTCAAAGCAACACTGTACGACCAGTTTATTGGGAAAAATCTGATATATACGGTCTCATATATTGAAGGTGTTTTTAATATTGTGTACAGGTACATATTAGAGTGGACAAAATGTGTGTGGCTAACTGGGTACAAAAAAAACTAATAAAAAACTGTTGCTGGGAGAAAACAATGACCTTTGAAATGAATAAAAAGGACTGTGAAATGGAACATGAAGCGCCAAGAATGCCCTCAGTAGCTAAGAGCGCTGTTTACTTTTTTTTAGTAGCCGCGTATGAATGCAAATATATCCCTGTAGGACACTGTAGGTGAGTCATAGCAGCCTGTGACCAGGGGATCCTTCTCAATGAATTATGGGTTAGATAAATTGAGCAGTCTGATCTGAAAACAGCTGAATATATCTGAAGCAGAACCAAAAGAATAAAATAACAGAATAAAAAAAGGGGGAAAAAAAAGGTCCATTACTTTATCCACAAAAGTATGTTGTCTCAACTGTATCGACAAATCTGTATGCATACAAATACAGCTGTATGCATACACACATGAAATGGAAAATAAAAGGGATGTTTTCAGTACCTCTGGTGTCTTCAGCGAGCACGATGGGAGGCAAGAGGTCGGGCAGCTCCTCTTCACTCGCCTGCAGCCCGGTGGCCCTCAGCCGACTCAAATCCAGAAAGTCTGGAACATCTATGGCCAAGTCTGTACAGGAAGAGGCAAATATACAAATGAAGCGAGCAATTCCTTGACGTGAATCAGAGCCTTTGCTGCAAGTCTCCTGAAGCTGTGGGTCCAAAAGCACCTTAGCCCATAGACTTACCATAGATAAATGGAACAAATTTCTCAAGGCACACATTTAGAAATTCTTCTTTTATCAATCGGTTGTTTGACATTTTCTTTTAAATATTGGCAGTTTTCATCAGATCATTAACTGTAATTGTATTTTTGATGCGTGATTTTGATTCATGTTTTTTTTTGTAAATTTTAATTTTGCCATGCACTTAAAATGTTAACATATCTCACAGTTGAGTGAAAACATATGTAAGAAAAACTTTATCAAATAATAAGTGAGGAGTCCCTGTTAGCGGTTTGTGTGAGTGACACTCCACAAAACTGTGAACTACGTAAAACTAAACAAACTATAATTCTGAAGATTTATAAATGGCAGTTTGAACAATTTACCAAATATTTGACAATATGTCATTAGTGAAAACTGAAGTTAACCACATTAAACTGCTGATTTCATTGGCAAAGCGATGAAGGCACACAGAGTTTCTGCAATTTAAGATGCTGCAAAACACTCATTTAAAATTTGGTGAATTTTGGTGCCCAGAGAAATGAAACTCCAGCAACCCTTGACAGATATGCAGCATGAGAGATGCTGTAGTTTATATTATATATATACGTGTTCAAAATTGCAGGTTCATGAGCCATTCATGAGTTTACAAAAATGTACAAGGCATGTACATACTACTGCACATGCCTTGTAAACTGCTAATTGATGGCGCCCTCTGCTGGAAGTTTACAGCACTACAAATAAATAACTGAGTCACAACATTGGTGGAGGCCAGTAAAAGTTGTAAATCCCAGGTTGAAGGGCGAAAGATAGTTACCTAGTTTCTTCGGCACCCAGTCAACCCCGAATGTGAATTTTTTGATCTGCAAAATGAGATACTCTGGGAAGGAGGCGAAACGGGAAGTTCTGCAGAGGAAAACAACAAAAGGGGGATTTAAAAGAAAGGAATTCAAATTGTAAAAATACAATTGGTTTTGATCTAAATATTTAAAGAGGTGATAAAAAAAACACTGGGGAGGTGTAGAGCCGTCATTCCAGGCCCAAGAACAGGTGGCTCATTTGCTTACTTGACTCCGGCGGACTTGGCCTGCAGCGCTGAGCTCCAGAAGTCGGGGACGTTGTCCGGCTCTGTGAAGGCCTGCAGGCAGGCGGTGAAGGGGATCCGTGCTCTAACCGGCTCAGGAGGAGCCCGCGTGTTCTCCTCGGCGTCCCTCCGCTTGGCCTCGTATGCCAGCAGCTCCTCTGGTAGAATGATAGCAAAGATAAACCATTTGGGCTGTGCAAACAAGTGTTTACAGCTACAAAACTCCATAATATTCTATATTTAAAAAAATCTGATTTGAGGGTGATACAGGTTTCATTTGAATACCAATCAATTATTTAAGGTGTTGAGGATGGCTGCTGACAAGACTGACTTTCATCTACACTGCATCAAAGACTATCATCTTTATCAGGGTCACATTTGTTTATAGTAATTATACGAGACCATGAGCACACAAACGTGTCTTCTAGGGTTAAAGAAAAACGTGATTCATGTGAGAATCAAGATAGTTATCAATTCACAATTTTCAATTTTTAAAAACATTTTTTTTATTTTTATGCATATTGCTACTGGACAGTAGTCCTACACACCAAGTTAAAGATGTGTCAAGCATTATTGTGTGATTCGTTTTCTTTTTTTGTTTTTATAAATCACACAAACCGCCAGTTTTACAGTGTTATTTTGTGTACAATTATTTTTTTTTAATTGGTAAGTTTCTGAGAAATAACAAGGCAGCTAACCTAAGCTTACCAATTGTGTTTAGGTAACAGGCAGCATTTTTATTTAGCTTGAAAATGTTTTACCTTTTGTCGTAGGTTTGCATTTGTGTGTTTTTATCAATATATGAATAAAATCATGAGATACTGAAAGATTCACAGCCCTAATGCCCCCTCTCTCTAAACCACACAGCTCCCAGTGTGGCACGCCATGACCTTCTGTGCCCTTTCAGAGGAGGAGCTGCTGATTTTCCCAGAGGCTGGCACCACCTGAGACCAGCGTCGTGCCAGCTGTATCGACCAGAGGCAGCTGTGGCTCCCTGCTGCTGCGGGACATTTCGTGTGTATGGGGGCTCCTTTACCTCGATTGGTGGCCGCTTCAAAGGGAGCTGGCAGCTGGATGCAGTAGTCCACCCGCTGAGAGTAACGAACCCGGCGTGTCTGGCAGCACTGAACTCGCTCCTCCACCAGGAAGCGGAAGACGTCGCTTGGATTCTCCGAGCCTGCGCTGTTCCTCTGTGAGACATTAACATGTAGGGAGGATGAGAGGGCGAGTATGAATAACAATAACAAAATCAGGCAATGAGGCACATGTTTCAGATTGATAACAGAAATATTGACTTTTTTTGATAAAGGTGTGATCGTCCAACAGTGATAAAACGGTTCCTCCCAGACTAACAGTTTTCTTTGCACACATTTTTTTCCATCAATTAACTTTTGATTCATATTAGCTAAAGGAAATCCTCGTGGCAGACAAGCTGTCACGTGTCTAATCCGTCCCTACCTGCGCTAATGAACCAATAATCTCACATAAACTTGATTAGCCTGGAGGGGTTAAGAGTCTTGTGGTTTAAAGGCCGTTACAAATCATTTTCAGAGTAAGCTCTGAATATTTTTGATTGTATTTTAGCAGTTTCAAGTCAAAAACATAAGTATTGTTATTTAAAATACTGCATGTCTTGCGTAAGAGCTGTGCAGAAGCTTCACGTGTCCCATGAACCTGTAAAGCTTCTGTGACAGGACAGCTTGAGGTTTTTAAATGCAAATCTATCTATAAATCTATTACTTGCTGTGGTCTATTAGTCTCCTTGCTTGACTTCAACCCAACTGCTGTTTGACCCACATCTTTTAATACAGTCGCTCATAATGTAGAGGCAACTTTTTTATTTAGGCCTCAACTAACCGTACCCTCCATAACTGAGAGGCTTACATCTTTTCAGAATTACAGGCACACTAATCATTATCACTGAGCGGCTCCGTGTCTCCTCACTGCTCATGAACAGCAGGGGTCATTGAAGTTCACACTACGTTTATTTGAAGACTGCGATGAAGGATGGCATCGCGACTTAACACACCAGTTTGCACTGCAGCCTTTCTGCAACCCAGCCCTTCTATTCTAAGAGGCTACAGAAATACACAAGTTATAATTTTACTACGGACAAGTATGCGGGCTGACATAGACACAGGAAAATGTTGCTGATGGTGGTGGCTTTAGTCACGTTATCCTTGTCTGGATAACTAAATCTGTGTCTCATTTAAAAGACAGCTGTAGAGGCTAAAGACTAAAGAAGGGACAGTAACAGCCCATTTCGAACAAAACAAGTTTCGAGCACAAGAGCTGAAACTTTCGACAGACAATGGGGCAACATGGAAGAATTAAAGCTTGGCAAATCTACGAGGTATGCTGCTGATCTTCACAACATGAAGTGGAGGAAGTTTCGGTTCCTAGTCAGGACATGTACTGTATTGGCTGAGGCAGAATAGGAAGCATTATCTGGCCTCCCTGTGTAACAGATAGCACCGAGCTATATATATCCAGGTTGAGAAAGACACGTCAGAGCACCCCATGTGTACGTACCAACCAAAAGAGACAGCGTGCTGTGTTCAGTCAAAAACAGACCCTCCCCTCCCAATAAACTGCCTGTCCATTTGTGTCAGGGGTCAGATGTAAACCGGCCATTTTGTAAAAGTTATACGATTTCACAGTGGAAATTCAAGTTTAATGGGGCAGTTCTGTTGTGTGTCTGCAGCTTTAACTGGAATTATCTACCAAGAACATTCACAAGTAACCGGATCCTCAAAACATACATGTATACACATATAATTATTCATTATTAAAATGATAATATAACACACTATTAACATCCAAATACCGCAGTGAACATCTCTTGACATCAATTTATCAACAACAAAAACTAAAAAATATTTTTCATAAACAGCTTGAAAAATGATGAGCCTAAATCTACACTAAATCTAGATTCACCACAATATATTATAATTTATATTTCATTGTTTGATCAAATGAACACATGCTCTTTAGGTATGAATGTTAATCTCATGACACCAACATGACCTCTCCAAAGTCTACTGCCTGTGGTTTCTGCTCAATGACCTGTTGTACATTTTGAATATTTTGATGTACTCGGAGCGTCACTCACCTCCACCACGTTGATGATGTGCAGGAGGAACTCGTGGGCGTCTTGTTGTCTGATAGAGGAAAACTCTGGGTGTCCCCTGCTGACCAGGGCCTTCAACATCCGGGGAGAGATGCCCTTCTGCTGGTGCTGGAATGACAACATTCAGGCGTCACACACACTGACTGTGCATGAACACTCACCTTTTTCAGAGGGAAGTATAAGACAAGACAGCAGACTGGTGGTGAATATTACAGATACACACTGAAAGCAACGCCAGAACCAGGCTCTGTACAGGAGAATTACCAGTGAATCCAGTATGAAGAACTATATCAAATGCATATAGGTCTTTATAGCTTCAGTAAACTGACTTGTTTTACACCCTGTGAAGAGTCTTGAATCTCTAAAATATCATATTGAGATAACATAATACCAACTTTACTGTGCCATCCAAAAACAACGATCAAACATGAAGCTGCTTAGTACGGCTGTTAGGACATTTTCACTACATCATTAGCCAAAATAATTCATGACAACAATATTGATCTTTAACTTTGTTGATTGTGCGTTATGTCTCTTTTTTCTTACTTAGAGTGTGGGGAGGTAGAGAGAGTCTATAACCATATGTGTACAGAAGAGTTTATTTAATATCATGCTGGGTTATTTACACGATACTATCATATGTGTATCAATATTACATTTTTTGGGAAAAAAGCTTATCCGTTTTCTGGAGAACAGTTAATAGCATACGTGTGTGTGTGTGTGTGTGTGTGTGTGTGTGTGTGTGTGTGTGTGTG